>JAPZEB010000015.1:13151385-13162237 GCA_029783705.1 Chaetodon striatus | reverse complement strand
TCGAAATATAGGTGTTTCCATTACCAGTTTTTTATTGCGATATTTAGGTTTTGCGCATTTCTAGGGGTAATGGAAACGCGACTTATGACTGATTACACTCAACCGCCACACATCTAAGAATTGATTTTACTTCGACCCCTGGGTGAAAACTAACATTCAAGACGCGCAAGTAAGACATATATCCTCAGCAGACATTAAAGTGAAGCTGATATATTTTCAGATCTTTTTGGATCAGTGTTGCTGGACTCACTGCAGCACTACAGGTAAACCTGCCCACTCGGAAAATCCTGCTCCTCCAGATGGTCGGCCCACCCCTGCTGGTCGCGTGGCAAACCCATGATTCACCATTCAAGCTGATCTGAAAATGATTTAGCAATAAGGTTCAAACACTCTTTGTCATTCCATCGTGCTGCTGCTGCTGCACACACACAGTTAAGTGTCTTGTAATTTTTGGGACTGAGCAAATGACCCCTCTGACAGTAACTTAATTGGGTGCTGATTGCAGCCAGGCTTCATTTTCTCTCCCTTTCCCCCCTCTCTGTACACGGCCACAGACAAGCAGTCCCAGACACAGTCATGGATTCTGTCAGCGTGCTGCGTTAACATGCACACAAAAACCTAATTACTGCGATTCAAACATGATTCACAACAACCCAACTTCCCCAATAACCTCGGTTTACATGGCTTGTTTAATGGTCAGAATGATGTCCAGAACAATGCATGGCAACCAGTAAGTCGGTAGGAAACTGGAGCAATCAGGATTTCACTAGTCCTGTTTAAATAGGACGCTCATTAAAGTGCCTATTAATTAAAATTCTTCTAATAAACACAGAGGGCATGAAAGCTGAACCAACAAACAAACCAACAGCCATATTACTCGTTTTGTGTGTGACTGATGTGGCACATGTGCCATGCCAAAACATCCAGAGAGGCCAAATGAGAAGGTTAATCTTTAGAAGAACTGCACTTGATTACAGATATAAAGTAAGACTTCATGCAGATACACTTGGTGTCAACAAGAGGTCAACTTGATCTCAGCGAGGATTAAACCCGTGACATTTGAGTTAAACAACAATTTCTTTCACACTAGATCAGCCTGCCAGATGCAGTAATGTTTCCTTGTTCGCCGCACTTAGTCAGACTCGTGTCTCTTATTTAAAGACCAAATGTAACCAGGAGTCACTGCTCCCTGGCAGTTGCCTTCAGCCTCGCTCCAACAGCAAACCCAACACTAATAATATTACCGTGATGATGTGATACTCTTTTGATCCCTGTAGGAAAATTCTTGCCTTCCAGGAAGGTCAGAGCACAATCGGCTTCAGAGAAGCGCTTCTGAAGCTGGCAGGACTCGCTTTACAGCTCAAGGACACTTTCCAGCACTGGGGCCCAAACTCATGTCCTCCCGTTGAACAGCAGTCCGTCTAACAAGTGAGTCATCCACGATCAGATGTTTTTTTCAGCATCACCTTGAAGATACACTATGCAGGATTTTCCTAAAACTGCAGTTGACTCATACAGAAGTAATCATCCTCAATCAATCTCTAATTTTTTGTGCTTGGGATGTTTATGGGTGTGTACCCCCACAGCGACCGGGTCAAGGTGCCAGACGCATCCAAGAGACACTGCACTGACCCCAATTGGCTATACCTTCATTTTGACTGGCGAACATGCCTACCTCTACGTCTAACCCGAATGCAGCTGTGTCACAGCGTAAAGGAAGAAGACTGACACACTGTTTTACAGGAAGGTGCAGCTCAGAAGGAGAGCGTTTTAATCCTTTAAACATTTTGCTCAGGATTAATGTGCGTTTTCCAGCAACACTGCTCCACATTCATACACTTCCCCATCTTCAAATTTAAGCTACTCAATATAATTACATTCTCCTACTGCTGGCCGTCGAGCAGCTCCCTACAGCAATCACAGGTTCGGTGCTTTGCTCAAGAGCACCTCAGAGGGGCTGTTGAGGGAGTGCTATTATTTATTGTTACTCATGGCTGCATCTACAATTTTCCCAGTCAGGTTCAGAGATAAAAATGTAATGGCATAGCAGAAGTGTTTTATTTTAAAATATTCTCAACACGCCTGCACACACGCATTAACAGTTTTAAAATGAACATAATAAACGTAACGACACTAATTGACTTTTAGCCTCAGTAAAAATGTATTAATTCCTACGTAGTTAAGACTAAGAGCTGTGGTTTATTTAACATTCACATACTTCTTTGAATCCCACTTTTGTGTTCTGATCTGTGCAGTGACGAACACCAGCCTCTGTCTGTCCTGGAATCCTTGTAAAGCGTGCACGCACACATCCAACACAGCCTGTTTACAAGACTGTGTTTCCGATGGTGTGGTAGGGCTACAGGCCAGCAACGTGTCTCGTTCTGGTGTTCTCGCTGACTGCAGTGGCTGTTCAGAGCATGTCATGACCTCTTAAACTACCCAACTGGAAAAGGGTGACATCATGCACTCACACACATTTGCATGTGTCCACTCCACAGCCCGTTGTCCCGCTTGTGTCTAAACACTGTAACACACATGACGTTTACACACACACACACACAGCAAACGCAGCCATTTTCGAGACACTGTTTTGGTGTGACGATGACAAAACACCACCAGCCATCCATTTTCTGTAAACGCTTATCCCCTTAGGGTCACGAGGGGGGCTGTAGCCGATCCAAGCTGACACTGGGCGAGAGGCGGGGTGCACCCTGGATAGATCGCCAGACTATCACAGGGCTGACACATAGAGACAGACAACCATTCATGCTCACATTCATTCACACCCACGGGTTATTTAAAGTCACCAATTAACCTGACACCTGCATGTCTTTGGACTGTGGGAGGAAGCAGGAGAACCCCAGAATACCCAGGCTGACACAGGGAGAATATGCAAACTCCATACAGTCGAACCCACAGCCCTAAACAGTCACAACACAGAGAATAAAAAAGGCCAAATGCAAGGTCCACTAATGAGATGATAAAACAGAAATTAGCGGCTTCAGTGATGTGAGTCAATCAGCCAAGTGAATATAATAATTCCTCCCTAGGAACTAATAAAATCCCTCTTGTAAAACAACATGACATCCTTTTACATATCTGTAATTTAATTAATGACCTGATGTCAATTATGTCTATGTTTTGAGACAAAAACATGTTGATCCTATGGCAGCATATTTCATAATGTAAAGGAATACAGTCAGGCTTTTATGTAAGACACAAATTTACCTTATATATAATTTAACTCCCATAATCTTGGGACTCACTCACAGAATAGCTTGTTGCTCCACATTCCCTTAATCATAACAGAAGTAGGGACAATGTAATCTCCTATAGTGCACCGTATATATGGAATAATCATGACTCAAACACTGCCTCACCACCATGTCATTAACTATATTGAGAGTCATATCGTTCAGTAATGGGTCAACTTGTGCAATACTGCTTTTTAATGTTATTTATATTTATTGATTTGGCATGACTGTGTATGCGTATGTGTTGTGTATTTATCACTGTCTATGTTTCCTTTTTTTTTAAATATATATCGAGGCAAATGTTGTACTTCTTGCACAATGACAATAAAGTCAACACCATGGCATGTTTATTATCCTGTTTGTTGCCTTTTAGCTGTTAGATATTGATATTACTGTTTGTTTTGCATGACTTTATTTGGATTTTAAATGGTTTGCCTATCGGCTATGTGTTTATTTTAATTTATATTAGGTTTGCTCATCGATTGTTTTTGTCTTTGTTCATGCTTGGCATCACTGAAAATGGGAGTCTCCACTACATCAATAGATTTCCAGACTCTTAAATTAGGGTTTGAATTAATAATATATGTGCATGATATAAAGGATTTGTGTAGTATATTGTGTAGTATATTGTTTAGACCTTTAATGTTAAAAAAAAAACACAATTATAGTTGCATGAAGTATTTGACAGGATATTGTATTGTCTAGTGTTTAAGATACTGAATTACTGTAAATTACGGTAAAATGTTTACTAATAAATGGTTGTATTTTTTAATGATTAAATGTATTCATTTTTTCATGATTAATTAAACTGACTCCTCCATCTGTCCCCTTTCACCTACCTAAATGACATAACCCCAGTGATTACACTCAAAACAAAACTAAACGTGGATGCACTGAGTCAAGAATTGACGTAATACTCGTCAATAGGATCCAAGTGTAATTACTCCAGGGTGATAGTTACGGTTGTGCAGCGGTAAAACAAATTAATGGAGGAGAGCGGCTCAATGAATACAACATGTTCTGCGCGTACAACTGTAGAACATGGAGTAACAACAAGCTGTGGAGCTGTGTCTGTTTCCCATACAGCCCGAGGTTACAGAGGGGGGCGTGGTGCTCTACCAAAACAACACTTACCCTATAATGGCGGGCGGCTGTCATATTGTTATGACAGCAGCGTGCAGTTTTAATACACACGCAGCTCCGAAGCAAATTAAATATATAGAAAAATATGCGTTTTAATGTTACGGGATAAATATAAAATTAACCGTTACAGAAATTACAGCGTGTTCGTGTCGCGAACAACAACACACATGTACTGGGTTATATTGCTGTTGAGCGTTTATGTGTAAAACAGGTTATATTCTGTCAATACGACGTAACTACGTAACGATTCCGCTGCAGCACGCGAGCAGCTGGTCGCAATGTAACGGCCAGGTCGCGCGACCAACTGCCCTGGAACGCTGCTGTGGAGCTCGAGGGTTCACGAGCGGGTGAACAAGCGACGAGAGCTGGCAGCCATAGCCCGCAGAAACACCGACCAAACTGCGCTTTGCGGGCGCTCAACTCGATGTAAACCTCTTTTAAAACGTTTAATTGTACATAAGAGTCGCCGTGGGTGAATGTGCGGGTTCGTGTGCACCGTTTGGGAGCGCAATTTGAGCGGCAGCGAGTCCGAAAACGGGACTGTCCAGACAAATTAGGAGGCAGACAACTGCACACTCAGGGCCACATGTTCATATCCCGAGTGGCTGTTTCTACGATGAGCCAAGTCGCTATAAAAGGGCAGGACTCCTGCCTACTTATTATAAACACGGCTCAAACTTTATTATTCGCTTCAGGGGAGATTTAAAGAACATACACAGTGATGGCCTACCTTTGGGTGGCAACATGACCTCCCCATTTTCTCTCCTCGCCGCAGAAGTGTTATTAATTCTGCTGATATCGTTGTTAGTAGCATTACTCCCAGGTCCGGAGGTCACCAGTAGTTTATGTTTCTTTTTCTCCTCTCCGCCTCCTTTCCCCTTCTCCCTGTCTTTCTCCCGCTGCTTGTCTTTACTCGGTTTCTTGGGTTTAGAGGAGGAGGAAGGCGCTTTGTGGAGGAAGAAATCGCTCTGTTTGAAGACTTTATGTGTGTTTGTCGGTGTTTGGGCTCCACCGGTAGCAGGCACCGGAGTGCTGCTGCTGCTGCCGCCGCCGCTGCTGCTCGTCTTCACCGGGCTGAAGCTCCACAAGCCCGCACTGCTGCCGCCGCCGCTGCCGTAACTCTGCTGCTGCTTCGTGGGCTGCTGGAGTTTCTCTTTGCCGCTGCCGTTGCCTCCCACTCCTGTTTCCCTGCTGAGTTTTTTGGGTTTAACGCTCCTCTCCTCGACTCGGACCTTCTTGGGCGGCGGCGGGTTGAAATCCCGGGAAGACTGGGAGCGGTTGTCAGGGGCTCCCTTCGGCTCGGTCGGCTTGGCGAGCGGGCTTTTGGCGGAGGCGACCGCCGGGGCTACCGCAGTAGCAGCTCCGGTGAGGTGAGCGGAGCCCAGCGAGTCAGCCATCTTGAGGTTTCTCTCTCTATTTACTCTCTTCCCCCAACGGCCGCCGCTGCTGTTTTTTGCGCGACGTGCAAGCAGGCAGTGAAGGGGCGGGGCCGAGCTTGATTGACAGGCAGTCGGGGAGAGGGCGGGATTAATCCTTGAGTGACAGACAGAGAGGGAAAAACTGGGGGCGGGGCTTAGCTCTGTGTACTGTTATGTATTATGACTTCAAACACAGCAAGTAAACATCATGAGAAATATTATATTTATTCAATATATATTCTTAGGCTGCGTTGCAGCAACAATTTAATCTAAGATTAGCTCTAATCAGAGTTCAGTAAAACTAGGTTCAAAATGAGTTAATCCAGATTTAAAATTAAGCAGAGCTCTGCTGTACCTGGATCACAGTTTTGGTGCAACAAAATTAAAGTTAATCTAGGTTTAGAGTAAAAACTGAAATTTAAAGTGAGGTTTAAAGGTATTCTTTGTTCATTTTAAGATAGTTTTAGAGTTTGGTGCAACAGGATTTAAACTTGAACCATTATTTTGTCAGGTTGAATAGTCAACCCTTGGCCTTGGTGTTTTTAATATGGATTTGATTAATTCAGAATATCCTAAAACTGTCAGAAAATTGTTAAAAATGTCTGCATGTTGACTGACCAACGGTCAAAAACCCTATGATATGTCATGTCTGACAAAACAAGATGTTAAAAGATATAATTTTAGACTTAAAAAAATATTAATTGCAATTTCCTTTACTGTTTTCTGACGCAGAAAACAGTAAATTCAGACTAAATATATCTTGAAAAAGAATCTGCAAATTATTTGATAGAAACAAATAGTTGCAGCTCTAGTTTATATCGCCTACAGTGGTAGTGGTTTTGATCCTATAACAAAAACACTGACCATAAAATAAAAAATATTTTAATTTATTTTTTCAGGTTTTAAATCATTCCTCCATCCACTTTTTCCCAGAGCACACCCCTACAGATCAGCACACTGCCCAGCTGACTGACAGACACACAGGGAAGTGTGGCGGCGAGTCCATGCGTTGGTTGAAATGGAAATATTCCCATCAGAGGGATAAAGTCGCCCTCTTTCATCTAATCTTCACCACTGGATGAGTTCATCCCTCTCACACACTACAACACATCATTATACGGCGCTGTGAGTCCTGCAGAGCTGTTTACACTTTGATTTATTGACATGAAAACATTTTCTTCACTCAGACTGATTGGCTAAGCTGCCAGTACAAGGCCTGTCAGTGAGTGACAGCCAACCGTGAATACTAAACATGATTAGCGGCTGCACGCTGCGCGCTGTAAAGTTACAACTGGCCATAAACATTGTGACAAGATTATTCAGAGGAGGAAATCTGACGTCTGTGTGTGTGTGTGTGTGTGAAGTTAAGTGTGCATTATTGAGTCAAAGTCAAATTCTGTATGTGACTAATGCACCTAAAAATAATGTGGTGGAACACATCATACAGTATAAAACAGAGCTGACACAGTTTTCAGTTTCTTCAGATGGCAGCGCTGCCTGCTGCTACTGCTCACACACACTCAACACTGATTGGCTATATTTATAAGCCATTACATAACATGTTAAACTGCTCCATGGGAAAACTGAGGTGACCCAGTTAAGATAGCAACCTGACTTAATTCATACACGACAGGGAGATACAGAGTGTGTGTGTGTGTGTGTGTGAGACAGACTGTGTATTCAACATATAATCTGATGTGTACGTCAGAATAGGCAAGAAGTAAATCAAAGTGAGACACAAAAGGACTGGGGACTGAACACATTAACTCTTGCCTTGTGATACAGCAGACGTGGGACCAGGTCATTGTTGTGCAAGTCAGAAGTTCCTCTTTGCAATCAAGTCCTGAGTCAAGTCCCCAGTCTTCGACTCCTAAACAAGCCATAATGTGATCTTTACCAAATGTCATTTTAACAACAGAGTAATAATATATTCAATTTTTGCAAATCATGGATGCTTTTTAAAATTTGTATTTATTTCTTAAAATCAGTTTGTTAAAAAGTTGTTGTTTTTTTATTTCTCCTAACTATTTGGGATCAGTAGGGCCTGATAAGTATAAAAAAAACAAACATTGTCAATGATAATAAAGTCCCAATGTCCTCAAACGAGACAGTAATAAAGTCCTTATGTCTCCAAATGAGTACTTTTTGTTGCCATATCAAACTATAAACATTATTAATCATAAACAATCATAATTAAATTAAATTAAAAATAATAATAATAATTAAAAATTAAACAAATTTCAACCATAAAATGTGATCAGGTTTTGGACCTTGTCTTCTTTTAATAATAATAATAATAATAATAATAATAGATTTATTTGTAAAGCACTTTCGATCACAGACTATGCAGACGATGTGATTCTGTTGGCTTCATCACACTGTGACCTCCAGGGGTGGTGTGCAGCCGAGTGAGAAGCGGCCAAGATGAGACTCCTCCAAATCTGAGGCCGTGGTTCTCTGCTGGAAACTGGTGGATCTCCGCTTCCGGCTTGGGGGAGAGTTACTGCTGCTTTTAGAGCGGAGAAAAATCCTTTACCGAGGAGTGAAACTACTTTTAAGTTTATTAATGAATTGCGTGGTTTCAGATCGCTGCATAAACTCTGTACTCACCAATACCTGATCTGGCATTTTAGGCAGTATCAGAGGAATTTCCAATGCTGTTATTGGTATTAGAAATCAAATAAGAAAACACATTGGATGCTTCCATCAAGGCTTAACATCAGGGAAACTTGTAATCATGGTTGCTGATGTTGTTAATTTCTCCTTTTTTTCCGATCATTTTCCTGCTGGAACATATCTAGTTCTGTTTCAAAACATTTAATGCAGATTTTTAATGTGAGAAAGTATATGCAGTATTTCCTGACTGCAAGTTCACTGCTACATGTAGCTACATGCTAATGTCAGTAAAACCTATAACCTGGGTTGCTGATGATGTTAATTTCTGCCCAATCTCAAATCATATTCCTGCTGGAACATGTCCAGTTGGGTTTAGAAGCTTTTTTCGTTGATAGTAACGGAAGACAGTGCGACTATACACTGTCATTTCCTGACTGCAAATACACTGCTACATGTAGCCACATGCTAATGTCGGAAACTTGTAATCTTGGTTGCTGATAATGTTAATTTCTCTCCAATTTCAAATCATATTCCTGCTGGAACATATCCAGTTGTGTTTAGAAGCTTTTTTCGTTGATAGTAACGGAAGAAAGTGCGACTATACGCCGTCATTTCCCGACTGCAAATACACTGCTACATGTAGCTACATGTTGCTGATGTTGTTTATTTCTCCTCTATTTTTACCATCAATGAATGTAGTTGCGTTGTATGCATTCACAAGTGCTGCTAAACCACAAATGTAGTTGATTAATATTTATACATCATTCCAAAAGTCGCTGTAGAGGTTTGTAGCTCCCATCGCTGCAACAGGTGCTTTTATCAGTGACCTGACAGCAAAGAGGGCTGACACAAACCTGCCTAAACTACCTCTCTGCTGCCCCATTACACATTAAATATTGCATTGTAATGTACTGTATAATTAATTTGAAATGAGCATTGGCTCCGTGTGATCACAAGCAAATAATCACAGTATGTCTTCCCACCTGCTGTGTCTCTCTGTGCGTGGAAAGTGAATACAAATGTGAAACCTTCAAGGTCTCGGTGTACGACGGCGAGCGACTGTGTTTATACCACCTGCAGTGATTAATTAATCGGCGTATTAGTTTGTGTGTGTGGATACATTCCGCTCTGCAAATCTTCCAGGTGTGAGAGAGGATCTCCTGCTGTTAGCCCTCCTCGAAACACACACACACACACACAATCACACACA
Organism: Chaetodon striatus; assembly: GCA_029783705.1. Taxonomy (NCBI): domain Eukaryota; kingdom Metazoa; phylum Chordata; class Actinopteri; order Chaetodontiformes; family Chaetodontidae; genus Chaetodon; species Chaetodon striatus. Next base: position 13,152,593 of record JAPZEB010000015.1, on the reverse strand, counting down.
GTGATTGACATCATCAGATTATATGTGCTTTAAGCTATCAGCCAGTAAAGACACAATTAAATTATTTCTTGTGGCTTCAGAGACAAGTCAGTGATTTATTAACGGCTCTGAGTTGTAAATAAAAGCTGTATGTACGCACACACACACTCAAACACAACCTGCACACACACTTACTTACATCATCTCGTGCAAATAAAAACAAAGAGACGCGTCTTTACTTAATGTTCATTTTTACTGATTGATTTCTGCAACATACAAACATTTTGTGTGTGTTTATGTTTGTGTGTGTAAAGAGGGACACAAGGTGTGTGTGTGTGTGTGTGTGTGTGTGTGTGAGGGGGCGGGCTGAACGAGAGTCCCACAGGAGGCAATGAGCAAGCAGCAGCGAATCCCATCGCTCACGCTCACGCCGCTAACGATGATTGGAGGAGAGGGGGAAAAGGGGGGGAAGGGGCGGGCTCTCACTTAAAGGCACAGGTGGGCTCTTTTCTGAGATCGAGGCTAGTGTGCATGTGAAGGGGTCAGGTAAATAAAACAGAAAGAAAGAAAAGGAGGATTGAACAAACAAATGGTAACGTTTAAAAGACAGTTTTCCCCAGCATGTCTATTAGTCAGTTTACGTTGTATTTTGTTACCTTGAACTGCCAACAATTTAGAGACGGGTCACTTTAAGGGGACCTGTTGTGCTCCTCCTTATTTTTTATCATAGATAAAATGTTACAGTGTCAATGTTCATAATAAATGTTTTAAATAATGAGGTAAACGTACGCTAAAGTAATCACTGTGGGCTAAAACCTCAGGTTTAACACCGTTCTGAATACTGTTCCCGACGCTAACATCCGTGCGGTCTTCTGCTCCAAGCTCTCTATTGCAAGTATCTACATGACATAGCCTACACTGCTACATGTAGCTACATGCTAACATCAGGGAAACCTGCTGGAAAATGTCCAGCTGTGTTTAGTGATTTTAATGTGGGGAAAAGCTACTATAAAGCTACTATAAACAAATACAAATTTCCTGACTGCAAATACACTGCTACATGTAGCCACATGCTAACGTCAGGGTAATCTTGGTGGTGATGTTATTAATTTCTCCCCAATTCAGATCACATTCCTGCTGGAACATATCCGACTGGTGATTTTTTTTTTTTTTTACGGCAGGAAGTGCTGCTATTCTGTTACAGTTATCCCTGACTGCAAATACAGTGC
>JAPZEB010000015.1:12995572-13010039 GCA_029783705.1 Chaetodon striatus | reverse complement strand
GCACATTAATAATCCTCCAGGACTGTAACATGCTCATGTTTAACCCAAACAATGTGTCATGTGACTGCAGTTAGTTCGGATCGAGGTCGGAACACGTTCCCACCACAAACGAACCGCACTAGAGTTAATTTGTAACCAGACCGAGACCACCTCTTCAAGAAGGTCTTGGTTGTTTTGGTGTGCGTCCGAGTGCGATTGCTGTGTTCACACCTGCCCAAACGAACCAGACTCTGGGGGCAAACGAACTTGAGTTTAATTAAACCAAACCAAACAGGGCAGGTGTGAAAGCACCCTTAATCAGACCAAAGGTTTGAGGGGAACTATGCCTATTTTCAGAATTCATGCAGATTATTCCTTTGGTCTAAGACAGTTGAAAAACATTAGTTTACATAAACAACTCTCTCTTAAATCCAAAATCTAGAGTGCTAAATTTCCAATTTGTAATGTTGTTAAGTATAAAGTCTGGAGTCGCTCCATAGACAATAAATTGGGAAAGATGTTATATAGACACAGAGCACTCAAAGGAACATTTTGAGTATATGGGTACATTTTGGGCCTCAGGACTGAGAACACTACAGCAGAATAAAAGCTCATCTGGGTATCAAAAAAGAAAAAAAATCTGTGGGTCCACAAAATCAGTCTCTTATTCATTGTCTGCGGAGCAGCTCCAGACTTTATACTTCACATCACAAGTCTGACACTTACTTCTCTGGTTTCTTTCCTAGACTGTGGAAATAACATTTAAGAATACTTAATTTAGGTAGTTTTCCTTTTTAAACTTTGATTTATGACCAAATACTTGCAAAACATATGATATTCTCATCACCCTAAGCTGTACTCGATGTTTATTAGCATATGTTAACATGCTAACACGCTAACTGAGATTAATCTGCTTAACATCGATGTCACTGTTGGCATGCTCATATTGGAATTTAACTTTCAACACCCCTGTTGCGTTAGCCTGGCTGTGAACTCTCAATCTTGTTACATTTTTTTCGGCTAGGGTGATATTTGTTTTCTATGAGCAGCGGTTTTGTCCATTTTGGACATTTCATCTGCATACATGGCCGACGGTAACATACTGCAACACTTGCTCTTTTCATGAAACTCGTCAACCTGGTGAATCTGTCTGAAAACGAAGCCTCCCTCACTGATGGCTAAATCCACTGTGCTCATGAAGGGAGACATAAATGAACATGAGGAGACAAGTTAAAGGTGGATTCAAAGCTAATTAAACAAAGGGATTATGCAAAAGAATGTTCACATTAATATTAGGATGGATTTGATTTTTCATCGAAACTAAACTTTATGACAAAAGCATCACAATTTGCCCTTGTGCATTAAAACTTAGTGGAATTTTAAAAACCTGCACAATAATGTTGACTCATCCTCTGTATCTGTACTTTGCAGGACTCATCTGTGTCAATATTTGACAGTCTTTCTGGTTTAATTACAGATTCCCTTTTGTGCACTCGCCCAAATTTCAGGGATTATCCAATTACCGCTTGCGTGCCGACAAACAAGGGGGCCTCTTTGCCTTTCACTAATTGGAATGAGGAGTGGCGCCAGTGCTCAAAGGAGAGGCCTATCACTGAGAATTATTGAATAGAGAGGGAGTGAGAAAAAAAAAGGATATGTGGTCTGCCTTGGGCTGCTTGTGGATTTCCTCTGATTTCATCAGAAAAAAAGATGGCTGAGGCGATTCCCCCAGACAACAGCCAGCTGGTGTGTGTAGGCGAGCTTTGCTGCCCAAAATCTCTGAGAAAAGAAAGTGAAAGAATCACGCTGTGCCTCTGCAGTTCAACCCCTAAACAATCCTTCAGCTCGCCCGCTGTTAGACAACTTTGTTGGATAACACGGTGCGGCCAGAATGGCATCTTTATTTTTCAGCTAATCAGTGTGGGCTTCTGTTGCTATGTATGGCAGTTTCATGGATTATACCGCAGATTTCACACAGGCTGAATAGCATGAGCAATTAGATCGATGATGGGCAGTTTGGATTGCACTTATCAGGTATTTCAGTACCTTGTGTCTTTTATTGACCTGTTTATAAACCATTACTGGAGCTTATTTACAGTTATAAAACCCTGCTACTAATAATGTATCATGTTTTACTGCCGTCTTCATGCTGCTCCCTCACCGTTTGTTCTCCTTACTTAGCGACATGACGTGCTCATAAACCAGTCTGCCCTGGGATTTTTTTATCAAAACCAGTCAGAGGTAAACAGCCCATCTTATAAGTATGGGCGGATTATAAGACAATGGGCCCCAGGGCACAGATAGACAAAATGCCCCACCACCTCTCCTACACAGGAGCAGGACAGACTTCGGGGTAGTTTTGTCTCATTTTATTCATGTTGTTCTGTGTGTCTTTGTGGTTATTTTGCCCCTTTCTGTAGTTATTTTGTGTCTCTTTGTGGTCATTTCTAATGTTTTCCTGGTTGTTACTAGCGGTGTGGCTCAGGGGTGTCAAACATACGGCCCAGGAGCCAGAACTAGCCCACCAAAGAGTCTAATCTGGTCCACTAGATGACTTCGCACACCTCATACTGATGCACTGGTGAAGGCTAAGAGGTTTCGGGCCCAAGTTTAACAGTGAGTACATACTTAATGTCAAATGCTGCCTCTGAGGCTTTGCCACTCTGAACAGAATAAATAAAAATGATTAAAAAACTTACTGGTCTGGCCCCAAATTTGAGCTGCATTGTGGCCCATGAACTGAAATGAGTTTGACACCCCTGGTCTAGATCAATATAGCGACTCAATATGATCAGTGCAAAGTGAAAACATCGATAGATACTGTCATCTTAAGCTACACATTTATCTTCACATTCCCCTAAAAACGGCACATCTGTCTCGCCGTTTCCGTCCAGGGGCATCTCCTTCCTAAACATTCAAACGATGCTAGTGGCCAGGGGCGAGAGAAAATGGTGAGCAGAATACTTATTGATCATTAGTGATCAACTCACATCCCTTGAATTGAATCGATTAATTGAATCGGATCGTGGCAGACTTTGTGATATCAGCGAATATCGTATTGTTTTTAGAATCAGTACATCATCATATCGTGATGAAATTTAAGGGTTAATTTGAGTGATATTTTGCAGGTGGAGGCCAGGGCGGGCCCTGACACTTTGAGCCCCCGCCTGTTTCAGTAATCCATCCATGCTTACAAGTAAAGGCCTTGTAAAGCTGGAGACCTCGTATGTATTAGTGTGTATGTTCAGGTTGTGCCTGTGTGTGGCATTTGACACACACACATCAAAAAAAAAAAAAGAAAAGAGTTTGACAGAAAAATGAGACAAGAGATATGCGGCAGGTTGAACAGGCGTGATTCATAATTTATTGAGCAGCTCTGACGTTACAACAGGGAACAAATGAAGCAGTGAACACAAAAGAGCATTATTTATTACAGAGAGAAAGTGTAGCCTGAGGGGGGGCGGATACAGTAGCACAACACTCATACACTAAGCCTACTGTACACAAATACGCTACATTATTGCAGCTGTCAGATGAAAAATCCCATTACTCCAATTCTGATGATTTTCATGTTTCTACCTGAACTTGAGGATTATGTGACCTTGTATAGCTCAATCAAGTTTTATAACCCGAGGACTCCATTGCATAATTTAAAAAAAATGCACAGCTGTCAAAAGTGAAAATAAGGCCGTCTTATTCCACCGAACAATTTGACATTTTCGAAGTATAAGATTTACAGCTCAGTCAGATCATAACCCGGGGAATGCAGGGAAGAGGCGTACACACCCTCGGGCGAAACAGAGGATGGCAACAAACCATTCAAACACCACTTCCCCTTCATATGCGAGCCCTGTTTTAAATAATGCAGCCTCTTTCCCATCGATGCCATGACGGTTGATTCCCACCTTTTGATTCCCATGGACCCCCGCTGGTCCACGATCGAATCCCCTCTCAGCCTCCTCTTACGAGTCTTTCCTGCTCTGCTATTCTCTCAGACCTCATGTCTCTATAAAAAACTCTGTCGAAGTGAGAAACCTGAAAAATAAATTAAACTGATAATGCAAGCAAAAGAAACTTCCCATCCCACCCCACTGAATATTAGATCATAACAACTTACAGCCTTGAATAAATCATTAAACCTCAGCAGACCCATATCTATTGCAATTTCATCCTGAATAATTATCCGCCTCATATCGGCGCAAAAGTAATGTCACACAATTGCAAGCATGTGTCAAATTCTTGTAATATCCAGGGATTAATAATTCAGTTTCTGGTTTCCGACAACAACCCATTTAGGCTTTATTCAGATTCAGCTCAGGAGGAGAGAGCAGGGAGCTTATTTTACAGCAAACACAAACAGAAGGTTGACATTTAAACCCAAACCCCACAGCACCCAACTGGACCCAACAGGAGCAGGAGCATTTGAATATCTTGCTTAATTGGCTGACACAGAGTTAAGTTCAGGCGGAAAGTTACAGCTGATAAATACCATTGTTAGCCATTTTGAGCTGGCCAAAATGTCTTGGACCTCATTTGTGAGCGGACAGGAATTTAAGGGGTTTGCACTGAGCTGAGGTGCAGTTTTCAGGCTGGTGCTAAAAGCTTTAAAGGAACAGTGTTGGTCTGATTAAATCGAGTCACTGTCCAGTGAAACCACCAGTCTCAGATGTAGAGAATTTAAATTGTCACGCCAAACTGAACAAGTTTGCTCAACTTTATATCACCAGTGCCACACCCAGCTCATTCAGAGCCTTGGGCAAAAATTACTCCTATTATCTTTTACATTTATTGTATATTTTACTAGCAAGAATGAAAGCTAATGAGAAGAAAAAGAAACAATTTAGCAAACAAACAATAAAAATCAATATCAAATGATAAGAGAATATGGTATGTGCAAATCTGACTGCTGACTTTTTATTTTGGCCCCCAAGTGGCCAAAAATACATTACTGCAGCTTTCAAAGACATGTCTGTCCAACCCGGCCTCACTCCGAAGTCGCTGAAACCCAGAATTTGGGCAGTGAGTGCTGGCGTCAAACAATAATGAAAAGCAGTTCTTTAATGTTGGCATGATATGCGGCTGGTCGCCATTATAGTTAAACAGCAGCCAGCAGTGTCAGGTTGAAACGCCGCGAGACAAGAACAACGGCTAAGGTGGCAAAAGTCCGAGTAGGCCGGGTGGGAGTGGTAGTGGATGGGTCCAATAAACACCGACGTGCACTTGGGAGAGCAGTGTTCACGTCTTGTAAGATTATTAAGCCAAACCCTGTTATTTTTTCCTAAACCTAACCACAAGCATTTGTTCTCAAACTCAACCGCGTGCGTTAGTTGTTGAAGGAGAAAAAAAAGGTTAGTTTGCAGTACTTTACCGACGCAGGGTGTTTATTTTCGCACGTCATGTCTGGACATGGAAAGTCCATGACCAAACGTTAATACTTGACGAGGTCGGAGTGTGTTGGTCTGTCAATTTCTGTCACCAAATGAGGTAACACAATGGTGACTGAGCCGATGGCCCTCAGATGAAAGACTTGCAATATATACATATATATGTATTTGCAGTATTATGAACTGGGTGTCAAGGGTAAAGTTGGTGGCAAAAATGTTATATTAAGTCATTGCTAAAGCAAAAAATGTGTTTTTGCTGCAGCTTCACATTAAAAGCATTTAATTGGCGATACACTAATTGACTTTTATTATGAGGTAGTCACAGGAAATGCAATGTGCTTTTAAGTAAGCTTAGTACTTGCAGGTATTGCTCATCAAAAATGCATCCACAAAACAAACAACAGTCCTTTTTGGCATTATTTTCGGCACTGTGGATCAAATTAAAATATTGCAGGAAGTAATAGAACAGCCAGGAGCAGCCACAGACAACAGGCTGCACACCTCCAACTTAGCGAGGTTAGCATCTCTCTTAACTGTCCACAGTAAAGGAGTTAAAGTTTGTTACTGTCCAAAGACTCATGCCTTGTGCTGCATATAAGCAGTTCGCGGTTGCTCGATTGCCTGACTTCTTTGTCAAAACGACAAAAATTTGTGTTCCCAGAACTCTGTGACCTGTAGTATAAGGGTACGGTCCCACATGAGCGAATGCAGGTGAGCAACCACCGCTACTCGAGGCGATATCAGTGCTAAATGCGGGCGATGCTGGACTTGAAGCACATGGAAAAATAGCTTGTGAGCTAATGTTAGCTATCTTGCTAACAAATACTGTAAAACAGTGTTATTAGAAGACTTTAAATGTTCTTACGTTTCATGCCTGTGTCACTGCTAGCCAGGCAGCATCTCTCATGTGGGGCACTATTTTTTCGCACCAACCAATGTCTCCTCTACGCGTACATCTTTGCCACTGGTTGGCATTATAACAAAAGTGAACTCCACGCTGTGTGAAGATGCAAATACTCCTTGCCACCTGAAGCGAATGTTCTATTTGCACCTTTGCTTGCATTAAATGGAAGCGAACGAGAGGTGAAGATTCACCCTTGTTAATTTTGCTCATGTCTGACCATGTCTTTACACCGCATTTGGTGTTACCATCAGTAACTACAGGTGTTGCCAAATCAACGAGGGTGAAATCTTTGAGATTTCCACTTTGAACCAATTAAATCAGATCAAAAAACTCAAGTGTTTGGAAAAATACATTGTCACAAAGCAAAAGTTGTTCTGATATTAGTGATGTGTAATAATGTTTTATATGTATGACATTCACATGTGCTTGCCTTTTTCTGAGACAGGGTTTATTTTCACACTTCTGAAGGTCATGAAAGTATCACACTGACTTGTTACTGTCTTGTAACAAGTCTTTGTACGTTCTCACCTTTGCTTCAGAGGAGAATAAACAGCCTTCAGAAGCTGTTCATTATTAAACAACATTGATAACCTACCTCTGCGAGTTGTTTCATTTTAATTGTGGCATCCACTCCTCCTGATCTCTATTTTGAGAACTATCCAGCTCCAGTTTTGCACAGCGACCTCGGGGCACAGGAATGCAGGAATGAGTTTGAAATTCAGGGCACGTGCAGCCGACATGCAGGTGGGAAGTCTTTGTGGAGAAAGTAGGTCTATTCACAACTTCAGATTTGCTCAGATTGATTTGTCAGCACACACTTACAGCACCATTCGGCTCTCTTCTCTTAAAACCAATTGTTCAATTAACTATAATAACCATTTAATTAAGTCATTTAAAACATTCTCCACATTACAAATCTGCTCTGAGACAATAACCTGAAACAGTGGCCAATCTCTGCAGTGACTGCCCTGTACTATTTTTACTGTGTGCATTTTCTTGATAATGGGCAGGACCATTGATGTGAACATGGCAGCTGTCATATCCACAGGAGGCTCGCTGTGTGTGTTGGCCAGCGCGTTGAGCACTCACCGCGTGTTTAGTGGCTTCTACTCCTACATGAACCCATCTACCATCACGTAGGAATAAAAAGCCATAAGACACAACAGCAATCTCACAGGAGGGAGGAAAAAGAAGGAAGGAGGAAGGAATATTAACGGAGGAGTCCGCGTTGCCAAAAAAAAGGAGGGGCGGTGCTCTCATCAGGAAGGTGGAGAGTGTAGAAAGTGATCTCCAAAAAGGGAAGCAGGGATAGCATGTTCGAGGAAGAAGGGAACAAGGGAAGGAGAGAGAGAAGGAGCAGTCATTCAAAAGTCAGAGGTAACCCACAGGTGATACATGTATTAACCAGACCAAGCCCTCTGTTTGTCTTTCTCTCTGTTTGATTATGTGCCTCTGAGTGCAGCAGATGAATATGCATCGCAGGCATTACTAGACTCAAATTCCTCTGTGTGTAAACTGTATTTGATATGCTCGGAGCAAACTGCTCTGATGAACCTAACCAAACTCCATCTGCTCTGTTTCCAAATACACACATTTTTTTTGCAGTCTAACAGGCAGCCGCACATGTTTTAGTAGTTTACGGCAAACGCCAGCTCGTCTGTCTTCTGATGTTGCACGAATAAATATTTATCCCTTAAAAGTGGACGTGCTTCTAGTAACATCCACTTCATAGTCTCTGTTCGCAGCCCTCCTGCAGCAGAAAGACAGTCACGCCTGTGTGTAAAGGGGTTACAGTATGAGTGTATGCACGCACAAGTCAGGCAAGTCCAGATAAATATGTATGACTCCACCGCGGTAGGCTTCCTGCTTTGTATGCTAATGATCTTATACAAGTTTAATAATGCAACTGCGGTGCACTGAGGGTGGGAAGGTGGAGGAAGTGGTGGTGATGGTGGTGGTGGTGGTGTTGGGGGGGCTGATGCACCGAAGAAAGGACCCGCAGATCCTCACAAATCCTCTGTGAGGCCTCATGAGACGAGGCATGAGCAGTGAGGTAACAGATTACATTTAATTGTACTAATTGGACCGCAAAAAGGGTGAGTTTCAGTGCACTCAGTTTCACGAGTGCAAAGGCTGCAGTTACTCGTTATAAAATAGGAAGTTTTTTACTTTAGAAAACACAAGTTGAACGGCTGTTGTGCTGTTAGAGTAAGTCGACTCTTTTAAGTACTGTACTTACAATATGATGCACTCTTATAGACTAATCTATCCCATGATATATAAAGTAGTTTAAATTTGTTTCACTTTTAACTAGGCGCAAAATTAAATGCTGCACACACTTGACTGCATCTGTAATAATAATATAATGCAATAACATGATAGTATACCGCTCAGAGAGGTTAGTACATGTTATGATAACATAAATAACATTTTCAATGCAGGGTGTGTGGTTTTACTACTTTTACTGACATAAAAGACCTGAATACTGTATTTTCCACTGTCATGTTATAAATTTTGATACATTACCTTGGGTTTGGATCATGAATACCTTTACTTTTGAGGGTTTAAGTGCATTTTGCTGAGAGTACTTCTGTACCTTTGCGTATAAAAGTAGCAGCACTGCAATATAAAAACCATGATTTATAAATTCTGCTTAAGTAAAAGATCCAAATACGAGAGGTGGGACTTGGTCATTGTTTTGTAAGTCACAAGTAAGTGTCAAGTCTTTGCGCTCGCGTCCCAAGTCAACACAGGCAAGTTCCAAGTCATAAACTTTAAGTTTCGGGTACTAAACAGGTCCTAATGTGCTCCTCACCAAATGTAACACCATTTTAAAAACAGAGTAGTAATATATGAAAATTACAAAAATCATGAATGAAGTTTGCTGGAAGTTGTTGCATCTGCAAGTTTAACATACAACAATTATTTTTTTGTTGACGACAGTGTAGTTTTTGTACATGAAAGAAATGATCTTTGATGTCATTTTTTCCAACTGGTGCTCAGTCATGTCACATTATTTCTTTATAATTCTCTCCTGCAACTTCAATAGATGCTGTCGGAGTGGTTCAAACAAAGTGGATCTGGAACTAAGTGACTAGTTGGGAATGAACAGCCTTAATGTTTGTGGATTCAGGAAATGACAGGTAATGAATTGATTCAGGCTCACTTTTTAAATAACATACTTTCAAATCTTTGGGGAACTTATTAAGTCAAAAGGCTCAAGTCCAAGTGAAGTCACTTGTCACTGGTGTTAAAGTTCAAGTCCAGTTGCAAGTCTTTTTTGATTTTGTCAAGTCGGGTTTAAGTCGTCAAATTTGTGACTTGAGTCCACACCTCTGCTGCTTTTACTGACGATGAGGACCTGAATACTTTTTTTTTTATTTTTTTTTTTTTTTACCGCTGTCACACTATAAATTCTAATGCATTATTATAGATCGGTTGTGGATCACAAGTACTTTTACTTTTGACAGTTTAAGTACATTTTGCTGAGAATATTTTTACTTAATCAGGATTTATAATGCATGCCTTTCATATTGTCAGCAAAAGACCTAAGTTGCTGCACCACCATGTGCTTGTACTGTACTTCCATTACATGCTACTTTCCGATTACAGTTCACTACATGTCAAAGGAATACAATGTATTTTTTTATTCCTCTACATTTATTTGCCTGCTACTGTACAAACAGCACAGGAAAATTAAGATTTTAGATTAAAATAGCTGTGAATATGTCATCATAATTTAATGACCTGCAGTAGACTGAACTAACAGTATATGATGACATTAAAATCATCTCCACCTCAACAAGCTACAACATTAAAATGCTTCTTACATGTCAGTTTATCAGTAAAAAGTACTTTCACTTGTGATACTTGAGTACATTTTGCTGATGATACTTGTTTACTTTTACTTCAGTAAAATTTTGATTGGGATTGTTCTCCTCTAATGGAGTACTTTGACACTTTGTCTTGGGTCTGATGGGGAGACACTACAGGTGTGTAGGGTAAAACTGTCAATAGATATCACCATGAAACTTCCCCAGTTTACCTCTTACATTAAGACATTCAATTTTGTATTACAAGTTTACATACGTTTTATGTTTAAATGTCCAAACAATGTATTATCTAATTGAATATGTGCTTTTTGGTTAATTTCCACAACAGAAATCTGAACTAAAACATCTAACTATGTATTTTGGACACTTTCTTTCCACTACTCTGGAAGACGACATGTTATGGAAGCAAAATACACCTGTGGTGTCTCGCCTGAATACGTCTTCAACCACTTTATTGTTTTAATATCAAAGGATCAAGTAGTAATCTACAAGGCAAATGATTAGACTGTGACGTTAATATTCATTAGTTTACCTGGTGGTACTCTGACTCAGCGTCAAGCAGAGGCTTGTCAAAGAGAATAATGATTTTGATTGATAAAGATTTTTGTTTGGTTAAACAGAGGGAGGTGTGATGAGCGAGGGTTCATGTTGGTGTGTGCTTTATCTGCATTTTGTGTTATCTGAAACACATCCTGGTGTCAGATGAACATGGACGGCAGCGTCTGGGCTCCTGGTGTGGCAGACCTCCACATCCTGCGAGGATCCTGTGACAGAAACAGAAGAGAGGGGACGTGAGGTGTGTTCACAGAAGAAGAATAATTCAACCTGAATGAGAGTGAAAACCTTATTACTCCTCTGCGGCTGTTTGGTTATTTAATGAGTCAATCTTACGGCTTCGTTATTGAATTATCTTTTGCTTGCTGAGTACCTCAAATAACAAGGGAGACATGTCTGAGTGTGGCGTCTCAGCTGTCGGTCCTTAAAACTTTTTCTGTCTTCCTGAGAAAGTGTGAAAGAGCTCATACTGCGATTTTACAGACACACCCACAACGTACAGCTTCAAGCAGCCATTAACCACAAACCAATTATGTCCCTTGTTGAGCAGCAACTACTTCTTTATGACTAGTGCGGTTTACAATGCCTAATGAAAAGTTAATAGTGAGCACATTCCTGCACCTGCTAACGTCTCTGCTGAGGTGAAAATTGTTGACAGTGGGTGAATTAAGGATTAAAACCACAAGGCTTGTGGGTAAAATCCTCCATATTCTCCCTGTTAAATACTACACTTAAACATTTAGCAAAGAGAAACCGGCCGTCGTCACGAACAAAAAAATAAAGTTTCGCTTTTAATTTGTCATCTAAAAGGCAGTGGAAATTGTTTGGGATAACACTCCACACAATGAGCTGTGACATCTTCATTGAAAAATGATTGATTGGGCTGCCAGGGAGAGAGGCTGTTTGAGAGACAGATCACTCAAACAGCCAAGCTGTAAAAGCCCAATAATATGATGAATGGTCTATTTACCCAACAGATGAGGAGAGACTTGCATAAAGATTAAACGTGTGGTTTTGGACGTGTCCTGGTCACAGAATAGATAGAAATTTGAATAATATGTCTGTGTTCTCTGTCAGGGAGCAAGTTGGAAATGAATTTAAGTTGCGGGTGATTTTCACCTGCGAATAACGCAGCTCGGCTCGTTTATCACCGCAGATCGTCTTGCAGGAGGAGAAAAAAATGGGTTTATCGATCATGATAATACTCTTCATACCTGTGTGGATTTCCACCTGCACAAATCCCACAAACAAAAAGCACTGAGGGTCCACAAAGATCAGGAAAAAGTGTGGATATTTGTGATTAATTCACTCTCTTTCTTTCTTTCCGCACAAAGAAAGTTTGAGCCACATTATTACTATGGCAAATCCATTATTAGTACGCATTATTCTCCTTCACTGGAGGCCCCTGAGTCTATATACTCATGTATCATAAATGGACCATTTAACACTTATAACATGCACAAACTGTATCTAAAGTCAAGCCACTAATCACTTAACCAAACAATGTCTCAGAGGATCAAGAGCGCGTGTTGATATAGTGACCCAATTTTTTACCCATAGCATCTATAATTGATGTGCAATAGATGTAGCAACCTCAGATCTGATAAGGGCTTGGCTCTGATGGATCTCCTGATAGGCTTTCGTGGGGGGAACAGATGTAGAATCGTGCATGAGAGAGGGATGGGGTTGCCTGTGATCGTTTCCACCCTGCAGCGAACAAAATAGCCCTCATATATCCCTGTAATCTGCATTAGCGGCGGAGCACAAGCCAGGAGACAGCACAGAGGGGGATGAGTAATGGGGCTACCGCTGATTTGGCAGGCCTATATTACACCTCAAAACTGAGGCATGCCCAACTGGCGAGAATATGAAATGAGGATGTCACAAATGAACATCATCACCCCGGAACGCAGTATTTATCAGCCTATATTACACCCCAAAACACGTTTGGAGCAAGCTAAAGGCCGTTTTTACTTTTTCTATGTTCTTCCAGTGGCCTTAGTAACATTGGAAAGAAAGTGGAAAGAAACTACTCCACTTAAGTGTTGTCAAAAACATTGATTTATTGTATATGTATCGATTTCTCCGCAGTGTAGATACACCTGTATCAGCTGTGCTTCCTCACTATGTGTTATTGTTAATGTTTACTGCAGTTGTTCAGCTGATCTCTGACCAAGGAAAGTTATCTTTGTCACGTTATAGTCTTGTTATATTTCACTTTTAATAAAAATTGTAAATGATATGCCATCAAATTTTCCCAGAGATATCAAAAATGACGAATATCGATATTTTTTAAAGGTAAAAATTCCAGTATCGCGACAACTCTACTCTACTTAAGTACAATCTGATAATTACAATCTCCATTTAATGTCACTTTATACTGTACATCTACTCACTATAATACAACAGGAGAAAATGTACTTTTTATGCCGCTACATTTTTTTGACCGGCTTAACGTGACAAAAATACACTATACAATACAATATGTTTAGCCTGTGGCGCCCAACCTTTTTAGCTTGTGACATTTTACAAAAAAACAGTATGAGAGTAGACAACAAGCCCTCCAAATAAAACTATAAAATACATAGTCTGTCCATGTCCTCTGGAAACAACATACAGAGTGCTGTATGATGTGACAGCCCTATGGTCATGGTTTGGTCAGGTTTAGAGACTTGATTAGGTTTAACGAAACATCGTGGTCTGGGTTGAAATATACTTAGGGGAGCTTTGTCGTCATGGTTACGATGATAAACATTAGATTAATGTTAGGGAAAGTGATCGTGGAATTGTGGTGATGCTCAAAAAAGTTGGTTTGTTGATCCATGTATCCACCCCGATCTTCTCTCTACACAGACACAGACTCTGTAATAACATCACATGACTTCCTCCTTTGCTCCCGTCAAAATTACCGCAGGTGCTGGGGGGTTTTGTCACTTTCTGGAAAGCTCACAGAAGTGACCCATGAATTGACAAGTTGAACCACCAAAGAGTGATTCCCCCTCTAAACTTTGCAGATGGTTTCATTTAAATAACTGTTCAAGGATTAAAGGAGGTAAAGCTCAAAATACAATTTTACAAAAAAGCAGAGATTAGAGAAGAGTCAAAAAATACATTTCCCATTAATCATTTCACAACCCCTCAGATTTATTTTGTCCCCATTTGGAGGGGTCTGACCCTGAGGTAGGGAAGTTAGTAAAACTAGCTCCACTTCGACCAGCTACAATGATATGTTCAGTCACAGGCAACGTATCTTAATACAATGGTGTGTATCATATCTTACGAGATAGCGCTCCTGCTTAGGTTAGGTTTAGGAGAAGAATCGTAGTTTGGCGTCATCACGTTACATTAAGCACGTAACGTGACATGTCGACTTGACATTGCGTGCTTACATAACTTAAAATTACTAAATGTTGGCTTTTTAATTTCATGCCGGACTGGATCAAAGTCGACCCATCCACCACCTCAACCTTCCCCCCTAAAGGCCCTGACATGTCACACTGATGGTTGGACGTTAGTATGGAGAGTTATTTCCGCTCACGCTGGCTGTAACCTCTGTGGTGTGTTCAGGTGCAACTTTTTGGCCTGTACTCAACAGTTGGCCTTTTTGCTGCCACTAGTTCTTTGATTTCGGTTTGGTGCGTGTGGGCCTTTACGCAGACTATGTTGCTCTTTATTCTACGTTGCCTGCCTTCCTCCTTTTCTTCGGTCATATCACAGCGTGCGACACATAGATTATATGATCACAGACTCCTTGCTCATGATTATGTGGCTTTCATACGTTCTTTCATTTTCCGTAACTGCTTATCCTGTTG
>JAPZEB010000015.1:12954612-12975588 GCA_029783705.1 Chaetodon striatus | reverse complement strand
GCGCGCACACACAGGTGACACATCATCCCACAATACATCCAAAAAGCTATAAGGCGCAGACAAGCGCACGCGGCAACCCCTAGATCCCACACTTCATTACGCGTCCAGCCATCCCTGACTGAAGTAAATCGATGCAGGATAATAGCCAGCGCCCTCACCCCTCCATCACTCCGTCTCTCCCTCCTCCATCCCACTATCCCTCCATCCATCCCCCCCTTCATACCACAACTCATCCATTCGTCTTGCTCTTTCTACATCCCCTCGTTCTTCCATCTCGCCTTTTCTTTCCCCTCTCTCCATCCAACCTCATATCCTCACATCACCCCTCTGTCCTCCAAACCCCGCCATCCTCTCACTAACAGCCGCTCTACTCCTCTTTTCCCTCCACCTCCACCCATCTCCCCTGTCTGTTTTCATCACTGCTGTGGATCATTCCTCGCATCAGGCGCGGCTCCTGTAATACCGCTGTCGTATATAACATGTCTGTTGTGATCACTGACAGATGGCCGTGCTGCATTGACAGTAACAGGGATAATAAGTTCATTTTGCATGCGGTTCCGTGTCACTTCTGTCTGTCTGGGCTGCTTCCTATAATTTAGGTCTGCTGCGTCTCTGGGGAAAGAGGCGTTATTAGTCCGCTGAGGATTGTCCGGGGTGTTTAAGAATTCCATTTCGTTAAGGGTGTCGGTTTACATGCAAGTAAAGAAGTTGCCACTGTTACACTTTGTAATAGCTACATTACCTTCATTTAACACACTAAATTGATGCTGGTTGCTAGTGGAGGGGTATAAAAGCCGCTGGAACGGTCAAAGTTTTTACAATTCTCCAAACTAGCCTTGGAAATAATTTATTGTGGTTAATGGCCCACTGCGGGGTTGTTGCATACAATTAAAGCTGTGATCCATTACCGCTAAAAACAACAAAATGGCCTGTCACGCTTGCTTTATTCACATTCATGAGGTCCAAAAATATTTGAACTAAGCACCTTTAATCGCTGTTGTTGGGCTTTAATCTGCAAAAATGTCTTCTTTATTTGGACTTTTGTTTTGTTGTAATTTTCTCTTTAATTTTCAAGCATATTTCACAACTTTAAAACGTGTTTCAATGGCCCACAAACAATACCTTAAAAGGTCATGTAAGTTTTAGGCTTTAAACCCACAGAGGGTGTTTTCTAATGTGACAGCAGTATTATATATGCATTACAAACTATGACAAAATACGAGTGTGCTCACTTCATGTCTACATCATTCACAGCAGGCAACAACTTCACTTTCCTCTGTCAGCCAAACCGAGCACTCAAAAACACTGAATAATTAATAATTAAGCTTTAAACAAGGACTTGATTTGTGATTTGCAAGATTTTCTGGTGACTAAACAATGACAGTGGTTTAAAAGGGGGGAAAAAAAGAAGATACATGAAATATTCAAGGGAGCTGTGATAAAGAGAGGCTCGAGCAAAAAGGAGGACGACAGCTCTCTGAGAAAAATCTGACATCAAAGACCCCGAACCTCCCCTGCAATATTTCACACATTAAGGGTGCAAAACATTCCTGTGGCCTGACTCGAAATCACTGCTCACCAGGTACAATACGTTCGCAGAAATAGGTGTTAGTGTACTAAGCTACACACACAAAAGGGGATAGAGCGATCATGCATTTGAAAAATTTGACACGTTAGCAAATGTCTGCAAACCTGAAAGTAAATGTCACATTAGTTATTAATGACTTTTGCTTAGTAATTATGTGGTAGGAATCTAGATCATGAGCCAATGAGTGATGATACTTGTAGTTAAGAGCTTTTTCCCACTGAGTGTTAAAACTGTACAGTGTGTCTCTTTGATGCTTTTTTACAGCAGATATTTTGACTCAACATCGCAGGAACAGGACAGGTGTTACTAATAACATTAACAATGGCTCTGTTCAATTCAAGTGCCCCAGTAAGCTATGAGTGTGTGACAGTGAGCCAGCATGCACAATACTGGTACTTTGAAACTGAAGCCACATCCACACTAATAGCCTACATTGTCATATTAAAACTGTTTTTTTTTTTGTTTTGTTTTTTAAATTAAAATGATCTGCAAACACATGAGGGTTTTAGCATCATTTTAGAATTAATCTCCATCCATATTAACAAGTCTAAAAACACATATCACAGTACTGGTGTTACCAGTACTCAGATTGTCTGCTCTGTGGCTGGCTGCTTAGATACAAAAAAAAAAAAAATACAGATATGGCAAAAAGTAAGGCCATGTTTACATGAAAACGATCCGCGGAAATGGAATCGTTTCTCATTTTAGTTTTGAAAAAAGGTCTGCGTTTAGACGACAACGTTTTGATAATACTCACTGTGCACACAGATCCACAAAAATGACCAAAAACGCTGCAGTATACATGTCAGGTCAGGTGTAGTTAGTTCACCTGTGCACATGCGCTTCCCTCTACAGAGCAGTGATGTATAAACAAACAAAACGGCAACCGCGAGAACTTTTGTCTTGACGGATGACGAGGTGGAGTTGCTACTATGAATCTACACTTTGCTGGAGAAGCGTTGATAAATTCAACAGGGTGAGCGGCACAAACAGAGCTCAGGACTCCGCCATTGTTGTTTTCAAAATGTTGCAATTTCAGACACCCAAATCACCGCGGTGATGTAAACTATCAGTCAAAACGCAACTAAAGTTTACCGTTTTCGGCTGAAATCGCTGTCATATAAACAGGACCTAAGTCCAGAGGTTTCTTTCCTTGGACTGTTTAAGAAGGTCGAAACGGTGGAAAACAGATTGCTGCAATACAATTATGGCGACATATCAGAGCAGTGCCGCACCGAAACATCATCCATTGCCAAGGCAGCCATGGGAATGGGTGAGGAGTACCCACGCAAGAAGAATAAAATCACATAAAGTATAAGTTCGGCTTAGCTATAATGTTTTGGCTTGACAGATAAGACCCATTTGGGATGCATACTGGAGTGTCTGCGTCATCATTTTAAAGAGTCTCAGTTTCCCCACAGTTTTTAAACTAAAACAGGGTGAGCAGTGTTTTTTAAATGTCTTCATTATAGAGATTCCAAAACACACGAGTAGTGTGGACACGAGGCTTTAATGTAGCAATAGCTATGCATTAGCATTAGCATGGATATTGTCTGAGGCAACTCTTTAAGCTCTGTTTTTGGTCTCCACCAGCTCCTGAGGAAAACATCTGGCACTTTAGCTATCACTACGTTGATCAGATAGTTGCTAACAGTGTCTTTCTGTTGTTTGGTGCTGAGCAGGTGGTGTACAGTGGGTTTTTAGAGCTTCTTTTACTGATAACTGTTGCTTGCTGCAGCCAAAAGTAGCAAAGGTTGCAGACCAAGCAGCTAACAATGAGCTGAAATTCACTAGAATGCTCTGACGGATGCTGCAGATTCAGGTGCAACCTCTTTTACAGTGTCACAGCGTTTTGGCAGCATTGTGATACATAGGTATCATGAGGAATTCTACATTATGACCACTTTAACAATGCATTTTTTAAATTTGCTGAATCAGTCGTGTGCTTGTTGTTATTGGATTTTATGAAGATGTCAAAAATGGATGCTTTGCAGTTATTTTGTTGACACTTATTTTGTTTTTCACCAGCTGGGAGATACTGGAACTGTAAGAGGCTGACGTGGACAATTTTTCCTAAATCAGCAGCTATTAATTATCGTCTCGATAATACTGTTTGACGTAAATGTGGCATAAACATCAATATATTAAAATCTGGCTGACATTGCCAAAGTGAGCATGTTAGCTGCCTAATTGCGGAGCACAGGCTGACAGAGCAGCTAGCGTGGCTGTTGACGCCTGTTTTCCTGTAAAATTGGACCTCCCTGTGAACCATATGGTAATGATTGATTGGCAGATTAATGTTCCATTAGAAATAATGTAACACTTGGTTAAACAGTGTTACACCCACATACAGATTGTGCCAGAGCAGTCTAAATAAGTTGAAATTCTCGTCCTAAGTACCAACAGTCAAATATTTACTTTCTTACTCCCTCAGGGTGTGTGCGCCTGAACTTAAACCATCTGTTCGCCTAACACGCAGCTCATGCTATCACACACTGGGTCTCTGTGTGCTGTCGCCAATGCTGGGTGACAGTTTAAGAAGCCATGCACCAGGGTGATGGCACCAGCTACTGTGGGTGAGAATGGTTTCCCCCCAATCTTAAAGGCCATTAATTCTCTACAACCTGGACTAAATCTGGGAGTTATCACAAGTAGACATCATCTCTGGAGAGAAAAAGTTGTCTGCAGCTGAACTATTGAGCAACACTTCCCATCAGCCAATCATGTGATGAGCTGCACACATGTATTACCTCATTTACCGCCTGGCGTCTGCACAACACTGACTTCTACAGCTGGCAGCTATCAGCTACCTCAAATCAGCCAGCGCGTTATATAACAGTGTGAACACTACTAGCTGTCTGGAGAAGACACATTCGAGTTTATAGTGGAAGTCTGTCAAGAATAGCAGGTGGATAAAGCGAGGAGAACATTTCCACGAATGAATGAAGGCAGATATGGATGCACAAATCAAATCTGGATTAAATGCACAAACTCGACGCTCAACTCGGTTGTTAACAACATTGATTTTAAGATTTATCTGGGATCTGTAGTTGGCTCAGAGACTCATTTTTCAAAGCGAACAGACAACATGATGACACTGATGTCTACTGTTTCAAAATCTATAGGTCTCAGCTGCCTTGAGATTTAAAAGCAGCCGCCTTCTTGTCAAGACTGAAGCAAATAAACATGAAAAACAGTGTGTGAGTCTTCGTTTCAAGAATGATTCTTCTTCATCTGACTAAATGATGTTATAAGAAAGGCCTGTAAAGTAAAACACAACAACGTCTTTAACAATAAATGTCACTAACAGTCTAAATATCAGTCCTTAAAACAGGAACTCATCCCACAACTTAAAATGAACTTCAAAAATGTCGTTAGTCAACCTGCAGCGTACTGAGAATCAAATATTCATGATTTCACTATAAGAGCAACCTACGGATCAGTCACACTGATGCTAACAAGGGGGATATGAAGTAGATGTAACAGACGGAGGGCGAGGCAGAGCAAACACTGCGGCAGCAGCTGCTCTCTGCAGTACAACCATTAAGACGGGAGGAGGCGACGCTCCTAGGAGGAGGCGCGTAATGAATGTGCATTGGTGGCGCGCCTCAACATCTGCGCACCCCAAAGCCCTGCCATACCTTCACCTTCTCATAGATACACCCATATCTCTCACTGCATTTTGTTTTTTAACCACACCCTGCTTCTCTTTTTTATTTAACTTTTATTCTTTAACAGGATTTTTCTTACAAGCAACAGTGACGTGGAAAAGGTGGAGGTGGTACCAAGTTATAACTCAAGAGATAGAGACAGAGAGGGGGAGGTGGGAGTGGGAGGAGGAAGAGCGTTCCCCATCCCCCTGTCTCCTCCTCGTCGCCCCCCCCTCAGCCCTCCACCCCCTTACAACTTTTCTTTGGGGGCTTCTTATAAACCAACCATCTATCTCCATTATGCCCCCGAAATTGCTATTTGTCGCTTTGCGGGGAAGAAATAATCAATATGTCTTGTGGGGGCAGCGAGCGCATTAGAGGAAGCAAATTGATGTCTCTCGCCCCAGCGCTCCTCACCCAGCACACTGCACCACAGCTAATGGGAAGCCTCGCTGGCTGGCAGACCGGGAGCCAGCATGTGTGTGCGTATGTATGCATGCGTGTGTGTCAGTGCACATGAGTGAATGAATGAGCGAGTGGTCAGGCAATGGGGAATTTGTTAATGCAAAGTGAATGCCAGTGTTTGGCTGTGTGTTTGTGGGCAAGTGCACTAGCATCCAGTGTGTGTGTGTGTGTGTGTGTGTGTGTGTGTTTGCGTGTGTGTCCTGTCTGTTTGTGTGTGTCCAGTGCCGACAGAGCCTTATCTCTCGCAGCCATCCGGTTTTAGGTCTTTGGGCTGTCAGAGGCAGATAGCCCTGTCACTACCGCAGCATCCCCTTTCCCCGAGAGCCTTGAAGGCTTCCTATACCGACTGACACTTCCAGAAAATCCCCACCTGATAAGTGCATTGCAGACAGACGTGACTGGCCCAGTAGTCTATCTCCTCTGCCTGGCTTTTATTTCATTACACTTCTCTATCGTTCTCGATCACAGGCCAGAGAAAGTAAACATCCTTTTCTTGATTTCGAAATCGTCTGTTTTTCATCCAACAACTGCAAATTGTTTAATCTGTTGCCTCAGTCTTGTTGCTTTGACCCTCGTCAGTATTGGCTGCGAATTGCTGTAGAAGATTTTTTTTTTCCAACTGTTTGGTGCAGTTTATCGGCAGAAAAGTGTATAAAACTTAAAAGGTGACTGCAGCGGATAAGACCTGAGTGCTGGGTATTCATGATGAAATACCACAGTTACTTTTGCATCTGTGTTTTTTCTTTCATTGCATATTCTATTGCATCGCGCCCAAAAATCTATATTTCGTGCCTGGAATCCACATAAAGCACCTTCTTTGAATCGATGGCTGCAAATGCCAACAAGTATTATTCTGTTTGAGACTTTGTCTTCATCTCTAAGAACAAACCTTTCTTATTTCATCAAATCTAGGCGTCTAAATGGATTCTGAAAAGGCCTAAAGACTGATTTCTAAGCTGTGGGATCTGGCTTGGATCTCTAGAAACCCCCTTCTATACTTCTCATATGTTCAACTTGGTCACTAATTTATTCTGACTGTTACTGAACGGATGACCCTGTCTCTTAGATATTATGTTTGTATGTCACTAAACTGCTTCCTAATCGCTGCATGGATTATGTTGAGTTTCTTTCAGGTCACAAAACACTACATTCATGTACCGCATAGAGGTCAGAAGGAGGTGGTTGGGGAGGCTGGAGGGCGGACAAAGTGCAAGACCTTGACACCAGATGTTCTGGTTCATGTCCAGACTCCTGCCTTAGATTTAGGCAACAAAGGTACCTTGGTTAAGGTTAGGGAAACATTATGATTTTGGTTAAATTTGAATAAAAAATAATAAAATAAAAATAATACTATGAGTGGAAAGTGTATTGCAAGATTATATTAGAACATATTTTGGTGAAAAACATGTTCAGTATCAATATTTTTGCAACTTGCCAAATATATTAATTAGCAACATTTCTTCATTATGTTAATAGAGAATTTAATTTACCCTGCATTAGGTTTCCCTCAGAACGTATTTGCTGTTTCAAATTAGTCCTATATAAACATAATTTCTAGGAGACGGTGCATGAATGACAAACTGCTCCTTCTTTTCCTTTAATTAATATTTTTATTTCTATTAGAGTTGTTTCCTCGTTTCCTGTGCAAATTAACATTTTTATTTGTTTGTTAATTTTCTTCTTCTCTACCACTGTTACTCCTAAAAATGTGAGCATTCACTGCATTTCTCTGTTTTAAATAATTAAATATAAATTGAATATTTTAGGGCTTGGGACTGTTGTTTGGGCAAAACAAGCAATTTGAGGATGCCAGCTTAGGCTCTAGGAACTTGTAAATTTTATTTTTCACAGTTTTTTAAAAAAAATAAAATAAATTAAACATTTTTTAAGTAGTTGACAAAACAATTGCTCCACAGGGTATATTCAGTAGCTCTTCTAGAGCTTTCGCAAAATCATCCTCAGCAGATGGAGCTGGCCAGTTTTCATAAAATCGTAGAAACACTTCAAGGAAAAAAAAAAAAAATCATTAATGAAAATAATTAGTTGCAGCTCTCTAAGTTTGGCGCCCCAAACATATTTGTTTATTTCTGAGTGGTTAAGAAAGCAGAGATGACAGAATGTGAAGGGTTTAAGTTCGATTCAAATCTCATGACGTGCGTCCTCTTTAGAGGTCCACCGTATATGCAAAAAGCACAAATGCAAAACTGACACCATGGAGGCAGCAACAGAATAACATCACTGTCACTGCATTATGATATGAGAAATGAATATGTAAATAGTGTGACTGATACTATGAAAGTCAGAGAATAAATTCATCTTTCTGTCACCCTCTCACACACACACAAACACACCCGCACAAAATCAATCTCTGGCTGTGTCATCGAGTGCTCAGATGGCTATGTGTCTCATCTCAGACACAGGACGGGGGGCGTCACAACAGGATTCTCGATTATCCATTTATTCGCTGCAGAGGGCATTAGGGGCCTGTCAATCCTCATTTACCCAGACTGCACTTGCACAAAACTAGAGCCATGACCACACACGCATTTGGCGTTGACTGATTTTAGCATAGTGACACACAAGAAACACTCTTCTAAACACGGCAGTTTGAGAGTTTTTAACCAAAACTATTCGTGTTCTTTTCCTCATGGTGACGTGTTCAAATCCACATAGGGATATTCTGTTTAAGATGTTTAAAGGATAAGAAAAACTGCTCAGCAGATTCCACGAAAGGATGAAAAGCAAAAATGTAATAGTCAGTATTCTGATTCTTCGCCGAGCACATTCACTCCTGTATGTAAATTTTTAATAATGGATGACAAATGAATTTTGTCTTTAGAAGAGTGAACATAATTTTCTAAAAAAAAGCTGGGCATTGTAGTTTTTAGCAAACGTGACTCAAAGTGGAGGTAATAGTGCATGTGTTCAGGACTATTTTCAGCAGCGGTTTAATACACATTTTGTACACTTGTTACTATAGGGTGTGGCAATGCATCATCATCAACAGCGAGTCAGGTAAGATAAGGGTATGAGTGCCATTTATATTTTACACTAGATACCAATAGATTAATTATACATGATTAGCTGACATTTGTTAGCATTCAGTTAGCATATCTTTATCCGGGTGATTGTGTGGTTGAAATTTAAAGATCTCAATGTCCTGTACCCATCTGTCTGTAAATCAGACATGGGCCTCCAAAGATTTAAAATTTTTGAATTGCTGACGTGTAAGCGCTAACGCCAAACACCAGATGACATCAGGGACTCTAATGTTAATGAACAGCAAGCTGTCAAGGTCTGTAAGGATTGATATCATTAACTAAATTCAATTTCTTAATATTTTGCTCCTTTGGCTCTGTCATTAGCTTCTCTTCATACTGGCACTTGTCTTTCCTGCATACTTAGTCTACACATTTTTGATGATGAACAGACGGACAGATGACAAATAATAAGACAGCAGCTACCGTAGCTACGGACGCACATCCTTCCAAGACCACGCCCAGGGGTCCTTCAGGGGCTCCCTAGAAAGATGGGGAATAGTTTATTTTCATTCAGTTCACTATAGAAGTAAGCCTTGTGTGAGTAAGAATCATGAATAAATGAATGAATTGTAGTCATGCCATGAATTCCAAAATACGGCCGCTTTGTTGGTGATTTTGGCGTCAGACACCTGACGCCAGAGACCTGATGCCAAAAGCCACCTTTTGTGGGGTTATGGTACGCTGCTGGACAGTGTCAGGCTGAAACACTGCCGGTAATGACGTAATATAAGGAGCAGACAAGTCTCTATAGAGTGGGCGGGAGGGATGCTGAATGGGTCCTGGACTTTTACCTGGGAGCCAAGTGCTCACTTTTCGTATGTATGTAAGGCCAAACTATGATATTTTTTTCTTCACCTAACCACGTGCTTTTGATGACGTCCTAGATTTGGTAGCCACATGATTTTGTTGGCTAAACCTAGCCATGTGCTTATGTTGATGTCCCAGTGTTGATAGTGGCGTCCTGGAGCAGCAACAGCAGACGCAGAAAGACACCTAGCGTGTAATACATAGACGTGAAAGGCCACTGACAAAGCTGCGATACGTTCTGACTAGGGATGAGAACTAGGGGTGAAATGATTCATCAGTCTGGATTGATATTTCCATTCATTGATAAACAATCCAATATCACTGATACAAAGTGAAAACATCACCATCTTTAGGTTGTGCCGTCCTATTTAAATTCTGTGTAGCTGTCAAACAGCAGCAGGCAGATGGCAAGCAGCCGAGAGGAAGACAACGAGGATAACGTTATTACTCTGAAATAAATCAGCAGTGTGAAAATATCATTGATGATGGAGAAAATACGGGTAAAGAGACGAAGCACATGCCTTATGTAAACAATGCCGTCACAAGAAAAAACAGGACGTATCTGCCTGGACAAGTATCTCACTCCGCTAACTTCTCACTACAGCAACACTAGCTGCTCTGATTCAACAATATTCAGCTGAAAAAACAGGTGTGCAGGCTGAAATTCGACGGTGATGTCAGGGGAACAGAGACCTAATAAAATAATGACGTTGCATGTAATTTGATAAGCTGTGAGGAAAGGAAAAAAAGTCTGCTAGCCACTAGGCTAATTTATGCAATGTAAACATGTTTGAGCTGATAACGGGTCACTAGCAAAAAACAATTGTGTTGTCCATGAACCTTGACAGTTATTACTGAGCTGAATTTGATACTTGTGTTTTATGGCTGTTGGGAGAAGTTTGCCTTCAGGGTTTTACGCCAGATAGACCTTAAGTTTCATGAAAAAGATGATGGTTTGGGTTAAAAATGAAAAGATTTCTTCCAGAGAGGGCTCCCTTGCATTAAGTCCTGAGGGTTACCTTATCCCATGTGCTGTTTTATGTGTGTTAGTGGAGTCAGTTTAAAGTAAACTTTGCTACACTTATTATTTATGTGTTGTTTTTTATCTTTTATAGCCAAAAGCAAAGAAGAAAGAGATGGCAGCTTCTCCTGTAACAGACTGTGTTAAATGGGCAAATGATATCTTGTATCGATCGCAGGCCTTGAATCGCATCGAACGGAAATCGCATCAGACTTTGTAATATCGGCCAATATCGTATCGTCCAAAGAATCAATACCACATCAACATCCCTAATGAGAACATGACTATTCTGATCAAAGGTTTCTATTCGTCCACAGTTATCTCCTCAACTGCAGCTGACAACTGGTCTTCATAAAATCTAACAACCAAAATCTTTTGAGATGGAGATCCCTGAAGCAAGAACTTCAATAGGATCTGTGACCCATTGTGTATCAACTCAGGGGTCCTTAACACAAAAACGTTTGAGAAACACTGAGTTAAACTACAGCGCCTGTGTTCATTGTAATGAGGGAACATGTCACCCAGTGCAACAGTGTGGCTCACTGATGTTCCTTTTATAGTTTCTGGACGATAATGAAAGTCTATGGCGCAGGGGAATAAGATTGTGTCAGCATTTGGATGCACAGAAAATATCTGTTAGTAGGATGAATGCACTGTTGGTTTTGTTGTGTATCCAGATGCATCCTTTCACAAACAAGCATTAAATACATTCGCTGGCATTAAAAAATGTTACTGAGAACCATTAAGCTTAGCAACATCCAGCGTTTTTCTTTGTTGCAATATCTTTGTTGTGGCGTCTTTTCACCGCACTTTCCAGAGTTCACCTGTCAGTCACACGGTGCCTCCACTACTGTGCTGTCTTTCTCTGTGGATTCTCCTTTGATGAACTTTCTGTGTGGAGTTTGCCTGCCAGGTTCCTCCTGGGTTTCTCCCACAGTCCAAAGACATGCAGATTAGCTTCACTGCTTGTAGGCCTGAATGTGAGTGTGAAAAGGTTTATTTTCCACAGCAGACATTTTGACTTGTCATGGTAGGTAAAGCACAGGTGTTACTAATAACATTAATGATCGCTCTGCGCTATCGCAAGCGCTAAATGGAATTCAGCGATCATTAATTATTATTTACACCTGTGCGTTTCCTACTGTGACATGTCAGCATGCATTTTCTGCTTGTGAAAAAGCTTTATGGTTGCTTGTCTATACATGTGAGTCTGTGCACAGACTAACAAGTATACAGTTACAGATCATGGTTAGATGTAATTTGTTGATGAGTTTCTGTGGGTGGCATGTTTTTTCAGACATGTTTCTTAAAATATCCACAAGGGTTTTCCTGCCATCTCTCCACTGACTGCTATTTAATAAAGGCATTTACTCCCAAACAAAAACAAAAGACAAAATTCACTTTTCCCTGCTTATTACATGGCTTTGTTGAATACTTGTTTCTGATTGGTCAATCACAGCATTCAACTGTCTACTGAAGGGCAGACTGTTGCTATGGGTGCAGCTCTCATCACAGACGATTAAGAGACGCAATAAAATCATTTTTAAATCAGTGTTTTGTGTAGATTCACAGATATTCATGAACTAATCATTATTTTATGATTCGCTGATACAGGATCTCCCAGTCTGTTCCCTCATAACTCATCATTGTCTACTATATAGTCCTCCATTAGGAACTATTAGGGAAGTACTTACTAATGATTCATCAATCATCAAGGGGTTTCTGATTCAGTCTTCATTTGCTTCTCAATAAACTAATTACTAACTAATCATTAGCTACTCTGTAAAATTTGATCAGGAGTTACTCATTAACTAACCAAATTCACTAGCATTTAGTTCCTCATTTGTTCCCCAGTAAACACTCAAAATTTTGTCCCTTATTGTAAACTGTTACTGTAGCTACTACTATCAATGAGCTGCTAAGAGGCTGCGTAGGCTCGTTACTGTAACTCGATGAGTTTCATGCTGGTTTATTAAACAAACAACTGCGATAACTAAAGCAAAATGAGATTAAACGAAATATTACCTTATGTGGAATTACAGTCAACAGAAAATATCGGAGCCAAAAAGTCAAACAGCCGCAACGCCAGTGAATGAACGGGTAAAATGATGTGAAACCACACCCCCGTGTCGACTACTGGAAGTGAAAGTGACCAATAGAACACGTGTACCCAACCAAATACTAAACAACAGATGTTTATTACACCTTCTAGCTCCTAAAGTTACCAGTTATTGATTTCTTTAGTAAGTAGCCGTTAATCAAGATGTTTCAAGTCTTGTGTCACCCTGTCAGGGTTCATTTCGCAATGAACCCTTCTCTGTACATTATCCCTTACATCAGCGCAACTTTGGGCATGCGTGTCACCGTTGGCAAGTGTGCAAGAGTTTTTTTTAAATGTCTAAGTGCAGGATTTGCCACACATACAATTATTTGTGGCGGCCCGTCATGATAACAACATCAGCCGCCATGTATTCATTTTTCATTTTTGGAGCTGGCACGTTCATTGGGAGTGGTGTTGGAAGCCTAACATTTGGTTATTCATCGTTTGTGCGCTCTGGTCACAGTCGGAGCAGCAGGCGCAGTAAAAAGGAACATTTAACCGTTCGTTGCAAGCGTAACCTCCAAATAAGAAGCTAAAGTATTTCTGATGAGACGACGGAGAGACTATTGTAAGCAGCAACATTTTCTGTGGGAAGGACGTAGCCATCGTTTTATGGAGCATTTTGAGAAGCGAAAGATTTGACATTGTATTGCTATGGCTCACTGATTAACAAGAGAATTTAAAAATGGCACTTCATATTAAAAAGGTTACCAATTCCTGCCTTACATAATAAACACTCAGTACTTTACAGGGAGCAATAAACTCAGGTTTCACACACAAGTCATCCTTTTGCTTCAAAATAAACAAGTACAGGCTCGCATAGTCATGTTAGCAGCTCCGTGAGGTTGTACTTCATGACAATTGCGCAGCGAGCTAAATGCTAACACATCTTAGATTAGTATGTTAGCATTGTCACAACCTGGCTCAAGGCTGGACAAAGGAAGGGAGACCGTACATGAGCTGGGACTAAAAATAAATTCACATAAAGAGAAGCTACAGACAACAAAACTAAACAGGGTGTAAACCTGGTAGAGAGACAGAGAGCTTAATTTAATTGCTTTTATCAATATTTGTAGTAGTCATGTCTAAACAGCCTTGCACAAGCAGCAGGCACGTAGTTACATAAAATTGGTAGTGCACGATCAAGCATCGTGACAACTTGTAAAGCACTGGGGCTTTACGCAAAATAGGTGATGTCATTTTTGGCTTGTGCACCCTTGCACCAGGGACACTACTGCAAGTATAATCCTAGCGTTACATTTTAGTCTGGTCCAAAGTGGTGCATCCTGTTGCCAGTAGAGATTGTGGCACTGTGTGTTTCTGCACACCATGGACATATTACGCTTGTATATTTCATATGTATCATATCAACATTTCTAAAGTGACGTAGCTCTGATGACATGTATGAGAGCTGATTTTTTCATTGGGAGGCGTAGGGGATGGACAATGGCATTAGACCAAAACAGCTGCCAAGCTACAGACCACTGTTTGAGACCAACAAACAACAAAACCGGTTGTTTTTTTTAGCGAGACACTGAGGCTTTTCCAACTGTGACTGTGGCACCAAAACCTTGTAATTGAAGCCAAAACATGATCTTTTTCCAAACACGACCAAATGGGAGAGTTTCAACATATTGGCCACAAAATAATGTACAAATGTTACATATCAATGCTTTGCAGAAATCTACAATGCCAACATTTATTCTGGTATTTCAGGCTGACCACCCGTAGTCATGCCATGTCTAACATGGCCATAAACATAGAAACTCCCTTTAAAAGGGCTCAATAAAATGAGGGCCCGTCACCCTTTAAATATGTTGTTATAATAAGCATTTTGAAGGCAGTAAAAATAAATATCTGTGCTGTTTTTATCTGCATGTGAGGGGAACCTCACAAATTCTCCATCTCACTGTAAAACTCACTACCGTGTCTCCCACAATGTAACACTACAGTGTTAGAGAAATAATTCCACTACCAGCTGCATGTGACAAACAGAACAATTGTGCGGCGCCGCAGGTTAATTCACGGCTTTGATGGATGCCGAATCAAGGCTGTCGCTGCAAGCACAGAAGAAACCATGGCAATTAGAAAAGCCCTGTGTGTGAGAGTTGGCTGCTGCATGCACCGCTGGGCATAAATGAGTCTAGCAGCCCGGGCAACGTAGGCAGGGCTTTAACACAACACCGCAGACACGCCTAAGACTCCCATTGTGCCTCTCGCTAATCCATTTCCACCCTAACAAGCTGCTGCCTTCGAACCCAGCCATCCAACGGCAAGCCTGTCCACCGTCTGCTGGGCTTGGTTCAGCTCCAGTATTCTGACTTTCAGCAGCCATTTTAAGCTCTCTCTGGCAACACTCGCCCTCCTCTGTGTGGAAACAAAGCTGTAATGTTTTAGCACTGAAGTGCTGCTACTGTACTTGTTTGAATGCGAGCGTTGAAAGTGGCTGGCTGTGGTTTTCAGTGAGTGTGTGTCCATTAATCTGGTTGTTTTTAGCTTGCGAATCAAAAGTGGAATTCTGGCATGAAATAGAGGAAATCAGTGTCACATTTACAAAAGATTCAGCTCTGTATAAACGGTTATTTGGAGATTGGCTGATGTCGGAAAGGAGATGATCACAAAATGCCAACAGTGTTATACTGTATTGTCAAACCAGAAATGAAAGCTGTCCTCAGCATCACCTAAAAGTTTTATTATTTCCCTCCCTTCTGGACTGCATGTTGATTACTTCTGTAACCTCCAGATATTCATACCCTGCGTGGAGCTCGGGAGACTGTGTTTTTCACCAACAGAGGTACAAACAGAAGGAAAAAAATGCCCCTTTTCCCGCGCTGTGCTAATAAAGAAGCCGACACCACAGAGAAATCAACAGAGCATTTTCTCTGTTGAGCTGAAAATTGTGGAGGCACTTGAACAGCACTATTTATTGTGCTCGCAGGCGAGAGCGTTACTTCAGGTGAAAAGAGCTGAGTGGCGGACAAATAAACAAAATTAATAAGAACATCCGAACCGTTTCTGTGTGCGACTGCTTTAAATAACACTGTTATTGAAATCTCGGTAGAAATGAAGGAGAGTTTTGTTTAATTTCCTTTAAAACTTCGTGGTTTAGTGGCTGTTTTGTGCCTTTGCCAGACTGCGCTTCTTATCCCACCTGTTATCAAAGTGACAAACTTCCCTTTGGGCTTGAGCACCGGCACACACCCACACAGAGACACTGGGTGTGATGAGATAAAATGAGATGGGAGAGATGAGACAATATGATTTCAGAGGCATGCAGAGGGAAGCAGCATCAGGTGACTCAGCTCACTGAGGCGTCTAGCTAATATGTAAATGCAAAGTCTTCAGAGCACAACTTTTTTGTTGCTACTTCTGCTGTCTCTCTCATCTATGTAATAAAGCACAAATGCCATCAAAATAACCTCTAAAAGGGCAGTTTCACAGTGTATGGGGGATTCATGCTTCCTCCAGGGGATGTTTTCAAAAATGCCTTATTTTCCTGACCCCTCTCTAATTAATCTGGAACTCTGCAGGTATAAATTGAAATTTCAATAATTAATGGAAATCAGTAAAAGGTACAAAATCTACATATGTAACAGGATCCACAGTAAAATGTGTGTTAAAAATCTAACACATATGATTCCCTAGAGTTGTTGTTTTGTTTTTTTTTTAATTCAAATAAATTAAGAAATAAATGAATAATTTTTTAGCCACCCTGTCTCTGGATGGCACCCTAGATGGCCGACAATGTCGCGTATAGGAAGATCCGCCACTGCATTCGTGGCTACAACTCACTGCTGCAACAAATTTTCAGAATAATTTCTTTCTTAAAGAATTTTTGGGTATTTTTGCCATTTACTTAAACAAGGCTGCGTCACTTTAAAATGTAGGCAGGTACTAAAAACAAATTACATGGCAATTTTTGTATTTAGTGACATAATCCATTGGATCACAAAAAAATGTCATCTACTCTCAATATTTTTGGATTACTTCAAATCAAGCATCGGAAATATTGTACTTTACATTAAAAAATGGACCCAAATGGGTTCCACAAACATACTTTTCCCCTTTAAAATGTCTAAAAACATTTTCAAAGCAAACAAGTGTGTTTTGTATAATGTTGGTTATCAAAAAAAAAAAAAAAGTTATATGAATTTAAATTCGCCATATTTTTAAGACATTATCAAAAATGTAATTGGGTTATCTTTGACAATGTAATTATAATCTAGCTGCAAATATTTTCAGATGTAATATAGGCTGATTATAGTTACTTATTTTTGTACTCTGATTACATAATCTCAAATACATATCATCTGTTACTACCCAACCTTGTTTTAGATAGATAGAGATAACAAGAAATCAGAGACGTTGGCATGCAACAAAGGTGCCTTGTTAGATTCAAACCAGGGACATTTCACACATGGTTAGCATCTCAAACCACTAAGCCACCAGGACACCCCCACATCCACATTCATTTTCTTTATTTAGATGGATTGCACAGTATAAAGGTGACAGGAAATGAGGGGAGAGAGAGGAAGCAGCTACAGTTGGGCTTAAACCAGGCATGTTGAATTTACATGGTCGGTGCCTTAAGCCTTGAGCCCACCAGGGCTCCTTGAATCCCACATTTCAAACACAACATGCTCCTTTATATAAGATGAGGCTGTGATAAGACCAGCTGCATCACAACAGAGCAGCAGCAAAAGGACATATTTCTATTTACAGCCACTCAAAGGAGTGTGATGTTTAAAATTCAGTTGAAAGTCAATGGTCTTTGGTTTCACCTGTAGTTTAAATATCTGTATGTACTGAAGCAACGCTACTTTTTCAATATTTGAAATTACAGAAAGTATTTCTTATATATTTGTATGCACTTATTTGTACATATATGTTTCTTTTTCTTACACAACATATCCCTGTCTTACATTTTTCTTTTATTTTTTTATATTTATATGTATATATTGTAGCATAAAGCACTTTTTTCTTGCATTAATCGTCATACAAAATAGTCTTTTAGACTGTAGATGCTGTAGGAAACTCCAAATAAAACTGTACTCAGCTGCTGAGAATGAAGAGGCATTTAAGACTCATTAAAATGATTTCCTGGCCTGCTATTTTAAAAAGTGTGACTCATATTCAGACTTAAAGTAATGCACAGTAAATGATTTCAAAATTAGATATTACAATGGAAGCGTTGTGGCTGAGTTTTAAACTTCATTTCCCCCGCCGGTATATTTCTTTTCATTCAAATGAGCTGCAAATATTCCACTGCACACACTAACAGAAAAAAGATATGAATTTATGGAGAAGATGTAAATAAAACTGTTTGTCATGTGCTCACAGCTGACCAATGTAAGGTGCAGAGGGGAGGTAGGATGTGTGCTGGGGTTGAATGAAGCTGACATATGGTTGTGAAAGTCTTGTTGGCCACTGGTTGCAGTAAGTCTTTAGAAGCTTTATCCCTCAATTCTTTTGTCCTTGTGAAAAATTTATGTGCACGCTTTCAAAGGAATCAAAGAATTTAAGAAAATGCCCGAGCGCTAAACATTAATGTGATCTCTACAACATATTTTTTGCCTCAGATTCCACAGCTGCTCTCGAGTCTCGGAGCCCCTCAGTGTCCGTCTGTTTCAAGTAACTGCTTCTTGGCACAGAGGCAGACACACTGAATATGAACAGAATAAGCTTCCAGACAATAAAAAGGCAGCACATCAATAACTGCTGGGCTGGGCTTAGCAGGGGGGCTTATTGGTTTAATTCTCAAAATACACCGAGATGGGAGGCTGCATAAGAACAAACAACTGAAGGGGGTGTTCGTATGCGTTTGTGTGTGTACGCTTGTGCTCGGAATCCAATCGCCCATCTTTTTCAACACGTACAGCAGGCGCAGTGCAAATATTAGCACTACATCTATTGGGAGGCAAGCTGGCTGTCACCATATTGTTGGGTGTTTTTTTTTTGTTTTCTCTTAGCAGAAGCATCAGTAAACAGAGCTGAACAGACACTGAATGCTGTTTTGCTGCTCTAGGAGAGGTTGTACTGGTAATGAGCAGTAAGTTCAATGGCTCCCATCCTTACTGCCGCTGTGCCTCGGCTGGCTTGTGCAGCGTGCTGGAACAATGGCATCGTTTGCGTGTTGTTTCAGTTGAATGTCATTTTGTTTAGAGTGTTAGCACAATGAGCAGAACAGCGTGGAGGGTGGCATGTTGGAATACAGTAATCCCATTACTTCTGTGTGGCAGCTAATCACTCTCTGTGTTCATTTTTTTAATTCCTGCAATCTGCTTTAAGTTACATTTTTTAAATTGGACTGTAACTGCTCCAGTTTCCCTCACATTATTCAGCAAACAAATATCTTTATTATAAAGAGAGACGTTGATCAATATTCAGTTAAGGTAACAACATCTGATCATGTCAAGATGTTTGTTGAAGTGAAACAAAGACAACTCCTGTGGTAAACAAGAACACATTGGCACTGGCATTGACACTGTAGCTACCACTAAGGAGTCATTTCCTCTGTAATAATATCTATTGTACTGTTTATAATGACAAGGATAGAGAGATATTTATATATTTTCAAACTAAATTTGTCTCAATATGGAGGATTCCCCAACAGAACTACATAGCTGTAATCAAACCACAATGTAAAGAGGTAAGATTAAAAGAAAACATAATTAAACAGTTAAATAAACTAATAAAATGATAATTGTGATTTAAAATACTGAATTTAGTTGGAGGCCAAACCTTCTTATATGGGTCCTTTTGGGTGAATCTCACCACCATATTTCTAAACCTTGACTACAGTCCAGCACATTGTACAGCACAGGACTACAATAACTTATTACTTATCAAATTTTATTTTTGTTCCCTCTAAAGTGACACTAGTCAGAGTGATAGCTAATAGTTTTGTCTTATTGAACCTGCAAAATTTGAATTTTTGGGCATTCGGAGGCAATGGGGAACAAACTGTAAACACAACCTTTGATATATTATGACAAAATTATAGCAAACTTGCTTAAAATTGCCAAATTGAACATCCAGCAGACACGGTGTGACTTCAGCAATTATTTGGAGTTTTGTTTTTGACCACCTCATGAATTTAAGTCCAATATTCACTTTCCTACGTGCTCTGTTTTGGTCTCCACCGACTTCTGAGAGAAATATCTGTTTCTTTAGCTGCTAAATGCTAAGCTATGTTCACTAGCCAGCTGCTAACTTTATCTGTCTGTCAGCTGTCAACGTTTTGTATGATATCCTGAGAATTAGCACCCCAGTAATGATGTTAAGTCCTTAACATACAGTTGGAGTTGTGGTGGTTAGGCTTAGGCAAGTAAAGTCACTGTAGTTAAAGGGGAATTCCAGTGTGAAATGTATCTGGAATATATTGTACATGATCACAAGTTCGAATCTTGTGTTGGATACAAAACTGCACTGATGCGGTGCATTCTTAACTAGGCTGTTTTTCGCTGATTCCTCCAAAAAGCTAATGCCGCTAACACTCAGGGCATGTCTCCAGGTGAAACGAAACAGCTGCCATTAAACCACTTACAAGGCTCAAAGTAGCCCCACACTTCGTTGGTAGTATAACAAGGGTCCTACCATTCAAAACGAGGCATTCGCAACTTTGTAAGTGCACAGATAGTTTATTAAAAATGACTGTTTAAAAAGACAGTACCTTGAAGTAGTTTTCTGGTGGCTGCCAGTCAGAACAAGATGATTACCAACGCTCCTAACATCCACCTATGTCAGATGTTCATATCAAACATGGCCGAAGCTGACGTCAGCTTGTGACAGATTTTTTATTTGGTCATCTGCTCCAGGTATGCCACTGCCAATATTATATGCTAACGGCAGAAACTTGTTATCTTGATTGCCGATGTCTTTTCAGATTCTAGCTGGCACATGTTCTGTATGTTATTTGTGATTTTTTTTTTTTTTTTTTAATGGTAGAAAGTGCCTCTGTATTCCATTACAGTCATTCCCTGGCTGCAATGACGGTGCACAGACGTCGTGATACAGAAGACCCGGAAACACTGACCAATCAGATCAGGAAAGGAAAATAAAGTCTTCAAATAACCCTGACAATGAGCACAATGCGCCGTCTTTAAATTAATTCATGAAGTTTCCAAAACTGCAATAAAATATTGTGGGAAAAAATCTAAATAACTGGGATCTTTAATGCCAGCACATCCACATACTGATGTGTCTGTGGCATGGACTGAAGCATCAGTATGCCACACACAGGGTTGTAAGAAAATGTTCAGGACAGGGAGTGAGAGTGATTTTTTTTTATTATTCCTGGCACG
>JAPZEB010000015.1:12928096-12941189 GCA_029783705.1 Chaetodon striatus | reverse complement strand
CCCCTGCAGCCCATTATACAGACACGACTGTAAAACTGTTGACAGGACACCTCGAACTGCAGACAAGGTCAATTATGGCACCTTCTGTTATGAATTTTTGATACATCAAGGCTCTGTATTTGTTAAACCTTCCTCAAGCTGGGAAAAACGACTTTAAAATCTGTAACGTCATCACAATGTTAAGTCCATGAGCCCAGTTGCACCAAACTGGCATCTGGTATCTGGGTGTTATCATAAATCTGTGAGCAAGACATACAGACTTTGTGGTGGTTTTGAGTTTCTTTGTAATCATTATTTCCTTGGTTTTGTGTGTCTGTGGTCATTTTGTGGTTGTTCTCAGTTTCTTTGGGGTGATATTGTGTCTTTTTTGAGATTATTCTTTTGTCTCCTTGAGTTAATTTTATGTCTTTTCTAGTTGTTTTTTGTTGCTTTTAGTCATTTGGTGTCTCCTTGTGGTTGTTTCATGCCTCTTTATAGCCATTATTTATGGTTGTTTTGCCTGTATTTGTAGCTATTTTGTGTCTCTTTGAATTCCTTTGCATCTCTTTGTGGTCTTTTTGAGTCTCTTCCTGGTCAGTGCATCTTAATTTGACTGACATTTTCAAGTGAAGACGAGAGGGGCCCCTGACACAGCCCATTCAGTAATCCACCCGTGACTGGACTATGACTAAACAGATTGGGTGGTAGCCTACTTACATTGGAAGATCTTTTATTGTTTTTCAGCTAGTTTCTTACTGGGGTTGCCTGATGGGGGCGCTAAAATCTCCAACTTGAAAGGCCTTGGCTGCCGCATGTTTGGTCTGACAGTTTTCAGTGTTTTCAAATTAAACAAAAATAATGAAGTCTGTCACTGAGCTGTATTCTGTTGATTCAACTCCAATCAATGAATTGATAATGCAGCAGTGTTGTTCACATGTATTTTAACGCCTCACTGCAGCGTTGTTAGCGTCAGCACACGTCTGCAGTCACGATGTATCAAACAAGGTGTTCTTGTTGAGGCACTGCCTGAATTAACTATGCAGCAGGGCAACATGCACATCCACTTCGGAGCATCACTCTCAAGGTCAGTGACTATTAAGTGGGTATAAAATATGTTCGTCACTAATGTGATACAGCAGAAACTTTTTTGCCTGAGGACATCAGGGATGATGGCAATGCATGAGGTGAGCTTGCTCTGAGCCTCAAAAAAAAAAAAAAAAAAAATCCCACCTGTCTTTAGAAGACCAAGGTTTAAACGGGTGGAATGTACCTGGAAATACTTGATTTTTCCATTTTATGCTTCTTTATAACCCCACTGAGAGGGAAGTTTGCACTTTATATTTAATGACATTTATCTGACAGCTATAAAAACTATTCACTTTAAATTAAACACATAATAACTTTATAAGGTACAATGCATTGTTACAGATGAAACTAGAGGTTTCCAGCCGTTTAGGGCTCGGACGCACCAAGCCAACTTCGGCCATTGGTCATTGTCGAGCAATCGGTGAGCATCTGTTGCACCAGTTTTTGCTGTGTATCCTGCATCATTGGCCCTTGTCGGCCCTTGTCAGGTGTTTTCAGGCCATTTTAGCATGTTAATTCAGTGTTGGACCCAGTGCAGCCCATCACCAAGTGAAATCATTGTGATTGGCAGTTCACCTCAGTGCAGGAGGACAGAAACAGAAGGCGAAGCAAACAAATAAAGTCAAGAGGGCGTGAGATCGAAGCAAACTTTTTCATGAGGTAAGATCACTTTTTTAGCCATTGAGCTCTTCGGCAGAAATGGTTTGTAAATGTTTGTGTTACTGTTCACTGGCACACAGTAAACATCCTTTGTTCTTTTAACAAGTTGTTATGGACGACTAAAATGTGGACTACTGCCACCTGCTGGTATGGAGAGTTATTTCCTTTCACACTGGCGCAGGGCGTATGTGCTCGTTGGCCGTCGGCTGTTGTCTCTGCAGTGTGTTCAAGTGCAACTCTCTGGCCAAGACACAGGTGACATGAGGGAACGCAACAGAGAACTTTTAGGCTCATGACTCATGACAAAAAGGTAGTGTCTAGTTGGGGCCCCTTGTTGTGTTCCAGGCAGCGGCCCAACCCCCAGCTTCAGATCAACTGGGCTAAACCACTAAACTAAACCAGTTAAAACTAACTGCAACTCGATCAGCTACTATAACATAATGAGTTGAGCTGCTGCAACAAATCAGTTAGTTAATCAAAGAAAATGAATCAGCAGCTATTGTGATAATTGATTAATTATTTCAGTCATTTTTCAAGCAAAAATGCCAAACATTTGCTGGTTTTAGCCTTTAAAATGTGAGGATTTTATGCTTTTCTTCATCATTTGATAGTTAATTAAGTATCTTTGATTCAAATCAAGCAATTTTAAGTCATTACTTTGAGCTGTGGGAAGTTTTCTTACTTTTTATTATTCAATAGACCAATTAGTCCAGCAAAAAAATTGGCAGAGTAATCAATGATGAAAATAATCGTTAGTTTGAGCTCTAATAATGAGTATTTTGTTCTTATTACGTATGTTTACATTCATTAAAGCTCCAATACTTCTTCACTACGGGGTTTAATTGAAAGGCTAACTAATTCAGCTTGCATCTGTTTCATATAGTTACAAGCTTTTTATCAAAAAGCTCCAAACTGAGCCTTTGGTAAAAAACACGAGGCCTATTTATTTTAATTTTTGGGTGGAGTAAAGGAGTGTTTTATTGCCTGCTCATAATAGAAAATAAAGCTTAAATTCAGTTTCAACTTTGTATTAAATATTAATTAAGGAATGTAGAAAACCATGTCTAGATTAGGGTCATGGCCCTGCAGTGCAGCACCACTGATCCTGTTAAAAAAATATTTGTTGTCCCAACGTATATGCAAATATTTGAGAAACGGGGCCTCCACTTAAGTGTGCTCGTACATTTGTATCTGTCCTGAAAAAGCAATAAACTCAAAGAGAATTCTCATTATGTCAGTAAACAGTATTTCATAGGGCTCATGAAGAAATCAATATAATGTAGAGAGCGACGGAGCTGAAAAAACAAAATGGTAGTGTTGCTGAGGTTGGCATCAGAGGGGCCTTTATAGTGAACTTGATTAAAAGAAAATTGCTTTCAAGTGCTCTCAGCAGGCTGGGAGGTTGAGTGGGAGTGCTCTTGTGTGCAGCGCTGGTGGAGTTTCACAAACTAGGCTTTCAGGGTGAGGAAACAAGATGAAGAAATGTTTTGAAACTGCCTGAGGACAAAGAACGACGAGGCACTGGTGACATGGTGGCGCAATATTACTGCTATTATCATTTTCAATACATTTTCATTTACATACCACTTCTGAGACTGGCGAGATGAAATTCATTTCTGTCTCAAATTATTTTATTATTTTTTGTACTAACTCGTTGTGATTAAAGGAGTTTAGGTTGCTATGCAGGATAACTTTTTTGTTGGACATTTAAAACTGTCGTATATAATTCAAATACCACTTTTCCTCACATAGCAGCATTTAAAATATGTGTTGCTTCTCACTGTAACTACATGAAAAGAGGAAATGTTATATTTGTGTGTGCAGGCAGGTGAGAAAAAGGGGTGGAAAATAAATGAAAAAAATGAAATCACATAATTGTGGATTTTATCTTGTTAGGTATTCACCTGACAGGAGTGTCAGATGAATCGAGGTCTTTAATTTTGGAACTGTCACATTTGTGTAATTTATTCTCTCTTGAATTCAAAATGACATCAGGAGATCAAATCCTGTCCCTGATTTCCATGAAACGTTCACCTAATTGGCTTTTAAACTGTGGAGCGAGCATCGGTGAATAATTTAACTACTTGGTTTTAAAGTAGTCTGACTTTGGTGGGAATGCTATTGGAAATCCATTACTGTGCAGGGTTAAACTTTGCTATTTTTTTAATGCTACGATCCCGAAAGATAATTTGCATTTGATTTAAGTTTTGTTTCTCATCCAGGAAGTCATTAAACCCTCTTGTCAGTCGAGTCATGTGTGAACCCAGGAGCAACACAAAGAAAACTCATACATACCATATCCTTGTGTTCAAGGTTTTCTTAAAGCATATTCATCTTCATGTATTTGCTTAATAGGTCAAATGGATTTAAAAAAAAAAAAAAACTGCAAATAATGAGAATTATTCATGGCGTCACCTCTATGCATTGGGTTTACTTTGACTCACACTAATGTTGTAGCACACTGTGTAAACACTGGTATCTGAACATCATCCGAAATTCATTTGCATACACATTGTTGTGTAGCATAATAATCAACAGACCCAGAGAGATTAAACTACAAGAGGTATTCTCAGTGAATAATGTTACATGATTAATGAGCTTGTTACCTCTATAGGTGTGTTTGTTCTGTTTTCATTTTTGCGATATTGTGTTGATTTTGTTTGCATTATTAACAATTACAGGTGTCAAAAATAATCTGGAGGCAAAGTACATCATAAATATTTACCAAACTATAATGCTATTGTGTTGTTGTTTAAATTGGAAATATGCTTATTTGCTTTCTTGCCACAAGTTAGATGATAAGATCGATGACACTCATATCTGTTCCATTATGAAGCTACAGCCAGCAGCAGGTTAGCCTAGCTTAGCATTAAGGCCCTTTCTACATGTATACAGATTTTTTATTAAACCTTCCTCTACATTTTGACCTCTTGTCCACACGCAAACAGAGTTTTAAGTCACTAAACGCCTTCTAAGGTGCAGATTTTTCATAACTGTGGTTACTGTTTATCTGTGTGGACATGTAAATTGAGTTATTGGAAAGCTGTGACATCATCTCCTCAATTTGCTAATTCCCATTGTTGCTTTGAGTAATTAGCATACGTTAGAAACAACAAAAACAACGGCAGACTATTGCCTTGCCAGCCCCTTAATCAGTAATCTCAGTGGTATGATATGCACCGGGCATGTCAGTTTTTGAGGCAGTGGGCAACAACACGAGATCTCAAACACCGCCACTTTGTCAGTGGACTTTGGCGTCAGACATGGACGCAGAGAGGCACCCTTTGTGACAGCATGATACTCAGCAGTCAGTGTCAGTTTGCAACACCGCCAACTACCATAACATAAAGTGCGAGAAAGAGCGATGGGCGAGAGGGTAGATGGAAGGGTCAAACAAACCCGGGACTTTTACCTGGGTTCCTGTTTGGTTCCTGTGTGAATTTTAAGCCAGACCATTGTGTTTTTTTCAAAACCACATGTATTTGTTGCCTAAACCTGAGGAAATCTACCTCATAATGAAGTGTTTTACCTACATAAGTGTATTTCAAAAAGACAGTATGCATGTACCGAGCAGAAACTGTACACTGTCCGGTTAAAAATGGAAGTGTATTTTGAAAAGACACGATGAATGAAACAAGCGTGAACTGACATGTCATCCATGAACGTCCAAAACAGACGCAGGAGGGTCTCTAGTGGGTCATATTGTGATGCATATGTCTTTTGACAAAGCAGTGGTGTTGACAAGTTGGGATGAGTATGTGTTGGGAGTGCTGACGTTCTGTTAGCCCTGCTTGGTCTAATGAGTACTTTACCCTTAACTCTGCTTTGCTGCTCTGCCTCACAGACGAATGGAGGCATTTGCTGAACCTAAAATTTTGTTCCATCCATTTAAAGTCAGCCAGAGATGGCGGTTTTCGATGAGGGGTGGAGGGAAAACTTGAATATCTAGAGCTTCATTCGTATGTTTGGGTGAGCTCCTTTATCCTTTTATTGAAAGGGAATTAATGGTGATGAGATCTCCAGTAGGTGTTTTTAAAAAGGTAACACCTGTACACTTTACTACCTTTGTGACAAGGGGAGACCACTGAAGACACCAACGAGCCTTCGGGGTCATTTTGCAGTCTTGTGAGGACAGTTATTTCCAAAATAAAGGTTGTGTGGACAGATTTTAGTTTTCTAAGCAGAGGGAAAACAGTCATTTAAGAAAATATCTGCAAATGTGCAGACAGTGCAGACTAAGACTGGAAACTGGAGGACAGCTAGCCTCCTACCAGCACCTCTTAAGCTCACTGAATAACATGTTATATCTAATTTGTTTAATCCATACAAAACTTTGGTTGCCTTGCAAATGTTCCCCGGCCAAGAAAACTGCACAGCACGTAATTCCCTGTAAAAACATAATTTGCTGTTGTGTTTTCTATGGATTAAATAAAGAATATATAAAGCATTAATTTCCCCTGTTTCTAGTCTTAATGCTAAGATAAGCTAACCAGCTGCTGGCAGTAGCTTCATATGTTCTCTACAAACTGCTTCTTATCTCCAGTTTCCCCAAAATGGCCAACTATTTCTGCAAATATTCAACATTTCTATCCAAACTTCTTTCTGTTTGGTGCCACTTGGGTCTGGAAGCAGTCCCAGCATGCACTGGATGAAAGGCAGGGAAACACCTTGGATGCGTCGCCAGCAGTTCTAACAGACACAAGTCATTAAATTTAAAAGGCTTCGGTCTATTAAATGTTGCACTTTTATCCAAACAGACTCCAATTCTTCTCTTAAGTTTGTCATTCACTTCTTTTTTTTTGGAATCTCAGAGATCTTATTTTGGAAAAGAAACTTTGAGATGCAGCTGACAGTAGCTGGCAGTGACTTGGCGTAAAAGACAGAACATGTAGCCCACAGACAGACACGGAGACAAGACGGGACACTTCAGTGACCACGCTCAGATGGGTGAAATCCCCCGGTCCGACAAACTCATCCCACACGATCGATAGCTGCTGTGACAACAGCCCCTCTCGTCACAGGCTGGATAACAAGCTGTTGTGA
Organism: Chaetodon striatus; assembly: GCA_029783705.1. Classification (NCBI taxonomy): domain Eukaryota; kingdom Metazoa; phylum Chordata; class Actinopteri; order Chaetodontiformes; family Chaetodontidae; genus Chaetodon; species Chaetodon striatus. Next base: position 12,934,421 of record JAPZEB010000015.1, on the reverse strand, counting down.
AGGTCTGAGAATGGAAGATAGGCCCCCGGAGGGGAGGCTTGATTTACGAGCCCAAGTCAAGATAGAGGCACAGTTGCCCACGTACTGTGGACGGCCTTCCTGCCGCATCAGTCTCCCTCTCCCTGCCTGCCTGCCTGCCGCTGTACTTGTCCTCCCTCCAGTGTCTATTTGCCTGCCAGTTGACAGCTGAAATGGGCTGAAATGACATACCACCCAGAAAAACATTTCATTCTGTTCTCTACCTTCACTTAGACTGCTGGATAGTGAAATCCTAAATGTCACCTTTAGCTTGTTTTAGCTATTTTTTCATAAGCTTAGCCAGAAGGTGGGTGATGCTTGTCCATGTTTAGAGAGATAATGCAGGAGAAAGTGCTAATTTCAACATGTCATGTAGCCGTCGACCACTGGGAGAAACAAACCGGTGACATTCAGGAGGTTAACAGTGCTGCTAGACAACACAAGCACCCTGAGGTAGGAAACACAATGCATTATTTTGTGGGGGACATATCACCTTCAGGCGATCGTACACTCAGTGGTATCTGTCGTAGCAGACATTAGGCAGAGCAGAAGACAAATATTGTATCAGCTCCCCTCTGATGGTTCACAAACGGCTTGCTTCGGTTACTGACTGCAGTAACGTTCACTGAATGCATGTTGGATTTTAAAATGGGCCAGTGGGACATCAAGATGTGGATTTTTTCCTCTTAATTGAACTGTTTTTTGGCGTAAAGAGAAATATTTGCATAGTAAAGGTAAAATAGAGATGCCTTTGTATGAAAGTCTCAGATTGGAGGCTTGTGCTTTTCTTTAGACACAAAATATGCTTTTTTTTGACAATAGGGCTGCAACTAACCATCTATTATCCGCCAGTTCTCTTTTAGATGAATTGATAAGTCATTTGGTTTGTTAAATGTGAAAAATAACCATCAATCCATATACTGCGCAAACATTTTAACAACAACATGAAACAGAAAAAGGCCGTAACTCCTAATTTAAAGGCCCCGAATACCAATTTTTTAAAGGTGCAACGAGAAAACAAAATTTCCACCAACATTTGAACAGTTAAAGTTGTTTCACGTGGGAGATTTTCATATTTTTTAGATTTTTCGTTATTATTTATTTTTCACATTGCTCTTCTTACTGGTTTATAAGTGGGCGGGGCTCAGCTGGTTCAAGGTGATGTCACAAAGTCCATGCACCAATCAGGATTTAGCAACATTTGAATCTTAATCTGATGACAATTGGCGGGTTGTTTCGTTGCAGTCAATCAAACCTGACCACAACCACATCAGCAATTCAAATTTTAAAGTGTTAAACTCTTAGTAATTCTTATTTAAGAATTAAGAAAAATGAACTTTAATTGTTTTGTTATGAATATTTTTTTAAAGATTTGACTCCGAGCTTTTGGGGGCTTTAAAAATGACTCATAATTGATAACTCGCCAGCTTTTAATAACGGATTAACTGTTTGTTATCAGCTAATCAATAAATCGACTTATCAGTTTAGTTCTGCTTCACTAAGACTTTCCATCATGGCCTTGAGAAAACTCAATACACTTATCACTTTCTGAACTTTGTTTCTAGCGTAGGAGTTGTTGTAGGAGTTTGGACATACTGTATGTACTGTTGCACTCACTGTACAGGAAGGTGATGTCAGTAGCTGTGGCAGCCGCAGTACTTACAGCATCCTTAATGTGAAATATAGATAGAGACACGGTATATGAGGCACCTTTAAGACATTTAAGTGAGATCTGTCGACCTGTTTAGCAGTGACCACACATTCAGGCAGTATCTTAAACCCCAAAGTCCTTACAGCGTACAGTTGCACCCCCACCCTCCTCCTCCTCCTACTCCCCTCCCCCCTCTTTAATTTATCAGGCTGCTGTTGAGCGAGTGAAGACACCCTGCCTCCATCTCTCTCCTGAGCCGTATCAATATTCATGGGTCTGCCGGGTGCGTTTGTGCGATGGCTGTCTCATTAGCCTTTGATCCCCTTGCGCGAGGCCTGTCGGAGCGTTGATGCGCCAACAACAGAGCGGCGTTTGAAGTGCAGAGAGAACAGCTGCTTGCATTGATCTCCATATACTTTCTTTGCCATCCACGCGCACGTCCACACATACACAGATGCTGCCCACGGGCACATGAATACATGCATCTACTGTAGGACTACTTAGTACAGTCTGACCTCAACACTGCAACAGCTGCAAGGGTATCACGCTTAGAACAGCTCTACAGTATGTAATGTGAAATACAGAGCTGAAACAAGACGTTGATTAATCAGTAAGTTGATTGACTGAAAATGAATTGGCAACTATTTTGATAATCGAGTAATTATGTGGTCATTTTCCAAGCAAAAATGCTCAAAATGTAGTGCTTCCAGCTTCTCGAAAGTCAAAATTGGCTTTAATTTTTTTTTTTTTTAAATCTCCAGTGATAGTAAACTGAATATCAGTGGGTTTGGGATGGTTGGTCAGACATTACCTTTAACTGTGGAGACTTAAATGGACATTTTTTTTATTATTTTCTGTCATTTTTAAAGACTAAAAAATTTAGCCTATTGATAAATCAGAGCTGAAAGATATGGAAAATCAAATATCTTTTTTTTTTTTTTTTTTGACCAAACACCTCAATATCAATACTGTGATGACATTGTAGGGTTGACTATTGGTGCTTTCGAATATATTTACGCAACAATTTTTGATAAATAATCATCAGTAATGTGAATGTAATATGTAAGTGAGTGAAGGCAAATAATAAAACAGCTAGAACAGTCTGGTAAGTTCAGAAAATGAAAAAATCACTTTACTGTAATGCAGCCTTTAAAACCAGGAAAAGACAACACCTACAATATTCCGATATTTAAGAAGATATCCTATATCACGATATCGATACAACATTGATATACTGACCAGCCCCACGATTAATCAAGAAAACAATCACCAAATTAATTAAAATTAAATTAAACTGTTAGTTGCAGCCCTCGTTATCTATATTAAAACTGTTTGTGTTAATCCTCAATCATATGATTAACAAGTGGCAGGATAATGTCCGTAATCTGTAAAATTATGGGCTGAATATTACATCTATATGTCGTCTTAATCAAGACATAAAGCAAGATAGTCTTGTTCTTTATGGTCTAATCAACAGGTATTATGCAAAACACACCATGCCTGACATTTCCAGCGATGGAACAAGTCTGTTTGAGCTACAAAGAATAAGATCCACGCTGAAAATTAATAATGAGGTGCTTCAACAAGATAGGAATACTAAGATGCTGCAAGCTGGAACAAAGCAGGGGGAAAGCTCCGCAACAAGCTCTTGAGTCTTTTTACTGAAATACTTGCTGAAATCGAGGACATTTCGGTCGATCCGACAAGTAGTGAAGTGTGTTCAGTTTTTTAAATGCATGTTATATAATATAATCCACATTCTCTTTGTGAATCATCAACAGTAATTTGCTGAAAAAGTCAGTGAAAGCAGCCAAAAACGACATGACATCATATGTTATGAAGCCAAAGCACAACTACTGCTTTACCACAATACCACTGAGGAACACAACGCTCTGCCCAGCTCTTGAATTTTACTTGGAATTATCCACATACAACACAAATAACCATCAGTTTGTTGTTACAGGACACTTCCTCTCTAATGCTAAGACATTTTCTCCTGTGCAGCCAGGAAGGAGAAGAGGGTCCAGTTAGTATGACATCATGACATCTGCACAAAGACGGTCCCTGCGCTAGTCCACTCAATAATTCTCCACTCTGTTCTGAAATGGTATCTGCTGTATGTGGAGAGCACAGTTCAAAATGAAGACTTGGGAGCTTGTCTGGGCTATTGCTCCCCTGGGAACAGGTTAGCAGATCAATACCGCCAATGTGCCTGATAACATTAGAGCGTCCTTAATGGCACTAATGAAGAGAGTGGTTGACAGATACTCAGGGAGACTTAGGTCAGAGAGACAGTGTGTTCGCCGCAGAGCCAGTTTAGTACATAAAATGGGGTTTGGGGTTATTGGTCACATTTTAAAATGTATTTTAACGACTGTTGTTGCACTGAACACTGCATTTAATCATCATTTCTTAACACTTAAGGAATAGTACAAGACATTTAGTCAGTTTACTACAATAGACTGAGATCACAGGGTTTTAAATTTAAGAGGAAATGATCAAAAATACGCATCTATGTGTGTGAAAATAATCATTCTGACAACAGAAACTAATGAATCACTGTAAACATCTCACACATAACAAGATAGGAGTAAAAACAAGATTTAGCAAGGTCTCAGTAATGTGTTCTGTTCTGCACGCCAACTGTGAGTAAAAGGATGAGAAGAATAGAAACAAAATCAGCGCCAAGTTTTTGAGGTGATCAGCTCTTTTCAGTGTCCTTTGTAACATCAGGTCACACTGTGCTGAGAATGAGTCTGATTGCAGGGAATGTTATCAGTCTTCAAATGTCAAAGAAACTACATCTCAGCAGAATCGCTGCTGACATTTTGATAAATCAGACCCTATTTTGCTCCGCACACACACTCACACACACACACACACTGAGAGAGAGAAAGAGAGCAACCTGCTGCTGAAAAGCCTCGGCAGGATCTTTGCACACACACTACTTATTAACACCCCCAGTGCCTGACTGCTGCTGGTCCACAGTCCTGATAAAGACGAGGAGAGAGATGAAAGGAGGAGAGGCACAAAGGAGACAGACAGTGTAACGTACCTCACAGCGGACGTCTTGGTTTTAACTTCAGGAGCTGCTGGGATGCACCAGGCGAGGCGGGACTGTCTTCTTCCCTCTCTGTCTTCTCTGGGATGGAGACTCAGGAGGAGAGCTGCTCCTTCGCTGCCTCCTCCCCGCCTCTGGCTCGCTCTGCTACTGTCTCAGCCCCTCTCACTATCATACCTCCCTCCCATGCTGCTCCCCCTCCTCATTTTACTCCTCCCCTTTCCTATAACCTGCTCCCTCCTGTCTCTCCTACACACCACCCTGCTCCTCAAACTCAGGGGTGACAAAGGAAATAAAGGCTTTTATCATTAGTTTGTTAACAGAATGTCTACACTGTTTTACTTAAATAAAGGTGAGTTTTCTGTATCCTATGGTTCAGAAAATCCAAAATCTGTGTGATGACATTACATGATGTAATATTGCATTGTGACTGGAGCTTTAAGAAATGACCATTTTCATTATCTGATTATTTTTCTAATTAATCAACTAATTATTTGTCTTTAAAATGTTAGAATAAAAATGAAAGATGCCCATTATGATTCCCAAGTGCAGCTTGACGAATCTGCATTTTTTGCTTTATCCAACCAACACTCTAAAACCCAGAAATATTCAGTTTACTGTTATATACGATGGAGAAAAGCAGCAAATTCACACATTGGAATAAATCCAGTAAATCAAGTGTGACATGTTTTCTTAGATTGATTACTTGACTAACGCTGTGCTCACATGAGATCAGGCAGATGGCAAACCAGATATCATTTTAGTGGATGAGAGCAGGGTGGTAAAATTAGGTGAGGCCAAAACCCAAAGATATTTTATTAACTGTCATGTATGGTGAAGAAAAGCAGAATCAGACCCAGCAAATACGTGACATTTTTGGTTAGAATGATTACTCAGATAACACTGCATTCACATGGATCAATCAGACGGCAAACGGGATATCATTTTAGTGGACAAGGGTCAAGCAGTAAAATTAGGAATTACAAATATTCCGATATCAGATATTCAGTTTATTGCCATATATGATGAAAAAAAGCAGCACATTTAAAGGTTTTAAACAGAACCACCAAAACATGACATTTTTGCTTAGAGTTATTACTCAGCTTATGCTGTGTACACATGGAATCGGGCAAACCTGATGTTACTTTAGTGGACGAGAGCAGGGCGGTAAAATTAGGTGAGGCGAAAACCCAAAGATATTCAGGTACTGCCATATATATTGAAGAAAAGTAGCACATTTACAGATTTGAAACAGAACCAGCAAAACGTGTGACATTTTTGTTTCAACCTAAAATTCAACTAATGCTGTGTTCACATGGAATCAGGCAGACACTTGGTGGCAAACCTGATATTATTTGAGTGAATAAGAGTAGGTTGGTAAAATTAGATGAGGCCGGCAGTGGTAACGGTAGATGGCATTGCCATTCAAAGGTAAAATATTTTTCAACTTTTTGCTGAAACGAGAGCAGGGCGGTGAAATTAGGTGAGGCCGAAACCCAACGATAGTTTGTTTATTGCCATAAATGATGAAAAAAAGTAGCACATTTAAAAATTTTAAACATAACCAGCAAAATGCGCTGAGATCAATAATTCAG
>JAPZEB010000015.1:12916104-12927793 GCA_029783705.1 Chaetodon striatus | reverse complement strand
AAACAGCGAAAGACAAAGGAGCAAATAACGAATAAGGAGAATATCAGTGAAGATGGTTTGTCAGGGGCAAACAGTGTCTTCAGCTCGAGTCCATCGCCGCCTGATGTTGGGTTCAGATCAGGTGCTTTGAAAAGCCGTGGCATATGGTTGAAATAATTATCATGCTCATCAAACAACTGGATGGCCACTTGTGCTTTGTGACAATGCTCCCATCAGGGCAGAAATGAATTATGGGATAGAGTTGATCAATCTGAATTTTAATGTGAGTGGTGCTCAGCATGGGTCTACTGCATGATGCCAGGCAGAGTCGGGGTAAACCGCCTCAAACGCTGGAATAAAAATGATGTAACACATTTAGACCAAATAAGCCGTTCTGCTACAGCTTTTTTAGCCACGCTAACAGCACGTCTCGAGGGTCTGGACTGATAGGCGCTTTGGAACAGACAAAAACATCTCAGCTTTTTTGGGTGATTTGCCATAAAATATTGTACAAACATTCATGTTCTCCAGAGGATGGATCCTACTAATTGTCATCTGGCACAACCTGCTAGCCAAAATGTCACTAATCCACTAAAATATCTCAACAACTACGAGATGGATCGGCACTGATTAGTGCCAGGTATTTGTGCTCCCCACAGGATGAATAATAATAACTTTGTTTATTCCTCATTAGGTCAAAATGAGTACCAATTTAAGGTGTGATTAAGGTGCAGGTAAAGCAAAAATAACCATGTGCTATAAGTCTGTAACACCACACACACGAAAAGAAAAAGTCCATAACCACCCCAGCGATATTTGAATTATTAAAAAAAAAAAAATAGCCAAGTATATAAAATTTGATTTCAAGATCATGATTTAATGAGCAGTATTCTCTGCTCTGTTTAATGCGCTGAGCCAAAGACCAGGCCATTGTGAAATGACAAGCTCTCGTTAGCAGGTAACACAGTAGCACAACACACAGACACCCACAATCGAAGAACGAGACGCTTCAAAACGACAAACTCTAGTTAGCAGCTAACCCAGTAGCACAAAGCACAGACACGGTGAGCCAGTAAACAAGCCGTTTCAAAACGCCAAACTCTTGTTGGCAGCTAACCCAGAACAAAGCACACATACACCCCCGAGCTGAAAAAAAGTGCGAAATGACACACTCTTAGTAGCTAACCTAGTAGCACAAAGCACCTCCCCGAGCTGAAGAACGAACCACTGACTCGTTAGCGGCTAACCTAGTAGCATGAAGCACACACGCCCCAAGCCAAAGAATAAGCTGCTGTGAAGCGACAAAACACATTAGCAGCTAACCCAATGGTACAAAGCATAGACACAAAGCATAGACCCCCTGAGCTGAAAAACAAGCTGCTATGAAATGACACGCTCTTGTTAGCAGCTAATCTAGTTAGCACAAAGCACACCTGCTCCCGAGGTGGAGAACGAGCTGCAGCAAAACAAGACTCCGGTTAGCGGCTAACTGAGTAGCACAAAGCACACACACATACACACTTGAGTTGAAGAACTGCCGCTGTGAAGAGACAGACTCACATTAGCAGCTAACGCAGTAGCAAAAAGCACGCAAAAACCTGCAAAGCTGAAGAACGAGTAAGCCGTTGTTCAGCGTTAGACTCCCGCTCAGCAGCTAATAGCTGCTAACTCTAGCTGATTTGGACTTAAAGACTAAAAGGTAGGTTAGTGACAGCTATTTAGCTTGTGTTATTATGACTGTGGCATTTAGTAAAAAAAAAAAATAAAAAAAAAAGCTTGCTGAACATAGCAAACTCACTGCTCAAGCTTTGCACATGTTAGCTTTTAGGGTAAGAGGTTGTGACAACTGTGTCATCGAGCCATGATTCAGGCCTGCCCAAAAAATCCTGGACACAGAAATGGTGAAAAACAGTTTAACAGTCCTACCCCACGATGCAGTGCTACACAGCTCCCAGTCTTTTCACCCATTTTCAAGTATTTTCTGACATGTATAATGTGTTCAGAGAGAAATTTCTGGTTTTATTTACCTGGACTTTAACGTTGTATGATTTTTATTTGTGTATTTCATAATCCTTTTCTATAAATTAAATGTATAATAATAATAATAATATTAAATATTTAGGACTCTTGCAGCATACTGAACACAGATACATTCCTTCATGCTGATAATTTCAGAACAGCTGGTCTTTCCTGGATGTGACTCACAGTTGTTATGTTCAGTAAATCTATACAGCAATTTAAAGGTTACATTTGTGCTAATGCTACCATTTCTTACATAAAAAACAGCAGTGAGAGTCCCCATGAGGTATGAGAATGATTGTGTTAGTGTCGATCATTATTTATGCTGCACTGATCACCACTGAATAGGATTACTGCCGGCTGCTGTTCTTCTAGTGTGATCAACAAACAGCAGCAACATGGCTTGTGGACTTACTAATTCTCTATTGATCCCTGAGGTGTTGTGTTGCCGCCCGCCTGCCTCCCTCCACCAGGAAGGTCAGATGGCGGGGTCAGCCACTTGTGGACCCGGTACAGATTTAGAGTTGTGATTAAAAGGACACTTCACGGTGGACACCGGGGGTCATGAGGATCGAATGTGGGACTTTGTGGATTACAGGATGGTTGCTCTGTCCAGGAGGCCTCTCTGCTGCTGCTGTTGTTGTGCTCAAGGAAAAACAAGATACATTCACACCTCCACCACCAAGAGAAAATAAATTGCTCTTTTTTAGTGCTCGGAGAAGCTGAGCTGTATATTGTGCTACCACTTTGGAGGATATCTTGGTCCCACCTAGGAAAAGGCTATGGAAAAATGATCTACTTTTTGCATTTCTTAGTTCCTCTGGGCATTAAATAAAAACAACACAGTTGTTTCTCAACACATTTTTTTTAATTATGTGCATTTACCCCAAGGCAAAGATTTACATCTACAGCAAAAAAGGCATTTTCAAGTGAAATAATAAATAATAAGAGGCTATATTAAAGTCAAATGAAGGACAGTGTTTTCGTGCAGAGGAGCAATGCATCATACCAGAGAAATAAAACACTTTTCATATTATCATGAAACTTTTTTTCAAGTAACAGAAACAATGCACAAAACACACATAGAGGAGATGTCTGCAATAATTTTCACATACTTATCCACACATTACATCTTCTCAACTCCACATTCAATAATAATAAATAAATCAAATACATACAACAAAATGAGGTAACTACAGTTCATACGTCACCCATATAACCAGGGACCATCGTTTGTTAATCATGTCCATTTTCAGCTGTAGTCTACATATTATTATGGGACATTTTAAAAGATAAATAAATAACATAAAGTATTTACTATACACTTCAATATAGTGTCACTGCCTTTTATAATCAGAGTGAGGTGGTTAATGTGTACAACTGTTTTGGTGCTCAAAGTGAATCTGCTCAAAGTGTAGCTTCACTAACATAATAAATACACTCAGGGGATTTTGTTAATACAACATTGCTTGGTCTGGTATGAACAATAGCTTGTGGTGGCTAATGTTAGCTAACGTTAGCAGAAAGACATCACTGTGAATCCGACATTCCTGAGTCGGTTTTGTGACTTAGATCATTACTCCCTTGTATTTCAGTTGAAAACTGAAAAATGGTTGATACTAAGAGAATGATTAAGAATTGACAACATTATATTTATCATACTGACAACAGTTTATGACTGTTGTTGAAAAACTGAACACTCTCTCTTACCATACATTAAAGTAAAAGAGAAAAATGAAAAATTCCACATAAACAGGACCCATGCCAAGAGTGATTTATCTTCCACTAACTTCCTGTAAGCCACATGAAAAGGTCTCTTTGTGAAAACCACAGTGCATGCTGGGGATTTTTTTTGCCCGACAAGTGCCAGACATGGCGCAATCAGATTGATTTAAGTGCAACTGAAAGATATCAAATCAAAATGTGCTCTCTGGAACAGCTGAAAGGACCATTGTGTTTTATTCAGTGGCGGGGCGGGTGGGGCTCAAAGACCTGCAGGGGTCCTGATTTTCAAGCCTACTCTTGAACCGGACCAGCGACAAGCAGATTGTCAAACTGTACATGTGCTTTCCTATGAAAAGGAATGCACCCAAATTTACACATATCCCATGTATTCCAAAAGGCTGCGTGACCAATGCTCTGTAAACAAGTAACAAGGAAGCAGTCCCGAGCAGTCTTGTAAGGAGGCAGGTTGGAGTGGTGGATAGGTAAAAAAACAAGGACTTTCCCCTGAGACTCTTCTCTGGAGAGTCATTTTAAGGTAGGTCCTCACCATGTTTCTTTTCCTAAACCTAAACACTGTAACTTAACTCACCTAAACCTAACCTCTGTAACTGTGTGTTAATTGCATAACTGTATGCTGATGACATAACATTATTCATGAAACTATCATACAAAATGTTCTATAAGAATACGTTGCGACATTAAGTTACGCACCCACCCTGCCACCCACACACATGACCAATTATTTGCCAACCTGACCTGACACGTTGACACAAGATCCATGGCCTGACCTGAAACCACCAAGGCAATAATAACCATGCACTGTTCAAATATTTTGGTTAGGCAGCAAATTTAAAGTTATCATCTTGGGACATTTCATCTATGTGAACTTAATTTAATTTATTTTAAAATGACAGTAAGTCGGGAAATACAATTTCAATGAATATTTTTTTGCTTATTTTCATAATACTGAGCAGCACATTTTCACAGTTTTTGGTCTGATAGTGACGGCTCTCATATTCCAGGTGACGCAGAAGATAGAGCCGAAGCACAAAGTCAGCGGTCAGAGGACAAAAATATGAAAACAGTAAATTAAATTATCATTATTCTCATTTTATTTTTATGTATTTATCATCGAAACACCTGTGATCTGACCACCATGTTCTTCTTTTTTACCCAGAACTGAACCTGGAAATAAAATAAAGACAAAATACTACCTGATGCAGGTCTCCACTCTGGCCACGCCTTGGCACCGCTGGCCACTTTAGGTACAAATACTGTGATAAGAGATACACATTTGACTCTAAATCCCATGTGTTTAGATTTGTGTATGGACCAGAGCTAAACATCTATTCAGTATTCTTATTAGGGCTGTCTGAATGTTATCACTACATATTTGGAACAGGAAAATTGCACAGCCTGTCTCTCTGTGAAAGCCAAATTGGATGTCGGGCATCCCCCTAACCACCATGTTGGCCACATCCCCGTCATCCAATTTGGTGATAGCCTTGCCTATGAGAGCACTACCTGGCCGAGCACAAACTTGTCGGAAAGATTTATGTCTCTCTAACTCTAAATTCCAATCTCAGCCTGTTAGTTATCCTCGGCTTTAGTTTAGTTGGCAGAATGATTGACAGCCGGCTGATTGGGGAGCTGTGGATTTCTGTGCCCTCAAGTCAGATTCTGGAGGGATTCAACCAATTACCGCTCAAGGGCATCAAGACAAGGTGCAGAGGGTTGACGCCAGTGCAGGTTGTACTCTAACCCCTCGTGGCGCTTGTGCACGCCAGAGGGTACAGTAGGATGCAGAGACAAGGAACTGCAAAGATTACGGAACCACAATCAGACCTGGCAGGTTATGTCTCTCGTAATTGGAAGAAAAAGGGTGTTTTTATTGCTTGTGAGTGAAACCTTGAAACAAAGGAAGAAGCAGGAGGTGGATGACAAGTTTGTGTCACTGTCAGTGATGGTGCTTATCTGTTTAAAGCAACAGACCTCACCTAGAATACCAGCTTTCCTCCAAAAAGCATGCAGACTTTTCCTATCCATGATGATAACTGCAAACAGGTTGGAAACATATGTGGAACACCAAATCATCTACTGTTTTTGTTTTATTATACTTTTTGAGTCCTTAATTTCCTAATAGTTTGCTCATGATTCAGGATGTTTCCTGGAATGACATGATGTTATTTGGTAAACAGGAATTTCCCTGAAAGACAAGCACTTTGTAAATATTCATTCTTTATTCATGTAACTTAAAATGTTACTTATGTATAACTGTATTCATGTCTTAAGAGACATTTCTGATTAATTAACCTGCTGTAAGTTCTGCTCCATGACCAGAAACAGAGCAAGTATTGGGGTTCAGTTCATGTTTGATCACTTTTATATTTAATCTATTGATTAAAAAAAATCTGAGTGTAGCTAATGTAAGGCAAGCTAACTGTCAGTGTTGGATCAAATATAGCAAAGATATTGCTTCAGGGCTCAGTTATTAAAAAAATTTCCATAATGATCCACATTTGGAAATCCCATATTTTGCATCCTAATTTTTTTTTCAAAGCAACATTGGACTGAATCCCCCTGATCCAGATCCAAACTTTTCAAGATGACCGAATCTGGATAACAAAGCTCTAAATGTGATTAATTATCGCAATGTAGGTTACTTGCTTTCCAACTACTTGCTAAGAAAACAGGTAAAACAGCCAGTGTGGGGTCACTTTAAGTGTTGTTATGTTAACAGACAGAGAACAGCATTGGGGTACAATTAAACTACTGACAATAAGGAAAAAATAGGGAGTGGTGCACTGGGTTAAGGCTCTGTGTATCTGTAAAAACCAGGTACTCTTCAAGGATGAGGCAAAGAGTCACTTAAAGATAAAAAAAAAAACACTTACCAGCTCACTCACTGTCCATAGTGCAGGCAGGCAGTCCAACAATGCATGGAGACCCCTGCCATGGATAAACCAACGTATTTCGACTAGAGATTCTTCATCAGGGTGTAAAATGCATTGGAAACAGGTGTGCAGTTAAAGAGCTCCTGTGAGGGTCATGTGACAAGGGTCACATGGTATATTGGTGTGGCCCTACTGGACAAAACCACATTAAAAGAAATTGCAAATGAAAATGACATGAATGTATACTAAAAATAATGATCATATTTAGTATCAAGAAAAAAAAGGTTCAATGCCAAATAAATAGAAATTAAACAACAATGAAATAAAATAAGAATTGTTATACAGTGTGACAAACCAGCAAAATATAAAATATGTAAGACAAGGACAAAAAACAATATGTGAATGAACAACAAACTCATAACATGTATAAAGATGAAATATTTATAAAGTGCATGATTCATGATTTGAAAGGATTTGACATCAGGGATAAAGTTAAACCTAAATATTCAAAGGCAGGAAAACCTTCATTGGGCTTACAAAGGATCACCCCAGTAACATACATAAATAAACATCAGTGAAATTGTACACTTCAAGTGCATAAAGTGAATAGTGCACACTGTTTCCAATGCATTTTACACCTTGATGAAGACTCTCTCAAAACATGTCGGTTATCCATGTATTAATAAAGGATTTCAACTAGTCAGAGTGCCTCGGATGCAATCTGCTTGTACTGTGGACTTTTACACTGACTGAGGTGGTCAGTTGCTGTTTTTTTATCTTTATATTAATTACAGTGACACAGTGAAACGTAGTTTAATTGCATAAAGATAAATAAAAGTTAAAATTAAGTCATTTTTTAATATTGACAACTATTTAAGGGATTTTTTTATGGGGGCAAAATCCTTTATTTTATTTATTTATTTTTACTTTACTGTGTTGAAAGGCTTAATAGACAGACAAATGTCTCTCTCATTCCTACTTTATCAATGTCACACTTAAACATATCAAGTGCAGAATATAACTTAACGTCCATGTATCCGATCAGTTTCAAACTTTTATTACATTTTGTTCCTGATATCCACCCTTAATCCAGCCTTCTGCTGGGATCAGAATGATCCTGATTTTTGGATCAAATGTGTCCCAATCCTACTGAAAAGTTTTAACAGCACATACTGAAGGTTTTATCCAAATCAAAAGCAAGACTGGATTATGTGATCTAAACCAATTTCACAATCCTTTGTTTCTTCTGAACAGCTCATTTTCAAGATTTATCCAATCTGATGGCTGCAATCTGATCAGAACAACTGGACACAAGTGTTAAGTTGGGTTAGGGCCACATATTTGGCAGCACCAGCATGGTTCAGGTTGTCTGTGTCTCAATTTTAGATTTGTGCAGACCTCTAATGTGCAATGACTCAAAGACTCAGGGTTATGCTATCATTTAATTGGAATACATCTATTAGAATAATATAATATATGATATAACTTAGCATTGTCTCTATTTTCTCTATAAGAACATATACTGTATATCAGTAGTTCTTATGAAGAAACTTGAAAATCATTAGTGCCTTTTTCACAAATCAGTGACACTGAAAATAAAGCGCGACCGTTATATTACATCTCCTGCTCTCCCAGCTATGTAGCCCTTTTCCTCAGTGAGCTGCAAAGTGAAATGTCATGTCAAACCAAACCTATGAGTGTGCCCTCAAAGGTTACAGCAGAGCAGTGTAAATTTAGTTATGCTTTAAAATAACAGAGTGTTCTGTTCAATACACACCTGCAGCAGCTCATTTAATGTCAGCATAGGCTAACATGTTGTGTTAACAGGTAACTCAGCGGGCGGTATCTTCACTTATTAACTGGTGCTGGTGGTCAGTGAACATTTACATTACATTGTGATTCTTGCATTTACTGTAATAGGTGTTCTGATCTCAAATCCAGTGCAGTGTCAAATTAAACACAATTGTCAGCTGAAATTTAAAGTGATTATAAAATTTAAAAAAAGTTTTTGTAAGATATTATACTGGTGATATTAATATAACATTTAGGCTTTGTTTTTCATCATATCAGAGATGCTTCTGTCCATTGATGCATGCACTGTGTCATATCGTGTGTGTGTGTGTGTGCGGGTGTGAGTGTGTGAGAAAGACACACAGAGGGAGAGCAGACACCGACTTGTAAATGATGTCTTTCATCTCTTGACTTCAGATGTGGCTGTCACCCACTTCCATTATACAGGAGGATGAAGTGGGACACACAAGACAGACTGTAAGATGGGAGTGTGAGAACAAAGGAAGCAGAGAAACATGCACACGCACACACACACACACACACACACTGACTGGACTGGACTGGTTAGACTCGTATAATCACAGAAACCCAGAAAGGAATTATTCTTCTTACTTGATCTTGCGATAGTAGATTTCAGGACAGATAATCTCAGGGATATCTAGGTGTGGAAAATGAATGAGCAACACTCTCAGCTCCCTCAACAAACACCACTGTGGTGCCCTTGAGGAGGCCACTTAAAGCCCAAATCGCTCCAGTGGAGCTGCTCAGTGGCCAACAGCATCAGACTGTGGCTGCACTGAGTGAATGCATGAATTTGAAGCACAAGGTTGAGAAAGGCAGCCAGCAAAACCCCACTCAGGATATATATTTTAAAGCAAATCTGAATCTAGGTAGTACTCAGGGGACTATCAATTCATTTAAGGCTACAAGGTGTAAAATAAAAATCCTTTGGGGAAATTAAAGTGTGATAAAACAGGGCGTTCACATATTACGGTAATACAGCCGGCCGTGCTCACCTTGGATATCCCAGATCCCAGTGTAATTCCTTTCACTCTCTCCTATCAGAATCACTTCTTATGTTTTCAGTGACAGCTCGGACAGCAGTCAGCACTGAGTGGAAATTGAAATTGCTTTTTAGTGTCTCCGAACTCCCGTTTCTAAGAGAATAATCCATAGCTGGATTTCATGAGGAAGTCTCACTTGTCAGACGCAGAAAATGTCAGGCTTTATACAGGCTGTAGGGATTAATTTATTTAGTGTTACACCAAATAAAACTGGAATTACTGAGAGTGATAATCAATCATACATCAAGTAATTTGTGGTAGAGCTTCCATAACAGCGTAATCCTCAGTGTTGATGTGTCCATGGCTAAAACAGTGATTTCCTATGATGTTACTCTAGAGCTCAACCTGAACTTTGACCCTTCATGTCAAACACCAGTGGGTGTGAATCGCCAGAAAAATGTTGGCATTGTACGTTTCCTCAAAAAATGGATATGTTACATTTGCATATTATTATGCAGCGGACTTATGGTCAAGTTAAGGAACAAAAACAACTTGGATATGGTTAAGAAAAGATCATGTTTTGGCTTAAATTACCCAGTTTTGAGAGCACAATCCTCAGTGGAAAAACAGCAATGTCTCTGTGTAAAACAACTACTTTTCAGAGCCTGGTCTCACTCAGAATTTTTTGAAATCTGGTGCTTGGGCAGTGACTTTCAGCGTCAAAATCCAACGAAAAAGGCGTCCTTTAACGTCGGCACGATACATGGCTGGTTGCTGTTATAGTTTAACAGCGCCCAGCGGCATCAGGGGGAAATTCAGCGGGACACAGACCAAAGTTAAGGCAGCGAAAGTCCTCCTGGGTGGGCAGGTAATGGTGGTGGATTGGTCCAAAAAACACAGACTTTCACCCGAGACAGTTGTGTTAGCGTCCCGTAAGATTCTAAAGCCAAACCCTAGTCTTTTTTCCTAAACCTAACCACGTTAGTTGCCTAAACCCAACCATGTGCATTTTGTGTTTCAGAATGTCAGTTGGTGGTGTTTTACTGACATAGTACTTTTATTTTTAAAGAGACTGTATGAAAACAGTAAATTTCCTGTGAAAACAGAAGTTACAGTACATGTAACAGGCAGAACTCGACACGGTGTACCTTTCATGTCGTATCAGGACGTGTAAAGTCCATGACCAAACGTCAGCATGTGCCCCAGTTGTAGTGAGAATGTGTTGCTTTTCATGCCATTATCCCTGTTGGAAAAACAGCAACAGGTTGCTAAAAAACATCCACATTTGGTGGCTAAAAAGCCTCTGGACACACAGCAATGACTCGCTAAAACATAACCAGTTTTGTTTGTTGATCATGAACAGTGAGCTGCAGCTTGTCATGGGTCTCTCCTAGGTGACACATCATCCACTGTCCCCTCCACCTCCTGATGACAAAATCAGCTCACATACCACCACGTTTTAGAAACGATATGATGCATATAAAACATGCAATGTAACGTATTTATGGTTTGCTAAATGCCAACATTTTCTCCTGATGACTGGCTGGTCCACAGGGTATGTTTTTAGATTTATTTTCTCATTTAACACCTCAAATAATTAAAAAAAATAAATAAATGAGGGAACTGCTGATGAAAATCAGCCTTTTAATTAAATCTGACACATATACCTCATATTATATTAATGAATGTGTTTGTTCTTCATAAATAAATTAAATAGGTAAATAAGTAAGAAAGAAAGAAAGAAATACAACAGGGGTTGGGCTGTATATGATCCTCCGAACATTGAGAATCTGATGATTTCCAATTTCAGAGTGAAATTGATTTTGCTGCGACTCTGACCCATATTAATGCTCTTTGGTCGTCTTACATAAAAATTCCTTGTCATCTTAAAATAACCCGAGATTGCCAAGAACAGATCTGGTTTTATGTCTTACACTAGAGCAGAGGGTTTCAGCCTTCTCTGTCTGATGTACCCACACGGCCCTGTCAGGTGGCTCTTCATTAATACTGACCTGACAGGAACTCAGTTAAATTCTGATTGATTTTAACTGGATGTTATATTAATTTTAATATTGAAAAGTCAACACTGAGATGACGTGATTTTTCCGTACCATTGAAATATAAATGGGCCAGGTTGTTGTGTTTAGCTTTCTTGCTAACGTTAGTAGCAACATCTTGTGTTTTGTATGTGTTTTATAAAACTTAAACTTTTTCTTTGTGTGTGTGTGTGTGTGTGTGTGTACGTGTGTGTGTGTGTGTGTGTGTGTGTTATATGTC
>JAPZEB010000015.1:12874591-12888917 GCA_029783705.1 Chaetodon striatus | reverse complement strand
ACACAACATGACCAAAAAACTGACAAAACAACCACAAAAAGACTCAAATGGCAACAAAGAGATGCAAAGAGATGCAAAGATACACAACATAACTGTAAAAACAGGCAAAAACAACCTCAAAAATGACTTAAAATGACTACAAAGAGATGCAAAACAACTGCAAAGAGGCACAACATAACTACAAAACAGGCAAAACAACCACAGAGAGACACAATATGACTACAGAGATGCAAAGAAAATGCAAAGAAACACATTACTAAATTAACTGGCAAAGCAACCAGAAAGAGACTCAAATGACAACAAAGAGATGCAAAGGAACTGCAAAGAGGCACTACATAACCAATAAAAAATACACGATTACACAAAAAGGTGCATAGTAACTACAAACAGAGACGAAACAACAACCAAAAAAGATTCAAAACCATCAAAATGTCTGTGTCTTGCTCCTCTGAAGGAGATGTGGTGGAGCCTTTTGCATATCTGTGCCCAGGGGCCGACTGTCTAATAATCCGCGCATGGAGCCAAGGTACACAGGATATAGAAGCCGTGACCTGGGAGAGTAAGGTCAGGGTATGTCAATGTCAAACTAATCGAATTCTCTGCACAACCGCATCCCCACTGCAGTTTGTTTCCTTGTGGAAACGAGCTTCGATTTTCTTTACCCTGCTAATAACTTCCACCACTTGAATCACTACGAGGCGCCTCAGCCACCCCCCGTGGGTTCCCTCACGACAGCCGTTGCTGCTATTGTTCTGAATTTTCATCATGCTATTTCCATACTTTCTCTCTGTCTTTGATCTAAATCACAGTCACTTTGAAGCCCCCGCTGCCAGAGTGTGAATAAATAAATCATACCAGCTACATGGTGAGAGTACACAAATTAGTATGCTGCAACATGTGCGCTTCTATTTCTGTTCTGCTTCCCTGTAAATGTATACTTTCCATATTTAATGGGAGGCTCTGCTACACAGTGAGTAACCTCAGAACCTGTGGGAAAGGTGCTGTAGCTGTTGGAATTTCCTTTTCCATTAGTCACAGTTTAATAAACACACTGACTCAATGCTTCACATTCCAACTGCACAGTGAATCCTTCACATAGTCATCCATCCATGGAGACTCCAAAACGGTAAAGTTCACCCTCCTACAGCACCATCTAACAGGCACACTCACTACAGGTGGAGTTATCTTTATATAGCTTCTGTTCAGAATTAAAAAGTATAATCAGTAGGAGGCTGTGCGCATATTTCTGAGGCAGACATTTGTGGTTTTGGACAAGTCTTGCAGCAGCCGTGTGGTTTTGGACGTGAAGAAGACTGTGTCGTCTGGGCTGTGAATCGTTGAGCTATACTTAGTCGTGACTTCAGTCTGCCTCCCCTGAAGTTTCATTCTCAGGATGCCACAGGAAGGCAGAGCCAGGGAGGGGACGCAGTGTGGCAAGTCAGGGTTTCTCATGTAGTTTAAGCATGGATGGTAATTCATAAGACGGATCTTACCACTGAGAGATCCTTTCATACACCCGAGATGAGTGTTTCATGACTGAAAAATGTCAAATAAAGGCTTTTAAAGGAGCAGCGTCATCTAGCAGCGAGGACTGCAGATTGCAACCAGTTGAAACTTCTCCCATGTGCTAAGCATGAACTCCCAGTGAGAATTCCTTCAGGTTTTTATCTGGGGCTGAATTATCTGCAGTGGTCTCTTTCTCGCCAAAACTAACGGTCCTGGTGATTCAAGCCAGTAAAAATACTGAAAAAAGCAGTTTCACATGTTTCTCTGATGCTCTTTGTCATGTCGTAGACACGCTGTTCGCCTAGCAGCTGCAAAAACATGCTCACCTTTTTTCTCTGATAACTTAAGATGTTCAGGAGGTTTTTACCAAGAGCCGAATTATCCACAGAGGTGTTTTCCTCTCCAAAACAAATGGACTCGCTGATTTAAACTGGCAGAATACTGAATAAAGCAGTTTCATGTAAGAAATAAGTGTTTTCCCGATGCCGTTCGGCTCGTGCTAGAGGGGCTGCTAACTACAATAACTGACGCAAAAAAGCAAATGGCCCTATCTAGGGCCAGTGTTTGATTTGTCCGCTCTGGGCAACTGTAGAAACATGGCGTTGCAACATGGCAGACTCAATGGACGAGGACCAGCTCCCCACGTACATATAAACAACTCATTCTAAGGTAATGAAAACAAGATTCTTATTTTCAGGGGCTGTATTCACAAAGCTTCCCTACAACAAAGAGTTGCTTCTAGTAACAAAATTCTAACTTGACGTTTTCTTAGAATTTCCCTCTTAAAGTTAAGACTAGGTCCTTGTAAAGATACCTCTTTGCCCTTGAGAGAACTCCTAATGTGAAAAGGTGTTGGGAGTAGAGAGGAAGACTTTTAAGAGGCTTAAGAGAGTTTCTTAAGAAGAGGAGAAGATGCTGGAAAGACACTGGATGACGGTGATTTGATGAAACACTACAGATTAGACCCTGCAGGCATGTTTGTGGTCAATCTTATTTGAGATCTGCAGACATCTCCACCCCAGCACAGTAACAATGTAATGCCAGAAACAAAGTGATCACAACACTAAGATATTTGGCAACTGGAAAAATGCAAGAGTGCAGCAGTGATGACTTGGGTCTGTCTCAACCTTCCAACAGCAGAGTGATCATGCTAACAATAACAACACTTTCACTGTCTCATATTTTGAGTAGTCCATTTAATTTCCACTGGATGTCCACACCTTGCAGGCTCACAAAAGAACAACCAATCACATCTGTTAAAGCATGCATCATACCTAGCAACAGGGTCAACCACACCTCCTCACTAAGGTAAAAGTTTCTGCCTTTCCTTGCACAGAGTTGCTCTTAGAACGCTCCTAAATCACTCCTGAGCAAAGACTCCTTGCTAGAAATTTTTAGGCTAAATTAGGAGCTCTCTGAGACGATTCTCAGACACTAAAGAAAACATACTTATTTAATGTCGGCCAATATATCCCTCTAAATCCTACACACCAGACCTTAAAGTCACAACAAGTCTGAGTCTGAGTTAAATTGCAAAATATCCACCAAAGAGTTCATTTCCTGCCTCGCTTCAGTCCAGTGCTCCCTCACTCAATCACTTAATTACACTTTAACAAACTCATTGATTAAGTTTAAACCTCCTGACCCTGGCTCCGCCAACAGCCCGCCAGCAACAAGCAGAAAAATGTTGTTGTTGACTGCCATAAAATTAGGATTTTTGAAATATGCACATGTACATTCCAACAGCACAAGCCCAATGTACAACATCATTGTATGTTTTAATTGCAATAGTTTCACTGTAAAAATATAGTTAATATTAAAGGACAACCTTCGTAAAAAAAAAAAAATTTAAAAAAGTACAAATATTAATTTTCCATGAATTAAACCATGTGAACCTCTTAATAAACAATGTGCTTTCTAACAATGTTCTTAATATTTTACTGATATATATTATTGAAAATTGAAATATACAGAAATAGTCTTTTATTTCAGCCATTTTGAGACACTGTTGGGTTGTAATTACGTGAGTTTGAGTACATCTTTTTGGACTGATGCTGTATTAAGAATAGCAAAGTTTTTGAAGTACAGAAATCAAAGCACACTTCTGAGACAAACTTTATTTTTTGTACTTCACTAACACACCTGCACATGTAATCTGAGTGACTTGTTTCAAGTAGACGTGATGTTGTGAAGCAGCAGCTGGAGTGAGCGGTTCGAAAACAACGATGATGCAACCAGGGGCCAACTTTTAAAGCAACAAGGAGGTTGAGGCAGCAGGAGGGGGGGGGTCCCCTGAAACAAGTGGTGCACAGACAAAAGAGCTTGCCATACTGTGTGTGTGTGTGTGTGTGTGTGTGTGTGTGTGTGTGTGTGTGTGTGTGAGCCCACATGGCTAGCGGCATGACTGGATGCAAACAATCCCTCACCATGGCGACCCAGCCCTGGCTTTGTCCGAGGCCTTACACAGATGACTGGATTGATTGGAGGGCACGGTATGGGAAAGTAGACCAAACAATCACTAACAATTAAGAAGCAACCCGTGCGTTCCTGTCACTTCCTCTTTGTGTCCTCTGAATGTGGGCCTGCGAGAAAACATTGAGGTGTGTACTGCAGCGGGGTTTCTCAAACTCAGGATTTAAGAGGGGTGATGCTGGAACGTCTCAGACGTTGTCTGCTGGTGGAGAGTAGCCACAGAGTTTCAACTGAAGTCGATGACGGTTCAGTCAAAATACACCTTTGGCTATACAAGTACTTGAAGTAAGTAAACACACAGCTTATTTATTACATACAACTCTTACAGAAGTTTTTCTTTTACATACTACCAGCTGAAATTTCTCCAAGTTAGAAATCCTTCAATGTTAACTGTTCAGGAGATTCTACCAGGAGCCGAATTTCCTGCAGACGTCTCTTCTTCTGCGGTATAATCACTGAATAAAGTAGTTTAATGTTTAATGCTTCTCTTGCCATGCGTAATACATCCCCCTCAATATTTAAACCATATGCACTCTTCGTCACTCCCCATGGTGCATTAAAAAAATCACCAGAAGGCAGGAAATTAGGTGTTTGATGCTCAAAGGTTTGACCAGAAACAGCCCCAAATCGCTATCATCAACTCTGCCAGACTCCATTTAAATAAACAGTAATTTTAGTGTTGGTAAACACTCTTCATTTAAAGTCGACAGAAAAAATCCACAGAAACCATCTTGGTTCATCCTTCCAGGGTTTCAACATCACCAACTCTGGTTTGGTTGGAAATAAACAACCTTTCTTTATCCAGGTAGATGTGACAATATGCTGCCTCTATACGCACTAAAACTACTGCTTATTTAGATGGAGTCTGGTGGATCTAGTGATGACAATTTCGGGGATGTTTCTGGTTAAAAAAAAAAAGGATCTGACATTTTCTCCAAATAGTGTTGGATTATATAGCCCCTGGTTTAAAAAAGGATCTGCAGTTCTTGAGGTTGCACCCCTGCATAATAACATTACAGCACAAAGTGTAGGCTAATGCCATTGAGTAACATTTGCGTTGCTATAGTGTCTCAAACTGAATCACTAAAGGATGATCGTCTATTACATCATATTGTTAATGGCTGTAGGGTACTGATATTGTGATCAGTTTGAAGAACATCTTTGGTAAAAGACAACTGACCAAACTCCCAAACTAGGTCTAGACACCATCTGTATCTATGCCAGCAACTCTGTGAGGCTGTATCATGGATGTATTAAGACAGTAGTTCCCAACTGGTGGGTCGCGTTCCAAAAGTGGGTTGCAGGTCCACTCTGAACAGACCACAAGTTTACAACAAGTTTACAACTTTATTTTTAAGTACACTGAAGTTCCAGCACATAGTTTTTATTTTTAAGTGCCATTTCCTGCTGAAGAGTGAGTGAATAACGGACAGCTACTTTACAGAGACATAAAACTAGCTCGATGACACGTCCAAACACAAGTATGATGCTGAATGTATTAAACTGTGTGGCCCTTGAACCATTGACTAAGGAGAAATCTGGACCCCCGTGGCTGGACCAGTTGGAAACCACTGTATTAAGAGATCTGAATACACCGTTGTGGGCGGGATCACTTTCATTCTTATAAAAGTTGCTCAGTGGTGCAGAAAGCCAAAAAAGCTCTATTTCTATGGTATATATTACAGTAGATATTACCCAGATAATCAGTGCTGCACCCATATCACTGGGCCCAAAGAGCAAGTGCACTAAAGACTTATTCTGGCCGAGCTGACTACTTACAGTTTTGGGCTTCACTAACTTGAATGGGGATAAAATGATTTAATCTTGCGGTTCTCTAAGCCTTTTCAAATGTTATCAAACCAAAATGGATTAAATCTTGATAGTAGAACAAGTCATTTTGTAGACGTTATTAATGCTCAAAAATGCATCCACTGATTTATAGATATATAGACGTCTCTTTTCTGATGTAAGTCTATGTGAAAAAGTCTTTTGGGGCCCAATGGCATCACTTGCTGGACTCAGGAGTTGTAATTCCACTGTTTGGCCACTACAAAAACTGGCTTCATAGCCCGGTGCACTTCCTAAGGGCCTGGGCGGTACTCAGGCCTAGTGGTGTTTTGAGCTAAATGCTAACATTAGCATGCTAACATGCTAAAACGACAGTGAAAACATGCTGATGTTCAGCAGGTACACTTTAATGTTTACCATGTCTACCATCTTAGTTTAGTGTGTTAGCATGCTAACATTTGCTAATTAGCACTAAACACAAAGTGCAGACATAAACCAAAGGAAACTATTGGACATGTCATAATTTTATACTTGATGTTGGTGCAAGATGAAAAGTCACCTACAGGAGGACATTAATGTTTTAAATGTGAGTTTCATCCAGCAGTTCATATATTTAATTCCGGACCAAAGTGGTGGAGGAGCCGCATTGAATTACCTGCTGACTTGAGCTTTTCTTGTGGCATGGCTCCATGGATGGTAAATATAAAAAGCTTATTAAATCAGGATTTGACCCGTGTCCTCAGACACTTCTTGATGGAGTGTGGTGAGGGCTCAGTGGCCCTCGCAGTAATATGCTCATGACTTTGTGATGTTAGGTTGGCATGCAGCCTGACACATTATACAGCAGTATCTCATCTGTCCTGTTTCTCTTCACCGTTCACACTGTGCTAGTCCATCCTGAAACCTGATAAAGCTATTCAACTGATTCAAATGTAAGATTGGACCAAAAGCGACACCTTACAACCTCTGCTTTTTCTTTTTTAATTTCCGACCTCTGCTTCAATCTCCCCATGAGTGCTCTGCTGGATGCAGCTGCGTGCTGCTCAATGGAGACGCCTTTAAGAGATTACTTCCACATCGACTTTGTCAGCTGAGTAGAGTGAGGTGGCTGCAGGTTAAACAAAAAGCTGCAACGGGCTGAGTGAAAAGATTCAGGGCGTAATCACACAGAACAGCTTTCCATGCGGGAACTGTCAGCCATTTATTCTGTGAGACGAAATGTAAGATTTTCCTGTAAACAAACAAGCAGAGGAGTTTTACATGGATGCAACGCACGCCTTTACTGAAAACATCTTTGCTGGGTGTGGGCATGAGGTTGTCAAAATTTCCACAACCGTACGTGGAGGACAAAAAAAAAACCCATTTAAAATCTAAGCATTATATTAATAATATTTCCACAAGTGCTGGTAACGACCACCATATTGAGGGGACCAAACTGCCACCTTGCAGTCTCAAAAGTTAAAACTAATCAGCTTGGTGGAGACAATAAGCCTTTAACCCTGTAAGTCTCGGAGCTTAGCTAACATGGTGGTGGTGGTGGGAGGGGGGAGTCTGGGCTGGATTTACACTGTAAAGTCTGTTATATTAGAGTTTTCTGCCTTAGGAGCACATGTCTGCTGTGGAGGCAGATATCAGCTAGGCCAACATGGAGTCACATGTTTACTGGTTTAGATAGCTAGGTTTTATGACGGTTATGTTTATGATTGAGGGGCCGAGAGGATGCCATTACAGACTGTAAATGAGGATTTCATGTTTAGCTTTTGGCTAAAAGGACACAAACTAATGGGATGCTTAGAGAAGTCACTGCATTTGGAATTTTGCAGGAAGTTTATTTATCTATCCTAAAAAAGGCAGAACTTGTTTTGGCACAATTAAAATGAAAATAGCGTTTCGTTTATTATAGTTTTTACTGCTTTCCCAATAAGAGCTGAAACTATTCAGCAACTAGCAAAAAACAGAAAATTAACAGGCAGCTTAATTAGCAGCAGTCTGTCTTCATCCTTCAAACAGGACATTGGAAGACTGTCTCGATGCTACTTAGCCAGTTAGCTCATCAACAGCACTATCCAGTGTTTAACAGAACAAAGGATATTTATTGTGTGCCAGTCAACGATAACACAAACCATCATGAAATGTTTCAGCTAAGAGCTCAAAGGCTAAAGAAAAACAATATTACGTTATACAACATTTTTGTTTTGGTCTAACCCCCGTCTGACTTAAGCTGTTTGTTTACTTTCCTCAATTCCATTTCTCTTCTCATGTACTGAGCTGAACTGCCAATCAGACTGATTTCATTCACCACGGGGCTCCGCCATCATCGATTCAACATCCTTAACTGGCGGGTAAAAAGCAGATAGCACCAAAGAGGGCCAACAGTGCTGGACACACCACACTGACTAGGGCGACAGACACTCACAGATGGCCCAACACTGACCAACAGACAACCATCGGCTTGGTGTGTCTGGGCCTTAAAAGTCGGATCCATCCCTCGCTCCTCCACAGCTCCACCCTCTCACCTAAATATGGTAATTTCTGACTCCAAAACACCAAGATGGCAGCGGCCAAAATGCCAAACTGCTAAAGATGCCAAAAACCAATGGATGACACCATGGTGTCTGTGTGACTGCATCTATTTTTTATGCCAACAGAAACAGGATTTTGGATTCACTCACATTTGCAAATCAAGTTAACTTGTTCCTCTTTTGGAGTCTTAATTAATTGCCTGATATCAGACAGAATTGTTTTGTTACATCTTCAGTCTGACATTACGTCCACTCTAACCGATTTCTATGGGACGGGGGTTTGATTTTCCAAACCAATCACTAAAGAACAACATGTCCACCAACCCAACATCATTGTAACTCCATGCTGATGCTTAGCCATGCCAACATATCTGATTTTCCTGCCTTTTAAGAATGGAACAGAGCAAAGTCGAACAAACTACAATGTCAGATGATATTGAGAAGACGTGTTAAGAAAAGCAGCGTCAGCAGCAGGGTACAATATTCAATCTTGTCTATTGTTGTGACAACTACTCATTGGTTCTAGCACACCACTTGACAACCATGTTAGTCCCGCCTGCGGTGTTGATTAGCTAATTGAGTCACACCATTGCACTCATTGGTTGTTTTTTATTTTAACCAAGAAACCACTGATTCATGTCTCAGTGCCAGACGAATCAGTCAGCTTGAACTCAGTGGAGTGGGTGTATTCAAAGGTCTGGACCCTGACTCTAGCATCACTACCATAAGTTAGCAGCCCTCTGTCAAAGACCATCATTTATTTTAACAAGAAAAGATCTTTAAACCTTTATTAGAGAGAAACCAAACACATATAGACATGACAGCCAGCACTGGTCACGGCCAGGACAAGTTTTTCCACATCTATGAAAAGGATCATGTTAACTTGTGCTTCTTTGCTGAAGCTGAAACACACTTTATGTTATTGTGCTGAGCACAAGTACAGAAACTGTTATGTCTTACTACTACAAACACTGTGTGTGAATGACTTTCGTCCTTGCCTCCATCACACGTGCACCTCAAGGACTTTCTACTCTCTTCCTGTGGCCATATGACTCAGTTGAAGGAACTCTGATTAAAGCCAGTGCTGAGTGAGCGCTTATTGCCCAACTCTATTAAGATCATTCATCATTGCAGGGCTCAGCAGATCCACTCACACTGACCACTCACTCATTTCCTGCTGGCTCATGGATCAGGTATGTTGCCACCAGTATCACTCCATTTAAGGATGCATTCTTGTGTGCAGTAAAAGTAAGTTAGAAAATTGACTGTCACATTAGTGTGGAGGATAAGGAGAGAATAAATCTGAGCCTCTTGCCAAATAAAGTTATGCAACTACAGCTGACCAGTGTGTGTGTGTGTTTTCCTTTCTTTTATAAATAACAAAAAAGTATATTCACTGTTAACTGATATATTTAAGGTCACTTAGTAGCAACAGTGTTGTTGTGTTGGCAGCAGATTGTGAATGTTGACTGACGCATTCACAGCAGAGACAGTGGCAGCACTGAGCCCTGTGTTAAACCAACAACATACCTGTTTTCAGCAGCAGACCAGTGTGTGTCAGAGCATTTGAAACTCTCCTGTTGTCCTGTCGCCTCGGTGTGTCTCTCTCTGGGGTAAAATCCGCTACTTTCCGCTGCATGTTATGCGGGTAACATGCGGGAGATCCTGTTTATTCCTGCAGCAGAGTCAACGCCGTGCGCGCATCCCCGCCTCTGTCACAACCCTGTGGATGTAAACACGCGTCCGTCCGGTTACTGGACATCCGACGCGGGGCTCCCAGCATCTGCCGCTGCGCCTGTTAGCCTGCTGTTCTGCCCCACCGCCGCTGAGGGAAACCACTGAGCTTGTTGGTAATTGCGTCGGAACTGAACTGGGACACCGCAAGGCATGATGGACCGGTTAAAGCTGCAACGCACCGGCGACGCAAATGGACCCCGAGATCCACTCAGCTCTGATGCAGTCACGAAGGAGCTGGAGGGGTCTGATCCGAGAGGCACACAGGCAGACATGTGTCACACTGTTATATATGAGTGATCAGGGTCACATTATGAAAGAGTTTTCTCATCTATAGTTCTCTACATCTATCTCCACTCTCTTCATGTGCTACAGTTGTTTATGTCACCATGCTGTGGAAGAGTACTGCAGGAAAAATATATATTAGACCTGTTTTTTTTTTACTTATTCAAAATATTGTCTCAGATTTTTATCTAATATTATCTCACATTTATTTCGGTCTGCAAATAGAGATAAGAATATATCATATATTAATCTACAAATTCATGTAAATAAAGTCACAGCCTGTCACAGAAAATGGCACATATTTAAATAATACAGTGCAAAACATTACCATAAAGTAATTTAACATAACTTAGACACTAATGGAGTCTGAAAAAGGTGTAGGCTGAAGCTACAGCTTGTAACATCTACCCTTAAAACAGCACACCATATTTAGCAATCAACAACAACAAAAAATAAAATAGAAAATAAAAATAACACAAAATGAAATAAAATATA
Organism: Chaetodon striatus; assembly: GCA_029783705.1. NCBI lineage: Eukaryota > Metazoa > Chordata > Actinopteri > Chaetodontiformes > Chaetodontidae > Chaetodon > Chaetodon striatus. Next base: position 12,878,115 of record JAPZEB010000015.1, on the reverse strand, counting down.
TAAAATAAAATAAAATACAATAAAATAATAAAATAAAATGAAATAAAATATAAAATACAAAATAAAATAAAACAAAATAATAATAATAAAAAATAACAATAATGGAAAAATAAATTTTCTTTTTCTGACCAGTGAATCAGTATTGGGACAGTTACTTTGTATAAATATAGACAGTGCAGGCAGTGTAGTTGCACTGGGCCCCTGGGGGGGAGGGGCCTGTTGAGAGAGTGGGCCCTTACAAGTGATTCAGATTGCCATCTTGAACATGTATAACTGTGCTCAAAGAGGAATGATTAAAAAAAAGAATGTTCCTAATTAAAAGATGGTGCCATTTGCTATATATCAGTGGCTCTCAAATGGTGTGCTGTGTGATTTTATGATAACCACACATTGTTATTGCTATATTTATCTGGTCCTATACAAAAAGTTATTAATAAATTTCCAATTTATTGTATCAGCATGTTGTGTGCACCCATTTCCTAAAAAAGGGGCAAACTCTACCCAAAAAATTAATGTCATTTAATTAACACATTCCCAGGGAACCTACCTGTTGCCCTTCCTGCGAGGGAATTATAAGTGTGTGACACATCACATTATCTTACATTATTTCCAGTTGAAGTGGATGTGTTATTGCTGCTTTGATGCCATTTTAAAATATTTAAAATTAATTCTTGAATCATTTTGTTGATAAATATTTCATGAGCTGATTGTCAATTTTTTTTTTTAATTTTTTTTTAGATAGTAGCCGTCTAAAACAAATGTACATGCTTTTTCTACATAAGCCATAAAATCTATAAATAAACCGCTCAATTAAATGATTATCTTTATTTGATGTTTTTGACAGATATGCACTGATGATTGCTGGGTAATATGTGTGATGATGTTGTCCGATGTCACGTCTGTCAGGGCTCATCATTATTGTGTACACCAGGGCCCTTTGTAACTTTTTTACTCCACTGCTAGTTGCTCTGTTAAAAATGTTATAAGCAGTGTAACTATTTAATTACTTCATCAAAGGGATATAATTTATTACATTTGATCACTTTTTCATCAATTCATAATAAATGTTTTGAACACAAAAAAGAAAGAAAGAAAGAGAGAAAAGAAAATGTCCACGTCTTCCAATTATTGACAGCTACTTCTAATTTCAGATGGTCATTTGGTCTCATGTAACAGTACTGTGCCGTGTTAAACATATAATAATTAAACATTAAACATATAATAAACATGTTAAGACTAAGAAATACAACAAAGATACATTTTAAAAGTACTATACATACAGGCAGGGCGTTGTTGATGAGGCCCATTGCATTTGGGATGTAACTGTTCCTGTGGCATGAGGTTTCAGTCATGATGGACCACAGCCCCCCTCACAGAGGGGAGGGTTTCAATGAGTTTGTGTCCATTGTGGGAGGGATCAGCCACAATCCTTCGTGCCCACCTCAGGGTCCTGGAGGGATAGGACCTTGGTCCTTGGCTGTGGCAGCAGCATACCTGATGGTGAGGATGGACTCAATGATGGCAGTGTAGAGGTGCACCATCATTAACTTCGGCAGGTTGGACTTCTTCAGCTGCTGAAAGAAGTCCAGGTGAAAGTCCAGAGTTTGTTTGACCCATCCATCTCCCCTTCCCCCACCTTATATGGACTTTATTGCTCGGTTATTTGACGAGTTAGGAGTGAGACAGGGCTGAGTTAGGGCTGAAAAACAGATTTTGTAACATGAAACTGCTATATTTGGTGTTTCTGCCGGTTTGAATCATCTGGTATGTTTGATTTGGAAAGGAATAGACCTCTGCCAATTATTCGGCTCCCACTAAACAACAATGAGCACTGAGGGAGTCCTAAACAGGAGTTGACACTTGGCACATGGGAGAAGTTTCAACTGGTTGCAACGAGCAGTCCTCCCTAAAATCCAACACCCTGCCTTTAACTGTTTGAATGGAGATTTACTTATTTCCTTCTCAAATAAATGTTTGATTTAAGTAAAATATTTGTATTCCCATCCCTGACATATTCTTAATTTCCTGTTGCTTCCATGGCAACAGGAAATAAGCTTCACTTTGAGTGCTCATTATGCAGCACAGACTGCATTATGCATCAACATGCTTTAAATTCTGTGATCATTTAAATGTCTTATCAGAGCAGCAGCATGTTTCATTCAGATGTGTTTTAGATGAAGAAAATTCAGAGGTGTGAGATTGTGTGTGTGTGTGTGTGTCCTTATTTAAATTCCAGCCAGCGCTCGTGTCTTCATGTCTCACAGCATTAATCATGACAGGCGCCTGTTGTGCTGATCAGGCAGAATCAGATGACCTTCAGCTTTTCAGCTCACTGTACGTTTCAGCGCAGAAATGATGCACAACTGCCAAACTGAAAAAGTCGCATTTCCTTTTGACAACATTTGTACACAATAGCTGCAGCATCCAGTTCTTAATCTATTCCTCGACGCTCAATTAAGCCGTCCCTCGAGAACCCATTTCGTCTGCAAACGTCTTTACATGAGTCATAAATTTGATAAAACTCACGATATGGTTCTGCTTCACGCCAGCTTTAATTTTAATAGCCGTCATTTGCTCTGGTGTTGTAGGTCTATATATCAGTTCAGAACTAAACTCTGCAATTAATCCTCAGCATATGGTTCAGCTGTTGTGACAATCACGCCATGTGTGATGGATGTTGTCTTGCAGGCAGCGGTGACAACATTTGACAGATGCTCTCAGGATTTAAAGCCCCATCTTTAAACTTAATGTGCGCTATACTCAGGCTTCTGCTCGGCTCTTTGCTCACCATGGTGGACGCCACCTCTTGGTGTCCTGATGCCTGAAAAAAAAATGCAGCAGAAGGACCCTTGTGGATGCTCCTGTGGTAGATTAAACATGATGAAGTGCCCTCTACAGTGCCCTTAAAGTCGACAAAAAACAGCTGCCCTTCATGCTAAAAACCTCTCTGCATGCTGGTGCCCTTTTTTTTTTGGTCCCTGCCCCTCAGACAGCCTGAGTCCACCGCTAGTTATTCATCACAGAAAGTTAAAGCATGGGGATTTGCACTTTTGTTATGTAAATACAGCATTTGATTTCAAAATTTGGCGAGAGAGGCCCAAAACAGCCTCTCTCAGTCTCGGGGCCAACTCATTAAGGTCCCTTCACAGGTGTTGTCTCTTTGCCTGATTAGACCTTCCTAAGATTCCTCACACAACTTCACCAAGCATCAAACCTGAACAGCAGAAGTCTAATCAGCCACAGAAAGTGAAAACACCTGCGTGTGTAGCTGTGCCAGCTCCCCCTGAGTTCAAACTTGGTGTAGTTGTAATGTTAAGTGCTTAAAGTGGAGATATGTGTGACTGAATTAAAACAGATTACACTACACAAACTAGTTTTTATATAAAGATTAGTTTTATAAAACTCAGTAACTGCCAGGTGTGACTGTTTTAAAACAGCAGGTGGTGGTTTAACAGTGGGAGTCTGAGGCCTTGTCCACACACACACACACACACACACACACACACACACACACACACACACAC
>JAPZEB010000015.1:12858107-12869621 GCA_029783705.1 Chaetodon striatus | reverse complement strand
ACTGACTAAACTGTTAAATTAGTAACAAAGTACATCCACATAGGAGGTGAAAATAACCAGAGGCCCAACTATACAATATTATCACGATACTCAAGTCACGATACAATATGCTGAGTGTTGTGATCATTTTTGTCATGATTTATTACTTTCTTCAAATTACGTTCCAAAAGCAAAACTTGTGTTCAGCATCATCAAGATCTACTTTCGCTAATAAGATAAGTTTTTAGTCTGTTCATCTCACCTCAGTCATTTATGTTTCTAGTGAACTGAAAAAGCAATTGATTTTATTATTCTAGAAAGCAACACGTTTAATTTCTAATATTACTAATTTACATAAAATCATTTTTATTAAGTTACAAAAAATTGTACTTGGTGTGAGTGTATTGATACAATATTGGCATGCAAAATATTGCGATACTATGCTGTATCCATTTCTTTTCGACAACCCCTAATCCACATGCACGAGTTTTGGATTCTCACATCACATGAATTTCTCCATAATATAGTGCTGGAATGATATGTCCCGTTATTGACTTATCAATTCACAAAAATATACATGATGATTATTTTGTAAATTAATTTATCTTTTGTTTTTCTCCATTTTACATTATTGTTAATTTAAATGTTCATATAAATAACTTTCTAAATGTCTTGGTTTCACTTGTCAGGATGAAATGATGATGAGAGTATATTGCTCACTTAATAGGTAATACTGTAACTTGGTAGAACATGTGCAATCTGACTGACTCATTAATATTTCTCAAATGCAGAGTATGGAGACAATCTCAAACCATGACACAAGGTGTCTGTTTTAGTATTAGATCATTCCCAACCAAATACATAAAATATAAAAACTACATATTGATTCAAAAACATAATTAATTACTGTTTTGAATGTTTCCACAATCCCGGAGAACTCAACAATATCACCACAGAAACACATGGTATTGGAAATACAGTAAGACCCAAATTATCTCCATCCTATCCTATATCCTATATCCTATATCCTCCTGACCTCATCTGACCCACAACTAAAACTTTGAATCCAAATATGGAGCTTTACAAGTCTAAATAAGGCTGTGTGGTCAGTGTATCTCTGTTGCTCTTCACAGAATCAATCTATGAAACCCAAAGTGTAAATCTGTCCCATCTCACCGCTCCGTTCCCAGCTGTGATGTTCTGCAGGGCTCCCATGGCGGCCTCCTGGGTGTAGTGACGCACACTGCGGGCCATCAGTGACAGGTACATCCTGATGGTGATGGAGCTCCACAACCACTCTATACCACGGGGGTTTGACTTCTCCTCCAGCAGGGGGCACTGCCGCTCCAGATGCTGAGAAGACACAGCTTATTAGCTGCAGTTTACATCATAACAGCAGGTTCACTGAGTTCACATCAACAACAAGAGGTTATTATGCAGCGGATTAACAATGTTAATACATACATCATCTCTTTTGTCTTGGTTTTCTTGCCTTTATTGTGTATTTTAAGTTTATTTTACCGGGGAAGACTGGCTGAGCAGCCGAGGCATTTTGCCGCATCATCATACTGTAAATATACATAATTATAAAGGATTCACGCAGCTCAATGCAGACACTGAGTAGCTGCAATGCAGATGATTGTTTAAGGGGTGTAAGGGCATGCAAAGACTTCTGAGGAGCTTTTCATTAAATCAAAATCCTCCTACTTTCTCCTCCTGTAAAACATCCAAATGTTTTCGATGACTTGAACTCAGGGTTGTGTATGTGGCATATTTCATGCAGAAAAATAATAAAAAACAGGACACTATCAAGTGCAGGATCAGCCTAAAGGACTAAAAGTCAAGATATCTTCAGTCTCTGCTGCATCACTTCTTTTATGATCAGTCTCATTGGAGTCCTATTACTAAATCAATGGAGCATTTTAAAGGTCCCATATGATGCTCATTTTCAAGTTCATACTCATATTTAAGGTTTCTACTAGAACATTTTTACATGCTTTAATGCTCAAAAACACATAACTTTTCTCACACTGTCTGCCTGAATGTACTTGTACCACCGTCTGTCAAAAATGCTCCATTTTAGCGCCCATCTCTTTAGGCCCGCCTCCCATAAAAGCCTGGTCTGCTCTGATTGGTCAATAGGAAATAAAAAGAGACCGATTTAGCCTGTTTATGTTTCAAGTTTGATACTGTCTATAAATGGTGAATATGTATAGACGCAGGTGATTTTCTACCCTGAAGTTAGTGTAAACATTGTGATTCAGTGTTTGGTTGTGACATCATAACTTAAAGGGAAGCCTGACAGCTTGTTTAAAGGCGTAGCTTCTAAGTACAAGCTGTGTGCAATTCTCTGTGAGCATTTTGATGCTTTAACAGTATTCATACAGCAGCTACACCTCCTTTATATTTCAAAGGACAAAGAAATTTGACTTTCTACAATATTGGACATTGAAAAAAACAGGATTATCCAGCAACATATTTGGAGCACAAAGGCTTATAAAGATTAGAGAGGGATACCTCATTACCTCGGGGCTGTACGTGAGGCTAGCCCGTCACTACTGGGCAGTGCAGGCTAGCTTAGGAGTTAGCTGCGGGTCTGCCCTGAGGAGAGGACTCAAACAAAAAGTCGTTTTAATGATCTTTAGCATTTTAGTGGCCTACTTAGCTTGCTTCATGCCTTTCTGGGGATGGCAGCTAGCCAAACTGTTCTCTCAAGAGTCCCTCAAAGCTTTGTCTCCAGCTGCTCCTAATTATGTGAATTTCTTTGTCACGTGTCTGACCTAAGGGACTGGCTGCATTAATCCATTTCTTTACACTCTTCTGACCCAGAACTATAAAGACTACTTGGCACAGAGAGGTTAGTCTGTGGGTTCAAGCAGGGGCGACCCCGGGTCAGCTGTGACTACGCCACAGTTTTTTATAGTCTCATGACCCCTTAAATCCAGCTCAGGGAAACTTTCATGCTACAACATACAATGACACGATGAATAGTGAGAGAGCGCAGCTGAACTGCAGAGTTGGTGATATTTCTCTGTGGGTTTCTGACTGCAGGTGACTCCTTTCATATTGTAGTCATTTCATACATTGTTAAAACCAAAATATTGACTACATCTGTTTTAATGAAGCATTGCAACACTACGTTGATAACAGCAGGTCTTTCTGCTGCTGGCTCAGGCCCACCTGACAAAGCAGGAATGTAAAATGTATCATTTGCTTTGATGTTTCTCTCCCCATGCATCATATAAGAGACAGATGAATCTGATTGGCTTCTAAGAAGCTGTTTCATGGGTGATTAAATCTGCAGCAATGCAGCAGTTTTCACAGAATATTGCTCTCCAGTATTACACCGCGAGAACATCTTTTGTATTGTCAGTGTGCGTTATTGTCCGAAGGGATTACCTCTGTGATCTTGGCGCTGCGATGAGCAAAGCAGCCGACAGCCTTTTGCTTGGGAGCCAAGTTTTGTCGAGATTCTCGGAGATCTGTGGCGTATTTCTTGGGAAGCTCTGCTTCTATCTGATAAGAAAGGTTGTGCAGGATGCAGACGCAGTTCTCTGTGGACTTCAGAGCAGATATATAGATAAATATCAAATTAAATACAGTACAGCAAATTGTTTAACCACATAGATACAGCAGATTGAAACTTGGATGAAGGCGCTGTATGTATACTGATGTTCAAGTTTTGCTTTCAAAGTTAGACCCGAGTTTGCATCAACTATTTATGTGTGAACTTAAGACACTGTGATTTGACCTCAAAGAGACAAAAATGACCAAAAGACACGAAAAAGACCCCAAAAGAGACACAAAATGACTCCAAAGAGACACAGAGTGACCTCAAAGAGATAAAAACGACCAAAAGAGACACAAAATAACCTCACGGAGACACAAGATAACTACAAAGAGACAAAAAAAAGCACCCAAACAGACAAAAAAATTACCTCGAAGAGACACAGACTGACCTCAAAGAGACAAATCAACCAAAAGAGACACAAAATGACCTCAAAGATACATAAAGTGACTACAAAGAGACATAAACTGCTGAAATATAAATGGACACCAAATAACATCAAAGAGACACACAATGACTACAAAGAGACAAAAAATGAACTCAAAGAGACACAGAGTAGCCTCAAAGAGATAAAAATGACCAAAAGAGACAAAATAACTACAAAGAGACAAAAAAGGCTACAAAGAGACAAAAACAACTGAAATAGAAATAGACACAAAATGACCTCAAAGAGACACAGAATGACCTCATAGAGATAAAAACGACCAAAAGAGACACAAAATAACTACAAAGAGACACAAAATGACTACAATGAGACAAAAACAACCAAAAGACACACAAAGTGACGACAAAAAGACACATAACAACCACATGAAAACTCAAAAAAGAGATACAAAACCACAAGAAGAGGCATGATGACTACAAACAGACATAACACAACAAGTTAAAAAAGGGGGCAAAGCCATCACAATGTCCGTGTGTCCTGCCTCTGTGTAGGAGAGGTGGTAGGACAGCTTGCATATCTGTGTCCAGAGGCCCATTATCTCATAATCCACCCATATCTACATGTATGCATGAGTACATGTAGATATATGTAGGAATTCCTCCTACTACATACTTCCTACATACATAACATGCTGCACTGTAGCTCAAACTGCTGAGCAGCTTGTTGTGAAACAGACCGTGAAGATAAACGTTTTCTCTGGATTATTTATCTCTTTCATTTCACCTTGTCATCCGTCTTGTAGTCAGCTATGGCGCCCCGGATGTAGTAGACCAGAGAGTCAATAAAATTCTCACACTCCCTCATTGCTTTCCTGCCATCAGGACCTGCGGAGCTCAGGTTTCTGTAAACAAAAACAATCACGGTAATGTGACATTTGTGTGCACGTTTCAATCAGATACGTGGTTTTCATTCCCACTGAGCCGTATCAGAGAAGTCAACAATGTTAATGACATTGAATTGTGAGCAAAATAAAAGAGGAAGTCCCCTCTTGTCAACCACACCATTGTGAAAACTCAATGGATGCACTGTTTTGGATTTTTCCGAAGCCAGTAGCAATCATGACAAACTATTCTACAGACTAGAAAAACATTTTTTATGTAATCCAGCTTCCCAGAGGAAAACAAATACAACAATGAACGTTCGAACCCTACACAACAGGTTCTTTGTGCTGTGATGAAATATAAATCGGGGAGGAACTCGTCATTTTTCTCATCCACGGGGAGCTCGAAAGCTTTGAGAACATGATGAGGAGAACTTGATAACATTGGGCCAGCGAGGACTGAGTGATTTCAGTTCAGCAGAGCGGAGAGAAGAGAGAGCACGATGAATAATTCAGTCTTTCACTCATTTGACCTGGCTACGGTTGCCAGGGGAGCAGTGCGTCTGATATCTCCTGCTTTGTAAACACAGAGAGAGATGATGTACGTCTTAACAGCTCAGCCGACAATATGTTACACAATCTTAGACCACAACAGATGAACAGTGGTTTAACACATGATGGTAGAAAAACTGTTTAAAAGATAAGATGGTGATTAATTATCTATTTTGGTGACTAGGCTTAATGAGAACGCATTTCTCATTTAGGCTTTATTTGATGGTGTAATTAGTGGCCAATGAACTGATAAATTGTGGCTGATGAGGAAAAAAATTGCCAATATCCCAAGCAACTTGCAGGTATGATCAGGCCCGTCCTCAGAGGGGGTGAAAGAGCACAGATGACCCCAGCCCAAGGCCAAGGGGAACAGGTCTATGGCTGACCCTTAAATGGGATCAATTTATCCACTGACATGGGTCAAATGAGCAATGTGCCACTAATGTACACATGTGAGGCGGACTGCAGCCTGACTAGTTAAGTCAGAAGGCTTCATCTAAAGTCTGATGCTCCTAAAAGAGAAGCCAGGGTACAGAAAAAGAAAGGTTGAAAGGCAATTAATTTATTAAATATACTGATAAATCATATTAATGTTTGTCTATTAAGGATATAATACGCAGGATTTTCCTTTGCACAGTCTTTTTCTGCAGACTCTGCCCTCCGCCTGGATTTGCAGTGATGGTCATTAACCCCGCCCCCTCCATGTTAGTGGATGGGACATGTGACACATCAAATAAATAAATAAATAAAATAAAAATGGTTTCTGTCGTTTTAGGTAGTTTCACGCTGATGTATGTTCAAGTGTATTTTTTTCTCAAAAGGTGTTTTTAATTAGTTATTTGTTGCTATAAAAGGTTGGTTTGATGTCATTACTGACAGCTGTGTGTGTGTGTGTGCCAATTAGCGTACTTGCGATCAATGGTGCTGCTTGTGATTGGTTGGACAGACGTAAGGGTAGGAGCTCAACACAGCGGAGATCACTACGCCACATTCTCTGACTCCAAATGACGTCATTTGGGCAACATGGCAGCAGCAGTGTCTGCGATATTTTGGCTTTATATTTGTTCTAGTGGAGACACATCATCCATCTTCGTAATACTTTGGTCTGGAATTTGCCTCGAGAGGGTTACTTTTTTTTTTACTTTTTTATAAGAAATATTTTCCATAACATGCTATGTACCTGGGAGGGCCAACATCTTTATTTGTTGCCATGCAATACTGGTCCTGTTTTTGATCTGGTAATGTTCCAGGCACATATTCCAAACTACTGGATGGCCAAAACTCCAAAAAAAAAAAGCTCTCCCCCATGGCTACAGGTGGTTTCTATCAGGTTTCTATCAGTCCGTAAAGAAATACCATTGGAATGCTGTTTGTCTTCTTCTTTATATTTCTTGTACTATTTCTTCACCAACAGAATTCACAAGAAGTCAAACAGAGTCGTTCTTTCCACAGAAATCCTGTCAGCGTTTCCTGCTTCTTATTACAGCCGGATTCAGATGAAAGATGATAACCGTTTACACCATGTTGATACACTGTTTACTCATAACTCAGCTTGGCAGAGACCGATGCCGTATATTACCGTGGCTCTGCCATCTGTTAACTCTTGCCCTTTGTGATATCATAAAACTAATGCCTCAGTGACCAAACACGGGTTCTACTGTGTACTTCTTTTTCACTGCTGATAGATTAGATGTAATATTATGACTTTTTCCATCAGTTTCCACATATGTTTTGGAAGAAACTCTGAGTTCTGTGTTTAGTTTGGTGTGAGCTGAATATCTGCCTGCTGGTACTGGTGTCTGTTTACTTTAATCTATTAATCTACACTGCAAAAGCTCACTCAGTGTCTAGTTTCAAAGTGAACAAAGGAGCCTACCGCAGGCAGCCTGTAGCATTGTGGAAAGAGTCAGCATCCGCTAGGAGCTCGTCCTTTGGGTTCTCCCCTTCAGAGACGCCGGAACTGGGTACCAGGACTGACTGGGTGAGGATAGACAAGGACTCTCTGGAGAGATGCTCCTTCAGAAGGTCATGAGAGGAGAGATTCCACAAAAGACCTGGGAGTGAGATGGAAATATACTTTATTAGAGGTACAGATATTTATCTCAGATGCTTAGCTGAACTGGCCCTATGTTTATAACTCCCACAGTAAGATCTTGAAGGAAGCCAGGATGTGTCAATTGAACTCAAAGCTAAGTAAAAAACTGACCAGTAAGTTGCCGTCTCGTCTCCACATCACGGCTGCTCTTCAGTGCATGCAAAATAGTGGCCAGGCCGTCATTTTCCTTCACCTCCATCTTGTTTTCACTGTTCTGGTAAACCACATTACGTAGAGCCCCAGAGGCGGCACGCTGCACCTCCTCATTGTCATTGTCCAAGAGCTGCAGGAGCTTTGCAATCCCACGGAGATAGTACACCTGAACACAACAGTGGATTACTGATTGACAGATTCACTGGAATACGGATGGAGACGCTACATGACATTCAGAAAGTGTTGTGGGATAATTATTTACAGCGGCCATGTTGTGTATCAAAGATAATTATAAAAAAAATTAATAGCGCTGACATCACCAAAGCCAAATTAGATAGGCTATTTTATTGTTCCTGCTAAACCATAAAAACCCTTACTGAATCTTTGCCAGATCTAATGTTATGGGGTTGGGCAAGTTTAAAACCTGTTTGGATATAGTCCTATTAAATAAGTGTTTCACCGCAAGAAAGATGGTCTTTTTTATAAAAATGGGTTGTCTATGCAGTAGAAACACACATATACTTTTAAAATTGGTGCTACATGACCAGAGGAAACAGAGGGAAACAGCTGTGGTGTTTGCTTTTGCTCAAGAGGTAGAAAACCTACAACTACCAGAATGCACTGCACCGGACCAAGAAACGCTCCTGCTAGTGGGTGCTTGGCTGTTTTTCCACAAGTAACAATATGGTGGCTGGCTGGTAACAAAGGCTCTCGTATTACAGTTAAACAGTTAAACAGTGAATGTTTGTTCTCAAAACATTTTAGGTGAGAAAATGAAAATGAAAATGCAGTAACAGAATCTTGCTTCATATTTCATCAGCACTGCCTAGTTTTACTGGCACTGTGATCTCTTCATGTTCGCAGACTCTCATATTACAGCCAAACAGTGCACTAAAATTTGTTTCTAAAAACTTTTGAGGCAAGAATGAGGTAATACAGAAACAGTATCTCGAATCCTGTCTTCAACACCTGCCTTGAGGACATCAGGAGTTGGACGAGCAAGAACTTTTTGAAGCTGAAGCCCTGCTCACTGGTTCCAAAAACATCCTGGCCAAGATCCTAAGCATCCAAGTCACACACATAATCATTGATAACCTCCCTGTACCCTTCTACAGCCAAGTCAAGAGTCTTGGTGTCATTCTGGACAGCACTCTTTCATTCAAACCCCACATAAAAAATATTACCCAGACTGCTCTCTTCCGCCTCCGCAACATTTTCAGACCTCGCCCATCACTGTCCCAGTCCAGCACTGAGGTGTTGGTCTATGCATATGTCATATCCTGTACTGACTACTCTAACTCAGTTCTCTCTGGTCTACCGGCTAAACTCCTCAACAGACTTCAAATCACTCAAACTCTGCTGCTTGGGTCAAATCTTCCGACCACATCACCCCCAGTCAATCCTTTTTCAAAATCCACCTGTCCAAACTGGTTTGTGCACTTGAACACTGACTGTACACCCCCACTCTCTCTCGATCCGCTTCCATACTTTCCATACTCTTTGTGTCCATGGTCGCGGACATGCGAAACTGCAGAAGCAAAATTTGTAGTTCAGCAACAGCCCTAGAGCCAGAAAAAAGTTGCCAGAGCTGAGGGATGAACGAGATCTGGGCGCTGGTAAGATGGATGGAAGTTTACCACGGTCCATTTACACATACTACCCACATTGTTATGATACAAAGTTAATTGAAAATTGCCAGCGTATCCCTTTAATAGTGGGATTTCATCACAACTTAACTTGGCTTAGGTTTGTTGAAATGTGGCATTAAGGCTACTACAAACACTATCTGAGAGGGTGAGGTGTGGTAATCAGCTGCAGCTCCAATAAGCTCCGCCTTATTAAAGGCTTTAATTACAACATTGTGGTTCAGACTTTCTGCCACATCTTGTCTCATTATCTTACCTGTTGGGGTACAAGTTTGAGCTCTACGTCAGCTCATGACTAAGTCAGACATCGGTACATTTAATCTGTGCAAACAGAGGCACAGGAGCTAAATAATGCAAATACTACCTTCCCTAAAACTACTCACCACATCTCTCATGTGGTGAGTAAAGTTGTTTTTTGACATATTTAACTCCCGACAGATTCTGACTTGAATCACTGTAAAATGATCCCACGCAATCACATGATCAAACATACCATCTTCTTTGCATCGGCACTCTTGAAGCATTGAGTCTGTATGTGGCTGGCTGCACAGATCAGCATTTCCTCGTTATCCTGGGTCAACAGGTTCACGGCCCTCTCTAACGTCATCTCTGGAGGCTTGTTCTCTGACCTCCTGTGTGAGAGGACAGCCGTGAATGAAAAACTGCTCCATCCCCACAAGTCTCACAATAGAATTCATAGCCTGAATCGCAAATCAGGACAACTCAAGAATATTAAATGAACACAGGCAAAAACACAGATCTTACAGTGTCGTGACATTCTGCGCGTGTATCTGCTGAACGGGGGGTTCCACTTCCACCTGCCTCCCCATGTCCACCTCCACACTCACGACCGAAGGCGGGTATGAATTCAGTCTGCAGAGCCCCTGACCGTCCCTTCTGACCTGTGCCAGCCAGGAAAAGCCCTCATCAGGCTGGATAGAACCAAGTATCATGTCACTGCTTTGTCCCTGCGCTGTGTGTTTCTCCTGTTTGACAGTACTTGGCTTACGTCCCCATCGTTAGCCGTATTCACCACTTTGCTGAAATGCTCCATTTGCAAACACAGGCGGTGGCGCTGCTGTCTGTCTGAGTGACTTCTGGCGGACGTTCCCGTATATAGATGTAGATGCGAGCGGCCGAGTGTTACGAGGTGCCTCTGAGAAGGCGTAGCGATGAAATGAATCAGAAGCAAAGGAGTGGTCCAGCAGAGGGCCCACCCTGTGGGACTGACTGGGTCCTGGATGGGTGTACGTGCTGTAACGGAAGGTACTGTGATTGAAGCGACTGCGATGCAACTCCGGGCTCGGTGGTGGAGACACTTCCACCCTCCTGGATGGTCTCCGCAGATGGTAGCTTGATTGAGAGCGGTCAGTGGGGCCCAATCAATTTAGCTGTGCAAAAAACATAATCCACACTTTAACACATTGCGACATGTTTGTGGTACTGTCACTTTAAATAGTCCAAAATGCACTGTATTGTATAAATGTATTAAAGTCTATGGAGGCTCATTTGGTCTTGTGTTTATAACACCAATGTAAAGAGCAAACTCAACTACTGAGGGATATTGATGCGATTTAAATTACAGTTAGAAGAGTAAAGAACTCCCGCTGTTTTCTACACTTGCAATTTTAGGAGAGTTATTAGGAACATGTCAGTACAGACACCTTCGTCAGGTTATTACTGCAGATGGGAGACACCATCCTCATAGGTGGGATGACCCACTTGGACCAATCACGTCACACTAAAGACTGACTTCACGTATTGAGTCAAGCATTACGTCTACCTTCTTTAAATTACCCAACTGAAATGCTATGTGGTCTTAAACTGTGCTGTATCACAAATATATGTGAGGCATATAAGATTATAATGTAATTTCCACTTCTGTAAGGTGCCATGGACAATTTGTTTCTTTTTTATTTGTACAATACGCAATAGGCACATTTGGCCACATCCATCCGGAGCCCCGAAACTGACAAAATGTAGTAAAAGGTTATCAGACAAATCAAAAATATAACTGAATACATCAATAATAATGTTGCTAATTACAGGTCCAGTGTGTAGGATTCTTTTTAATTAGCCAAGAGGCTATTTTTCATCTGTAGTCCCTTGGCGAAGGTGTTACAAAAGGGTTCCTAACATTCAAAAGAGGTAAAGGAGGACCAAAAAACAGGACATAAAAGTTTAAAAGGCTTCCTAAAAAAAAAAAAAAAAAAAAAAGCCAACATTTTTATGTGGGGCCCATCCCAGGCCAAACAA
>JAPZEB010000015.1:12829236-12854483 GCA_029783705.1 Chaetodon striatus | reverse complement strand
TAAAATCAAGGGGAGATTCTCCTTCAAGTTGAAATTATTTTCGTCGATCGTAGATATGGTAGATTATAACACAGTATGATAGTCGTCAATTTTCATATCATGGGACACCTTAAAACCTGTATATCACTGCAACCCTACTCGAGACAGCCACCTGCCAAGCTGGCTACTTCCAGTTTAGCACTCCGCTAAACTGGAAGTAGATTGGCCTCAATCTGGGTCTCATTCATAAACATTGTGTACACTTTAAACAAGGCTTGAAAAAGGCGTACACCACTTTCCACACAAAAGTTGTGATCTATAAAAACAGACTTGATGGGAGAGACTTTTTGGAGACGAAAAATTGGCGAAACCTGACTGTAGAAATTGTCAAATATTGTTTGGCGCACGCCAATTTTGGCTTTTGTTTGTGTGTACATTTTTAGTATGGATCCTACACATTGTTTTATAGATGAGACCCCTGGTCCTATTCCCTGTCCAACGGGCTGTCCTGACCTTAAACATTTGAGGTCATTGCCTAACCCCAACCATCTCTGTGCAGATCAAATCAGGTTTCCGGTATGTATCAGGCAGCAACATGGATCCTAAATCAAGCCCAATGTCACATCATCACATACTTCCCCTACATTACCCCGACTGTGCTGACGTGTAGCATTAATGTCAGAGAACGCAGAACATACGCAGAATATGCGAGGCAGCCGTCATGCGCACATGAACGCTAATTAAAAGCAAGTATATCTCTGGCTTTAGTCACAAGCAGACGGTGGAAAAACAATCATATCGTTCATGACAATTATTTCTGGTGGTCGGTTTAACCAGATTGCCTTACAGCACTGTGAGACATGATTAAACATCGGACGTTAATTTAAAGAACAGTCATCTGTGATTATTTTCATTTAAAGAAAATACACTTCTTTAATTTCCAGACTTGAAATAAACTCTGGTGACCCTAGCAGCACGTCATACCTAAGGCAAATATGTACTTTACACCATGAAATACTTTCACTTTGACAGTGTGGGAAACAGTGACACAGGAATGTGACTTTAAACAGTCAACAGACCAGTTTGTTGGATCAGTCAAGGTTAGCGTTAGCGGCGTCCTAACTTTGGGGGCACTGGCTGAAGTTTAACTCTTAACACAGTGGAGTCCTGTCAAAGCATATTGAACACAGCGGCATGACTCAGATCCAGTTTACTGACGCATCAGCTCACTGACAGCTGGTGCATTTTTGACCTCTGACCCTGCCATTTAGGAACGCAAGCTATTTCTGGAATGGCATTTTCCATTAAGATATTTTCACTTTAGTTACTTTTATTTTAAGACCATTGTCCATTTTTTTGATTTTAGGCCAATTTATTTAAAGTTTAGATAAAAGTTAATGATTGATGACAACATTTAAATGCAACAGATGAGAACCTTGAGACGAATCACTGCTCAGGTGTCTATTTAAAAAATGAGATCCACGTAGTCGAATATATCATCATGGGTTGATGACTAGAACCTTAAGTCTGGAAACATTCCCCACATGGACGTGCTTTGGGGTCAATTACTCTTTTATTGACTAGAAAGCATATCCATTCTGCTAAAAACAAAATAAAAATGACCGTTAGTGAAATAAAACAACCCAAATACAACATTCATACAAAGTTTCTGTAAGGCATTCCTTCACCAGGTCATCGACGCCAGCTGAGTGTGCAGCTTCCTCTTCCCGAGCTTCAGCTCATCAGCCTGGTGTTTGCCAGCAAAAGAAAAAAAAAAAGAGTTCTTGAGATATCCACAGTTTTCCTGTCAGAGACTTCTCCCGCTCCGTCACATGAGTCTTTAACACAGTTCTGGTGATGGCTTTGGTCTGTCCTGCAGCTAAGACTAAAAATTATACATACAGGAGAGCCGCAGCTCTGAAAAAGTCATTAGATTCATGCAAGACTGTACAGACTTTCAGTGGGCTGTCCGGGCCGGACAGGACGTGAGGTTTAGGTGCAGTCCTATCTGCAGGAGGAGCCCAGCACGTTGCCCGTCGAGGGTGTGGTGGCGGTGGCGCTGTAGTGTGGGTAGTTGTCGTTTGGCGGTGGGCTCGGGAGGATGGAGTTTCCGTTGGTTGGGGAGCAGCTGAGCTGGAGCCTCCGCAGGTACTCGGCGTGGACGGGTTTGTGGCTCTGCAGCACTTTGATGGCCTCGTCCACGGTGAACCACTCCCGCTTACGGCCTGCAGAGGGAGACAGAGCACAATGTATGACTTCAAAGGAAGCTTTCATGTTGGGTCATACATAACATAACATACCCATCCTATCAATTTTATATTATTACACAGAAGATAAACTTCTGTCCTGCTCCACATGTTAATCTAACATTGTATCAAAGACTTTTGTTCTGGCAAAATAGCAATAAAGATCAAGGAAATCATGAGCCTCAACATTTCTCTCTCTTATCTATAAAAAGAAGAAATGTTTCACTGTAATATCTGAAATAGAGAAGTGTAATGTGACGCAGTACTGAAGTACTCTGCAGCAAACTGCTACAACAGACACTGTGTATTTCAATTTAAGCAGGTCGTTGACTAATCGGAGGATCAGGAGTTCAATCCCTGGCTCCTCCAGTCCACATGTTAAAGTATCCTTAAGCAAGACACTGAACCCCAAATTGCTCCTGATGGCTGTTCCATCAGTGTGCGAGTGTGTATATCTGAGTAGCAGGTGGCACCTTGTATGGTAGCCTCGGCCACAAGTGTATGAATGTGTGTGTGGGCAATGGGCTGGGCAATGTGGAGAAAATCAAATGTCATGATATTTATGACTAAATACCTTGATATCAATCCAATCAAATCCAAACTGAATCCTTTAGCTGTTACATGTGATACATAACAGACATCAAACTGAATAATTGAGCTTATGGCTTGATTCTGAACTCACGTAAAGCCACATATTGATAGTGTTTTATGGAAAATGAACATTGGACTTAACACTTGCTAGATTTGGATTATGCTGATATTGTTTATCAAAATGCTTCTAAAATTAATTTTTCCATCTCTACTGCAGCATTCAATCGCCTTTATAGATTTGGCCTCAGACGTCCTGTCCTTGCTCATCATTTTACAATGCATAATAGACTTACCTGGCCTGCAACCAGTACAAGACCACACATATTGGTTGCAACATTTTTGAAGGTGTTCACCTTTTCCCATTACTTACAACAGTTTTTTTTGTACATCATAATCAAATGTTCAAGTGAGGCACTCTGCATGGCTTTTTCTGGTTTCCTACAGTTCATGTTTTAAGTGACATTAATTATCGTATGTCCTTGGCAACGTTGCAGCCATTTAACAGTTGTACTTATTTTTTTATTGACTGTTTTTGTGAAGTCTTGTTTCCACCTTAATGTTGTTGTTTTCATTGTTTGTATTAAATATAGGACCCCCTCGAAAACATGATAACCCATCTCAAGGGGCTTATCATTAACAAATACATTTGCATAATTTGGCGACAAGCAAATATCATGATATTTTTAACCAAAAACCTTGATATCGATATTGCAAAAATATTGCAGGGTTGACTATTGGTGCTTTCCAACATTTTATACAATGAGATTTTTTACTAATAATCATCAGTGACATGGATACAATGACTTCGCTGC
The DNA here is from genome assembly GCA_029783705.1 of Chaetodon striatus. NCBI lineage: Eukaryota > Metazoa > Chordata > Actinopteri > Chaetodontiformes > Chaetodontidae > Chaetodon > Chaetodon striatus. The sequence goes on along the minus strand of JAPZEB010000015.1, from coordinate 12,850,855 downwards.
TAAAGGCAAATAATAGAACTTAATTTCACTGTAACGTAGCCTTTAAAACAAAGAAAAGACAACATGTTTGCTATCCAATATCTCAGACGATATCTAGTCTCATAATCGCAGCATTTAAATAATATCGATATACAGCCCAGCCCTAGTAAATAAAGTAGAAAACAGTGAATGCAGCAGGCTCAGACAGGTAGCTGATGCTCTCCACTGAGCACATAACAAAGTGAAGCTGGAGTCTGTCGTCCAGGCTACTGACAGCTGTAATTTACTGCAGCTAAGAACCACTGCAGCTACGATCAGTGGCCTAGATTTACAGGCATCTGTTGTCCCCACATACCCCAGTGCCTATATAGTCTCCACGCAGCAAACTGGCCTTCACATAAATAAAAACAGCGTACTGTAAAAGGTGTGCCAGTCCTTGGCAGAGCGAGAGGAAAAGCACACCGCAGCATCTGTAAAAATTCATGAGGAGGTGAAAGGAAACTGTACCTATGTTGACGGAGTCCTCCCAGGCCTCCAGTGTTTCTGTCACAGTCAAGACGTACACATACGTCCGGTGCTTCCGATCCTGGTTTTGCTTTAAGGATCACACAAAAACATACATAAACATTCACATTTCTCCTGTCATCACTGCTCCAAACAGATCTACATACTACACAGAAATTATATTTTGGATGCTCATGAGTTACAAAAGGTTACAAATAAATGGTAATTTATGCATCTTATTGTGCTTGTGCACTTTGCTGTGAATATAATGAACTCCCTGAGTAACATAAAGCCGTGAGAGCTTACCTCAAACACGCCGAGCAGACGTCCTAGCTTGCCCTTCACACCGGCCTGAGGAATAAATGGAGAGAAATCGTTTTAAAATGTGTTTCTGATTCCAGTGTACGGCACAAACAGACAGCAGAGGACATTTCTTTGTGTGATTTTCTTAAAGTTTTGAGTACCCTCTAGTCAGTCACAGAGATGAATAGAGGGTGGAAACGTTTGAAAAGCAGTGTTCAAACCACAGACTGAATTCCGTGTCAAAACAATGGGTATTGTGTGTTGCATTTTAAAGGACTGAACTCCACTGTAACCTCCCAGGGTGTGTTTTGATGTAGAAATGCTTGACAAACACAAAAAACATTCAGAACTTGACTACAGAATAAATCCCTGTGCCCAGACGGAGATATTTTTGGAGTATATTTCTGTCCTCTGTGGCCTCACAGCTTCTTCAGTTTTGTAGAAACTGTCAGCACAGCTTGTTGTTTCTCTTAAATGTGCTACGATTGCTGTGTGAAGCCATGTATTGTTTAAGGACTACAGTAATCCTAAGAATAGGCGTCATTATCAATTCTTAGAAATGACCCTTCGCCCGGATTAAAAAAAAAACCCTGGCATGAATCCTCACAGATGATTATTGCGGAAATGTAATTATGCCCCTTTCATAACACTTAACAGTTGCTTTATTAATTCACAGTAATCAAGTTACTGCCAAGACATATGACATCTGTCCTTTCCCCCCCTCTCCAGTCCCCTGCTCAGCGTACTTCACAAGTGTCACTCTGTCCCCCTGATGTGTCCAGCGGGTTGGGCTGCAGGGTCTGTGAATGCACAGGAATCCAGCGAGGAGCCAAGTTTAGACCGCTGACGTGGCTCAGAACACAAGGTTCTCAACCAGAGGGACCTCTGGAATACCAGCGGTCTCCTCCGTCACCCAGCCACTGACACCCTGGCCCTTCAAAAATCTCGCCCTTCACATGCACGTTGTACTGCACTGTATGAAACACGCAACTCCACTTCTGGTCATTTCACCGTTTTTCACTGGGAATGGACAGTGATGTGAGAGAGGCGTGTGACCCCTAAGCACAGACGTGTATTTGAGACATTTTAGCAGGATTTTCAGTCACAACAATGAATGGAAAGTCCTCTCCCTATCAAACATATCACAGCTGTAATGTCCTCAGCAGATGCTTGTCATCGTAAGTGACCTTTACACAAACACCAACCCAGAATCTGCTGAGTCATTCTCTGTAAAAATGTATATATACCCTATACTATATAGAATTATTGGACAAATCCTGGACAGTTGCAGGGACAGAGGACTACAGGACAACAGCACCTGTAACCTAAAGACATTTCCAAAGAGCAAATTCTTTACATGCTTCTTTGAATACCTGTTATATAACGAACAGGTGCTCTCTGGATGCAGGTTCAAGGGACAGCTCACCCCCAGAATCAAAATACATATTTTTCCTTTTGTAGTGCTACGTATTAATCTAGATCATTGTGTTGTGACTTGCTGTGTGTTGGAGATATTGGCAGAGGCAGAGGTTGTGTTGGACTTTCTTGCTGTCCGTCATTTTGACAGACAAGGTTGTAAAAATTCTGGCTTAATCTATTATTAACCATCATTTTATTTTTAGCTGCTGCTGGCTGATAAACGTTATCAGTAGCCTATATCCTGCTTGTCCTTCATCCTCCGCTGCATCAGTCCCTCTTTTCTCTGTTTTTTGGGCTCCTGGGCTCCACTAACGTTAGTCAACAGCAAATGTTCGACACTTCAGCCATGGAGATGTTGCGGAACAGTGCTTCTGTAATGTATTACAAGCCTATTTAAAATGGGGTAAATCTGCTGTGCGTTCCAATACCCACACTACAGTACTCTTTAGCATGACAGGAAAAGATTTCGTATGTCCGAGTACATGTTATGTTAAATGCAGCATGCCAAAAATACCAGAATGTTCTTCTACATCTGGTTGCAGAATGTTAGCCAGTGTGCTTTTCTGGCTATTCTGACCCACAATCCTCTGCGCAGCTGAAGATACATCACATCCACTTAGACATAAACAGATGACAGCTTGTCAGCTGATTGACAGCTGTCAGAAGCTGCAGTTAAGAATGACAGCATATAAGTGGCTGATGGTCAGAATAAAACGACAGAGTAAAGAATTAAATAACAATGACAGTGAAATCCAAATATATTTTCACCGTCGTGAATGTAATATGTTAGAATCTACAATGCGCTCAGTTATTACTTATTGCAAAATAACAACAGGAGATGTTGACTTCCATTTCTGGCAAGCTCTGTGAGGCATTTTGTTTGATCTCCAAGGTAAGACCCTAAGAGGGTCAAAGATCAGGTTATGAAAAACTAGTATGTCCCGATTGTGTGTATACTGCACACAACAGTACACACTTTTAGAGGGCGGCTGCAGTATACAGTAAAAATTAAACGTATGCGATTCGGAATGCAACGCTTATTTCATGAAGCTGCGCACATGTCGGTGCGAGTTCATTGAGACAATTTATCTTAATTGTTTAATGGCCTGGTGTTGGATACTAGCCGCTGTTGCTGTGTTAGCTTGTGCTAACCAGGCAGATGTTGAACTGACATGCCCACTTTGTTTTTTCACAGTTATTAGACTTAAGTAATTTCAGACACTTCACAGCCGTGATATTTTGCAGTGATATGTTGCAATACAGCCTTCCATTGTGATGGCTAAAGCAGACAGGTAACCCAAGGTAAACTCTTCGGCTAAAGCCAGCTGGACAATGAGGTCATGTATATGAGATTAAAGAAAGACTAGACAATAGCTAATTGACATGCACGCGCCCCAACGAGAAGAGGTATGAATTACAGATGCTGGCCCTCAGTGTTTTAATCCGTCAGAATGACAGATGGCCTTCAGATTTTTCTGTCATTGTTCAAAAATAAAAGCAGTCAGTGACGGAAAATATGTGTTTAATGCAAACTCTGCTGTAGAGATGTTGTCCTTCTCTCTAATATAATGAAACTAGATGGCACAGCAATGTCTCTTCCTAGAAATCATGACCCAGTTACACAAGATAATCCACAGACCTTGTTGTGAGCAGTTTGTAGGAACTATTTTCTTACTACCAAACTACACCTGCCGATATTTCAGCAACTTAGACTAAAACAATCTAGATTGATAAATAGCACTACAGGTAAGAGGTAAAAGTCTCCCTTTGCATACTTGCCATGTGCTCATTTTATGATCTAACTCTGAAGTCAAGAAACAAAATTAATTTTCAGTTTATTCACCTCCTCAAACACCTCTCGCACCGCGGCACCACATGGCTCCTCCTCCGGCTCCATCCCACCTCCGGGGACGATCCACTGGTCCGGGTGCCGACTGCTGCTGACCAGCAGAACCTAGAAGAGAAAGCAAAGGTTTTAAAAAAAACATGTCAATTCCTTTATTTTACTGTGAAACAACAACTGAGCGTCCTGAAATGTGCCTTCCGACACAGATGGACATGCCACATCAAGGTGAAGCTAGAAGTCCCTGCAGTTTCTGAGGAACAGTTAATCACACATTGTAACTGAGGACTTGACATGAGACATGACCCTTGAACCCCTCTGACTCGGGCCTCAAGGACAGACGGCTGATGATTGGTGCTGTCTCTGGTATTTATTCTCTGTAGCTGTTTACAGGATGGTTAAGTCACCACAGCCTTCACTGCTTTAAATATTGAGTCCTGACACGCTATAAATGGTCTTCTGAGTGAAAGAAATACTTGGAATTGATGAAATATATATAAAAATATGAGAATGAGCCACACTAAAATATATACCACACATGCCTGGATGACAGTAGTTTGAGTAGAAGAGAGGTTGGCTCAAATTGAGGAGTTTTTAGCATGTCTCTGTCATACTTTTTGGTGAAAACATTCCCATGTTTTCAGCAATTTTTGTTTCCTCTTTCTCAGAGGCGTCAAGCATCTGTCTGCTTTGCCAATAACATTTTGGGGATTTTTACAGCAGGGCGATGAAGCTCAATCAAAGTCGCTGCTGAAACGCTTCCAACACAACATGATCCCGGCAAACAATACATGTAAACCAAAGCATGAGCCACTCAAATTCCGTCAGTGCTTCCCCGAGCGACCTGCGGGGCTTGAATTACACTACAGTTGCAGTGTACACTGATACGCGCGGATCAGATGTGCCTGGGTCTGCAGTTTCTGGCAGTATCCATATAGCAACCACAACAGACAGAAGCACACCTGCTGTAAACATTATCACATTTGCATGGAGCAATTCGCTCATTATTAAAACAGCCTGTGACAGGACACGGGTCGTAATAATATCAACAGCCAAGAAAAGCCAATGAAATAGGACTCAGGCGCAGGCTGCTTGTCAGCGGTTCGTTTACCTCTGATTCAACCACATTTTCTGAATCTTACAGCTCCTGACTGTCAGTTCAGAAATTATTTTAGTATACGCAACCATCAGTGAAGGTAAAAAGACGTGCATTACAGTAAGAAAAGTGTGTTAAGCAGCTTGTACAGCATATGGTGACATTTACCTCTGCCACCCATCTGATCACCTCCAGTAATCTGCCAGAGGAGTCAGTCTGTCACTTAATCCTAACTCTGCTTTTCTATATCTTCCCTTACGCTCTCTAATGGGATTGCGGCTGCTGTGGCTACCAGAGGCCTTATGAGGCTCTAGTAAGAACTGGGGCTGAGGGCCAAACCGATTGGACGGCACATGGTCAGGGCTTTGACAGTGAGCGCTGTCGGCTGCTGTCTTTCTCACGTGCCCATTCGCCCAGCTCAGCCATCTGCCTCTTCCCAGATGATATAGGTTAGCGTGAAGGGCAGTGGGGTAGCTATACAGTACGAATGTCAAGCATGGTGATGTGGATTAAGTCTGTGCACGCTCAGTAAACATTTCCTGTACATGAAAAGGTTAAAAAAAACACACAACAGGTGTTAATACTATACAACAGGTGTATGTCTCATATAGTTTTACAGTAAGTGGCGTGTGTTAGAGGAAGGGGCTTTTACAGTAAGAGTATAAACAGCGCTGGTACGGGACATGTCGTGTTCTCAGGAGAGTGCAGACTATAAAAAATGTGCAAAGTTGAACTCCGTAACCTGCTTGAGTGAGCTCTTTGATGAACAGGCTGGCCTTTGCCGGCGAGGTGAGCTAAAACAAACTGAACTTTTGCCCTTAAAAAAAAAAACACAATCTGAGAAAAGGGCACTTAATTCAACTAAGAAAAGTCATACACAGCAAGGGTTTATTCGTCCTTCCTTTGAACGTGAATGTCACCTGCCAGAAGTCTGCTTTATAGGCTATGATTGTGTCATGTACTTCCATGCAGGATGGGCTATTTCAGTGGTATGGCATGATAAAAAATTCATTCCTTGTGTTGTGGATGTGTTTTGAGATCTCAGAGCACTCCACCCCGCTGCCCTCGCTGTCTGATCGAGTGTGTCTGCGTGTTGAGCTGCAGCCAGTGAGGCTTAAAGGGAGATCACTGGTGTCAACGTGTCCTAAGTCGAAAGTGTGAGATGTATACAAAACAAAAAGCCACAGAGCTTCCGGAGCAGCGAGGACAAAGCAGATTTCTGCTCTGGTTGTTCCATTTTTATCCTTTGTTTGTTGCCGCAGAGGGACTCTTATTTGTCCATCCTCCAAACACAGCGCGGGCTACATTTAGTTTTGTTTTAATGAATTAAGGAATGTAGAGCACCGAATCGACATATTACAAACTGTGTATAATTGATTGTTTCTTCACATGTGCTTCTGAGATGAATACAGTTACACGTTCATAAGAGGGAGCAGCAGGGGTTCAGTGTTGCCTTTAAGCTTTGCAAAGGGACATTTCAGCAAGACAGCAAGACATTTGTCATCACAACTAAATCAAGCCTGTAAGCGTCTGCTCAACTCTCAAAGCATAAAGTCACTTGGACAAGTTAGAGCCCCAGTATAGTCACTGGAGAGAAAGTATTTGAAGTTCATTGAGAGGTCAACGATGCGAATGTCATGATAACAACCTTTCTGACTGGAGCACTTTAGTTCTTCTGACAGCCAGGTCAGACGAACTAAAGTACCCCTTCGACACCAGACAGGGTGTTTTAAATGTGTTCCCCTGAATTGATTTTAAATGTGATGTTATTTGACGCCATTACTTACATAAATAGGGATATTGACAGCACATTTTTTCAAACAATGAAGCTTTTAGCTAATCTGTTAATCCGTTATTTAGATACTATTTAAAACAATTATCAATTACTTCAAAGCTGTGATTAGTAACTTGTATAAAAAATGTTTAATTAAACTGTCGCTTAATCCTCACTGTAGTTCATAAAACAGATGATCTGTGAAAAGAAAAAAAAGTTCCTCCTCCTCCTACTTGTAGTGCTTCTGATGGCAATTGCAAGAATTCACCAAGGTTCAACAAAAACAACTAATTAGAGCTGAGGAGTCTGTCATATAGCTGTCAATCAAGTCAATCACTGTTCGTAAGCTGCGGTCAAACTGTCAAACTCTGCAGTGCTCATCAAATACGCTTGAAGAATTTGTTACTGTATTGCCTATGTCTTGCTTCAGATGTTTTCAGAAGCTTATGTCAGGGTACTGTTTACCCATAAAATTAGAAAGTTTGCTCTGGACAATGGGCAGTGCTTTGTTTTCCACATGGCTGTCAGGTCACATGTGTTCCCATTTTACAGCTAAACAGTACACTAAAATATGTTTCTGAAAACATCTGAGGTAAGAAAAAGGCAATGCAGTGACAGAATCTTAATTCATTTTTGACCGGTGTTGCCTGGATTGACAATTTTACCGCAGCTCACAAGCAGTGATTGACATGATTTACAGCTGCGTTAGAGACTCCTCAGCTCTGACTGGTTGTTTTAATTCACATGTGGTGGATTCTTGTAAATGCCAATAGATCACTACAATGAGGCAGAGAAACATGTTTGGGGTTTTTTTTGGCAGATTATCTGTCTCATGTACTACTGTCAGGATACAGTGATAGTAGAATTAAATATGACAAAAAGTAATTTTTATAAGTTACAAAAAAAGCTATCAAACATTTTTCCTATTGCAATAATATATAACTATAAACCAGTGATCCTTAAAGCTATCAACCATTTGTGTATCACTTTTAGCTAACTATAAGCAAGTTGACCTTTACATTTAACTGACAAGCATTTATGAATCACTTTTAGCTAAATATAAGCCAGTTATCGTTTACTTTTAGCTAACAACCATTGATGTATCACTTTTAGCTAATGTTAGCTATAAACTTTTGGTAAACAACCATTTATATATCACATTTAGCTAACTATAAACCAGTTATCGTTTACTTTTAGCTCACAACCCTTTCTGAATCACTTTTAGCTAATGTAAGCTATAAACTAGTTATCCTTTACTTTTAGCTAACCATGAACAAGTTATCCTTTACTTTTAGTAAACAACCATTTATGTATCACTTTAGCTAACGTTAACTGTATACAGTCATTCTTTACTTTAAGCTAACAACCATTTATGTATCACTTATAGCTAAAAAAAAAACCAGTTATCCTTTACTTTTAGCAAACAACCTTTCATGTATCACTTTTAGCTAACAGACATCTATCTTTTACTTTTATCCATACATCTCTGAACCATTTATTCACTCATTTTAGCTAACCTTTAGCTAACTATTTCAGTCTAACTATTGAGCTGTTAATTCCTTTTAGCTACCTATTTCAACCATTTCTACCTGTAGATAATGTTACTGTTTGGCTGTATCTGCTAACTTGCAAACTACTTTTCACACACTCTCAATCTTGACATGTTAAGTCCAGTTGTGGATTTATATTCATCTGTGGCTGGGATCACTGACTCAGAAGACAGACACATATTGTATACTTAACGCTTTCTGAACTTTCCATTAACTTTTGACAGACACAAGAGTGGGATTGCCTTAAACTCCATAGAAGCGTGATGAAAAACCAAAACAAAATAACTCACACTATCATGATACATATAGGTCAACTGTCAGGTGACAGCTGAACTCTGGGCATAGGAAACCCACTTATATTTGGAAAAGGAGGGCAGGGTGAAGGAGAAACACTAGAGGGAACACTGCTGTGTTTCCCCGTGACATTTCACTGGTTTGCAACTCACAACCATCCACAGGGCCCCCCGGTGTGAATAAGGAGGGCAAATTCGGAGGTGACACACAGTAAATCTCCTCTGGGTCATGAGAGACTCTCCAGATAAATGTCAAAGGCGTTAACTATCTCTTATCCAAAAATCAATCTAACAATGCAAAGTCAGTCAAGAACAAGCTCCGCTTCCTGGATGATGGCATGCCATAAGTAAAAAGTCTAACTGATTTAGAGAGGACGATCAGTCATTCTTGATTCAATATCTCAATCTGAGATAGCAGATCCAGCATTGGTAGTAAAACACAGGCTGTGACAGTGAATCCTCTGGCATGGCCTCAAACAGGCACAGCAGGCAGGGATATTCTGGAGGACATTAACACCTCCTCCTCCTCCCCGAGGAGGAATGCTTGTAGCTGTCAAATAAAGAAGGCTCCAAATGCCAGGCCAGGCCGGGTGCCGGGAGGAGAGCATGATGGAAAGTCTAAGATACTCAAGTATACAAGTGCAGGGGAAGAATCAATAGTGCTAAGACAGTAATATAGTCTACACATTATACAGGTATCAACAAATAAGATGGAAGTCGTAAAGAGGGACTGTCAGAGACAAACACCGGGGGAAGCTAAGACAGAGAGCCTGCACGCCTACATCTCTGACTTTCTGCTGAAGCATCCACTAACACTGATAACCTCCCCCTCCGTTTCCCCGTATGACATTATTTACAATCTGCTGCAGTACCTTCAGTATGTAGCCTCTGGGTCGTAAATTCATCAGCATGGTGGGTACTGCTTTAAGCGTTGTCTTGATCAGATAATTTCTCTCACTCTAAATAATGCATGAACTCGTGGCATTACATAAAGTTTATCTTAATAAAGCCTCAACACTGCCAAGCACGGACGACACAGTTTGTACCTCGTTAAACTGCTTGTAAATCATGAAACAACCAATACGATTTGAATGCTACTGTTTAAAGTTTAGATTCAGCAACTAAGATTGATGACAGTTACCTCAAGGGACACTTGGGGGAGGTGCAAACAAGCTGCAAACACAACACTGACATATCATCACCTTTATAAGTTGATGTGGTGAACTTGTTGGCAACTGTTTATGTTTTATAGACACATCCAGCAAATATGGAGTAACGTTAGCATTCATTAGCATTAGCATTAGAGTTGTATTTCTATCCACCTGACAAATGTGAGTCCAATATTTACACACCTTTTAGCTCTATTTTTGGTCTCCACCAACTCCCAAAGGGAAAAATCTGTCTCTTTAGCTTCTAAATGCTCCACTATGTCTCAGTGAGTTCTTTTTCCCAGGGCATCAAATACTGACCCTTTGCAACACTGCGTATGTTACTGACAAATAGGCAGACTTTGGCATCTTAATAAGACGCACCAAGCTTTCAACTAAATCCAATGTACATCCTCCAGTGGCAAAACTTGATGCTGAGAACAACTGATGTAGTACAAAGACTGAAAAGGTCCACAAAAGGCAAGCGGGCGTCAAGGTGGATGAGTCAAACAAAACAAGACATTCACCAAAAAGACCTCTTGTTTTGTGTAAAAACAAAAGTCTACATTGTTTTAACGTAATGTTACGCAAATCATATATGGTCGTCACACACTATGTCACCCATGTGATGTATTTACATCATGTTATGTAACAAACATACTTATTTTAAGCTGAAACATTATCTTTTGTCTAAACCTTATCAAGTAGTTTTGTTGCCACAACCTATCCATGACTGATTCACATATTGAACAACATATTAACAAGTGTTTCAGTTGTGCCTCACAAAGATAAATTAAAGGGTGCCCTGTGCGTTGCTAAGAGACGCCAAGGGGTGTGACAAAGCCTCAGTATTTGACAACCTGGTAATGAGAATAGGTTGGTTTACTTGCTAGTTGCTAACTTTGTCTGTGTGCAGGTGGTGCTGTGCAGGTAATGTACAGTTGTTGTTTTTTGAGGGTTTTTACTTTATAAAGCAGCTGCCTGCTACTTTATAAACTGAACCAAAACAGTTTAAGTTGCAGGCCAGAAAACCTAAAACAATGGCTTGCTATAAAACTGCAGAGCTGAGAGGAACTGGAGAGTTGGGTGATTGTTCTCTTGTCTCTCTGTTAGTTACTAAGAACAACATAATTCACATTACCAAGTCATTTAATCTATTGTTTATATAAAATATTGTTTATTGCAGCTTTGAAACCATGAAGCTTTAATTTTACTGCACTGTGATTATTTCTGCACAGCAACCAGAGGAGAAAGATCTGGTGAAATAAGTTCACAGAAACAGTTTATCAGCTACACACCCACACATTTGTGGCTTTCACTGTGAGCTCCACAATATCCAATTATCATTTTAAATGTTAATGCACATAAAGCTGTAAAAATGGTTTAAATCATAAAGTTTACTTGTTTAAATTTGAATTAAATGTATGTATCTTTCAGTGAAAATAAAGTGTAGGACTGCTTTCTACAACCTACTGCTGCGCTATTATGACATAAAATAATTAAAGAAGTTCCTGGCACACAGGCCCACAGCAACCCACATGCTGTTAAACCCAAGCGCCCTCCTCAGCTATCACTGCCGTCCCTCTGCACTGTCAGGTTCCTGTTTTCCCCTGTTGGGAGTTTAATTGCTGTCATACAGTACCTCGCCCCGAGGGCTCAGCTTTCTCCTTTCCTCTCCAAAACAAAACAGTCCAGCAGCATGTACGGCTCTTATTTCACCACAGGTGGGTGTCCTGTGTCTAGGAACTGATTGTATGTGTTTAAGGAAAGTATACATGACACAATGGTCCATATCTCAAGCTTCTTGGACAGAAAGTGGCCATTGTTAGCATCCAAAGTCATAATCAGAGCACCGAATTGGTTCTCATACTTCAGGCTGTGTTATCCATGTGACTGCATGAGCAGACATGCCTGTCAAATCCTGAAAATCCTGAGGGTGGGGGGTCACACCTACACTCTGCTGTTGTCACAATATTCTCTAACTGTCCTTTCCTGTCATTACAAGTCATTGGAAAAGAATCACAGTGTACAAACAAAATCTGAGAATAATTAGGCAAGAGTTTCATGACAACAAATTTAAAGATGCAGACACAAATGTCTAATTTTGACACCACCAATTTTAGAGAACCTTTAAATCTCTTTTATGGTTCTACACTTAAAACTCAGACATAATAACACATAAAAATCTGCACGTGTGTGGAGAGCGGATATCCTTGTATGAATGTCTGTGCGTGTGTTGTGGAGCCAAACACTGGAGGGCTCAGGCAGAGCTTGCTGTGCCAGCCCTGGGACACCTGACTGGGCTGTTTTGACTGTATATTGTGTAACAGTTTGTTTATGCCAAGCTCAAAGACGAGGATAAATTTAGACATGCAAGAAATGCCACAAAAGCAGTGGACCTGATGTTCGGACATAAATATGACTTACTAGCGATATGGACTATTATTAGACCCAGAGGGGAATGAGTAATTCAGTGTAGCTTTGATAGTGTTGCTCTTTTCAACAGTAGTGTAATGCACTGTTGCATACTGCATAATTTAAAGAGTCTAGCCTCTGGATAAATATAAGTCTGTATGGTCACCCTTCCTAGCATCCATGTCCCGAAAATTCAAGGAGAGGAAGGGGAAAGATTTTTTGAAGGATAATCAAATGTCTTATGTAAATTAGGTTTTTTGTGTGTGTGTGTGTGTATATCTATTTGATTAAGTGTTTGGACTCACTTGAACTAACTTGTTTATTTAAAAGGTCCAGTGTGTAGGACTTAGGGGGATATACTGCTTGAGATGGAATACACTATGATGATTGTGGGTTTTTTGGGGGGAAAGAATCATTGTTTTTTCATTACCAGAATGAGCCATTTATATCTATATATGAAGCAGATCCTCATCTATTGAGATTGCCATGTTGCACCACCATGTTTCTACAGTAGCCCAGACTGAACAAACCAAACACTGGCTCTAGACAGGGCCGTGTTTTCGCATCTGCCACCATAGTTAGCAGCCCCTCTGCAATGAGCAGGGATAGAAAAACATCTAGTTTTTTTATTGTGAAACTGCTTATTCAGTGTTTTGCCAGTTTAATTCACTGGGTATGTATGTTTCAGAGAGGAAGAGACTTCTATAATTGATTCAGCTCATGGTAAAAATCTCCTGAACGTCCGGATCTTAAGTTATCAACGCAAAGGGTGAGCACATATTTGCAGGTGTTAGGCAAGTGAACCATCCGTGATATGTCGAACCATGTAGGAGAAACACTGATTTGTGACATGAAACTGCTTTATACAGTGTTTTTACCTGTTTTAATCACATGGTATGTTTGATTTGGAGAGGAGGAGACCTGTGGTGAGAAGTCAGCTCTCGGTAAAAATCTCCTGAACAATGAAAATTGAAGGAATCTTAACTAGGACAAGTTTCAGCTGGCTGCAATTTGCAATCCTTACCACTTGATGCCACTAAATTCCCCATAAGTTAGGGGTAGGCAACGTGCGACTCCAGAGCCACGTGCAGCTCTGTAGTAAAACTGTGTAGCCTATACTCACAATAATAAAGAGCTTTAACATTCTGTCAACTAAAGAGGCACCATACGTCTACAGCTGGCGCCTTTTCCTCTACAGATGTCAATGGTGCTTGTTTGTCTTGCATTTGCCTATCTTGGCTTTCCAAATCCAAAAACAGAAAAGTCTCAGTGGATAATAGAGTATCGTATTATTGTGTTATTATGGCCAACGCTGCAAAATTTAAGTACCATGTAATCATAAATACCCCACACATATTGGTGAATGCTAATTTAGACCTATTAGTAATGTTCATATGCTACCTTTATTATACGGCTCAACTATGTTTGGAGGATCCACACAGATTATTTTAATGGCTCTTTTAGTGGTAAAGGTTGCTGACCCCTGCCCTAAAACTTACTCACTGGACCTGAAAATGATTTTTTGTATTAATTTTCTGTCATGTTTTTAACAGTTTAATTAGTCTCGTCTGTATTCTTTTGTTTGCTGCATGTAAAAATGTATGTAAAAACTAAAATAAAATAAAAATAAAAAATAAATACATACAGTGACCAACCCCAAAAAAGCAGTATGTCAAAAAAAGGGAAAAAAAAATCAAACATTATCTCATGCTGGCTCTTTTACCAGTCTAATCTACTAGGAATATCACAGCTAATGCATTTTTTATTAAGTCTGGGTTTGAAAACACATCTGAAAGCCACTGAAATCCCCTTTTAGGCGGATTTACTGTATTGTATATCACCGAGAAAGTCTTTAAGACACAACAACAATATGAGCCTGTCACCCCACATTCATTATTTACATGTCGAGGGCCCCTTTAAATCCTCATCCACATAATTGCTACGCAGCTGCCCGCTCAATGAAGGCCGGCGGGATGCTGCATAATCATGAATGGCCACTGCCTGGTCATGGATGCTTACCCTGTCGTCGGATTAAATATGGTGAAGTGACGCGACATTTGATGGAAATATTTAATAATAGACCTGTGGGATATATTCTTATCTCCCCACTTAACACACGCCGATAATAAACCCGCTATTAAAGGAAACGTGCAACAGCGCGCCTCGCCCCCTCTGTTAGCTGACACAAGCTAACACGAAGCTAACCGGAAAATTAGGTATTCTGTTTTCAAAATAAGAGTTTTGCTTTCATTCAAAGCGGCTTCAAATGGAGTTTTTCTGACCGGGTGTTTTATTTTGAAAGTCATACCCGGTAGTTGTTTGTTGTTAACGGAAGATACATTGACATTACCGTTTTTCTCCTTTCTCTACGAGCTCCTGAAACTAGCCTAAACTGGATGGCCCAAGGCGCATCACCAGCAGCAGCGACAGCAGCAGCACGGAAACACACACCATAACACTGACATTGTGAGAGGCAGGAAAACACCGTGAACGCGGCCACACTATGAATGAGATGGCATAAATCAAAACCAATATGTTTTATGAAACATTAATGTCATTTTTTTGTCATATTCACCCCGTGCTGTTTGAATGACTGGGTGCAGACTAGGCCACAAAGTCATACACAACCCCTGGATATTGTTCACGGTGTCCACTCACTGCGGGACCGCTTACCTCTTCTTCACGTTCATTCTTGAAGCACAGACACGCTGCTCGTTTCTTGAAGCCCTCGCCATCGTATGTCCTGGTCTGGTTGGGTTTGAGCTTCATGTTGGGTTCAGTCTGCCTCCTTTAGATACAACCGGCAAAAACAGAGAGGAGAGGGTCCAACGAGTTAACAGCAGAGCCGCCGCATCGCTGCTGCTCTCTGCATCCGTGGTCCGAGATGGTCAGGAATAAGAGGAGGAGGGGGGGTTGTTGGAGAGATCCCAAGGTACCCGTCAGGCTCTGGTGGACTTATGTTTTCCTCGTGAAATCAGCGGAAGGTAAATACAAGTCGATGCTCCAGCTGCTGCGTGTGGTTTCCAGTCGGCAGTGCGTGTGCAGTCCCGCAGGCAGAGATCTTATGTAGACTACAGCCTACACAGCACAGCCCTCCTCTGGATCCATTTGCGCATGGCCGCTGACTCAGTACAATGAACAGGCAGACAGGAGTTTGAGATATACTGATCACCCCTCTGAGGCAGGACGGAGCTCATTGGTTGGGTCGGTCCCAGTGGGCGGGGCTACACTTCTGGTCAAAACAGTGATAATAAACAAATGCGTAATTTGGGCTGATCTCCAGCAGACTGGTGCTGCTGCTGCAGGGCATGGGACCATTTGACAAGTGGGACTGTTTAAAGAGAGCAGACACTGATGAAGGTGTCCATGAAGACGCAGTTAATAATTGCTGTTCATATCTACAACAACTGCTCCTGACACCAAATATACAGTACAGTATAATTAACTCATTTTCTGCACATTTTACTCCCCTCAAAATCAATGTTTAAACACTGTTCCTAAGGATTCTTCACCACGGCAGACCAAGCACATTCAGCACCCTGGGCAAACTCCCTCTGAGAGTAGAAAGCCTTTAACAAAGTCAAATGTACATTTGTAATATAACACTTTCCCCGCCAGAGTATTATTTTTAAGTTGCCAGCCACAGCCAGCATTTTTGATCATATCCACTAATTTTTCCAGACCCACAGTATCATTTGTTGTATGAATTTGTAAACAGTATATACATGAAACTTTACATGATACTTTTTTTCTCATTTCCTTACTTCATTTTGAATTGTATAAATGAAAATACCCAAAATAATATAATATATATAATAATATATAGTGTGCCACTGTCACCGTCATGGAGATCCCGTGTCGTCCCACCAAACTCCATCGCTCCTTTGTCCAAATTGGATTCAGAATGTCGATCAAAACAGGAATTATCGGAGTCTGAATCTGTTAACATCACCATGAACGTTTCTGTCTGTACCTGCATTTTTGTGCAGTTTACAAGCTGCAGCATCTTTCTTTGTTTTGTTTTTGGACACGGCAGTGCTAGCCTATTTCACGAGAGATGTAAGAGCACCCTCTATCTTATAACAGTGAAAAGACAGATTGACGGTATGTCTTGTCAATGGCCGGGAAAGAGTAAAGCATTATAATAGCACAAAATTTGTTCCAGTTGTTATTACCTGACACGCATAGGCCTCCCTAGTCAATATGGATAGTCATTCACCTTTGGTAGGTACCCTATCTATACAGGGGTGTCTCCGGCCTTGCCTCCGATGTTGGTAAGCGACATTGCTCTTGTAGTAGTTGTTGTGTGTGTGTTAGTGCTGTTAAGCTGTTTATAAGTTCATTTTCAGGCTAACCTTATTGTATAATAAGCTAACATATTCCTGTGTCACTTAATTTGTGTAGGGGCTTGAGTTATATGGTTGTAATTGACAGAGGATTTTGTTTTTACCTGTCTGTCAGGTCTTTTTTCTGTTTTTTCATTGAACTAAATTGAATCATCCAGGAAGAAGCAGTTACTTTTCAAAATAATGTCACACCCGGAAAAGCACAGGTGTAAATATTAAAGTTAATGACGTCTGATCTCCAAAATATGTTAAGAACACCATATTAGTCATCACCAGGCTTTGGGCCTCACCTCTCCTCTACTTATTAGGCCTCAGGCTCAGCTTAATATTAATGCCAGTCAAGGCCGACAAATAAAACCAGCCTCATGTGTTTGTCATGATTCAGTCAGCCATGACATTTTTATTGCGCTTTTATGGGAGTTTTCTTGTGGGAGTTCCATGTTTCAGGTTCCACCTGTTCCAGAAACATGTAATGATTCATTTCGACTCCTTTTACTTGCTGAAGGAAAGCTATGATGTTATGTAAAGTTTTTATTCATTTATTATCTTGAGTTCACTGGTTACTTTAAATGCAGACCAAAGTGTTAATCACAACACCTCCTGGATTCTAGTTTTAGTGTCTTTGGTCTTTTGGGGATGTTTTTGGTCAAACTGCACAAAAGATCATGCACGACACGTTCATTAGATCATAGGATTGCTTCATCTAATCCAACATGCTGGGAAATCAGTCAGCGACTCCCGTTTGACATTGAATTGACATCATAACTGAGGTCACTTTCTGAGTGTGTCAGTCTTAATCAGTGTGGCGAAAACATGCTGACATACTCATCGAAGCACATGTTTGATGGTATTTCGAGTAAAATATTTGAGGTTACTGTAAAGTTGATGTTTTAACTTGAGGTCAGATGTCACAGTGTTGCAATGCCGTCTGTTTTAGGGGGAGTTGTCACAGTGAATAAGTACCACACCTAACTGCTCCCCCTGACCAAACATCATCAGAGTAAAATCTGTCTCAGCTCATATCTGATGGCACTCCCACGTTGTCGCTGGGTTCGTGTTAAACTCATATAATGTGCGGTGAATAAATAACGCCATCCCTTCCCTCTGTAGCTACCCCACAGGTGGGGTTTTGAAAACTGTGATTGCATTGTGAGCAGCTGTAACTTATTAACTGATTACACGTATTTACTGTTTCAATTATGTAATTCATGAGCGAGGAGAGATACAGTTGGTGATCTAATGACACAGTAGAGCGTGTGTGTGTGGATGATTCCTTAACCTTTAGTTCACCTTTAACCTGCAGGCTGAGGATGAATCACATGTTGTAACTCCACAGATAACATCAAAGCCAATATTTGACCTGCAGGAGACAAAGATCAGACAAAGAGTGAGATTCATCAAAGTGGGTCAAAGAGCGAGACACAATCCACTTGTTTGTGGAGATAATCAAGTCTTGTCGTATCCGGCCGCCTTTCAACAGCTTTTTGATGGATTGCCACATAAAAAAAGATCAAAACATCCACACACTTATTTCCTTTGTGCCGAATTTATTTTCTGAGCTTTGGTTACTTCATCAGATCGTAAGATATATTCACTGAACATATAGTCACACAACAATAAACAATCAACACAGCTGAGGACACTGAAGGTTTTTTATTTTTTGGTTTGATGTCATTACTTAAAAACCTCTTGAACTATTTGGATACATTTTTTCCGTAGGTAACTCGTATCTGTTTCCTGCTCGTTAGCAGTCATCAGTTGTTTTGCCATGCAATGTTATAGTCACAATATTGATTAAAACACTAGAAGACTATTTCGATGTCGTTGCAAGGTTGGACACCATTTTGATGGTGTTGGGGTTGTAACACAGCATTACCACTGCCCTGAATTGTACTACCCTTTACACAAGTTACCCTGCTGGCTAGAAACAACACAGCTATAAGTTAACAAATATATACAATTTTATGCAAGAAAATTGTCATCAAAATTAGACAGATAGACAGATTTAAATTCATAGACATTTATGTTTCAGATTCCTCGAATATTAGTCTTGGCAGAAAAACCTTGACCCATCGCCGGAGTAAATGTTGGCATTGTACATTGCGGCAAACCACGGACATGTTACATTTGCACATTTAATAATGTAGTGGTGATGTCGAAACTTTATGCTTCTGTAAATTTCCATTTTTAATTTAATTTGGGACAATGCTGTGGTTAATATGTGGTTAAGGCACAAAAACTACTTGATCAGGGTGAGGAAAACATTATGTTTGGGCTCAAAATGGCTGGTTTGGTCGATTAAAAACACAGCTGGAAATGTCCAAAACTCTAGGTTATCAAAAAATACCTGCTTATGTCACTGCAAAGATGCCTGGAAATGTCCAGAACGCGGTGTCACGCCATCCACCATCCCCTTTGCTGACAAACTCGTTTCATACATTCTAAACAATGACATACTTATGAAAAGTGCAAATATGACATATTCGTGTTTTGCAGAAATGTACAAATGTTTTATTTTGGAAACAGGACTGTCACTTAACCCTTACATATTGTTAATATTTTGATTTGACTCGTGGTTCTAAAATCCATTTCAGTACATATGGGTCAACTTTGTCTCCGAACAGCCTGAATGTATAAAATTTGCAGCACCTGTACAAAAGTAAGATATTCAAATATTTTCATTTTGTGCATTTAGGGTCACTTTAGGAAAAGTCCTATAATTTCAAACTAAAAGAGGTCATTTAGGAAGCTTTGACTGCTGTCAAATGTCCAAACAGGTCAAATTTGACATAAATAGTGTGTCAAGGTTAACCTTTCATACGCTATCATTATCAGGGCAAAACTGTAAAAAAACTCGTCACCCTTTGACCCCAATGACTTGTTTTTTGACAAACATCCCCCCGTGGTTGCACACATATCTTGAGTAAATGCTGGAGATAATTGCCCTCCAGATAACCCAGAAATTCCTCAGCGTTGCTGAAAAACAATCACTACATGATCAAGTCATGTTGTCATCATGTGAATGTGATGGAAATATAACGAGCCCACGGGTCAGCGTGTTACTGGAACTCATACAGCATCATCATCTTGTTTTAGCAGCTTGTTTTACACTGGCATCACACTGATCTGATTACGATGTGATTACGGATAATTGCAGCTCATAACAAATAGTGTTTAAATATTGTAATCAAGTTAGAAATACATCAAATAAAAGATAACTGATGAAGTGATACACACGAACAAAGCATCTGCATGATGTAGAAAACTGATAAAGGGAATAAAGATTATAAAAGATGTTAAAATGAACACGTGGGGTGCTATATATAGCTCAGGTAACTGTATATTGGATGGATTAAGAGGTAAAGCAAGTCTAAAAATCTAATTTTATGAGTGAGTCTGAACATTTTGGGGGATTATTATAGGGTTAGTACAGTTGTAGAGGACTGTAGTTTGTATCAATGCTATCAGACTTTGGGAGACATGTTCGAAAATCAATGTATTTATAGAGATGCAGTGTCTTTTGCATGTAACGTTTGATGGTCAGTAATTTATAATGAGCTAAAATTAGAATCTTGCTCCCAAATATTACAACAGATGCTCAGTCATGTTATCATGGTCATGGCATCAGTCACCTCGGAGGAAAATAAATCGTCCTGTCATCGTGCTACTTGAAGTGGTTTATCATCATCTTTCTGCATAGCAAAGGAGGGCAGTTAAAGAGGTCTCCTTTTAGCCGAGATGTGAGGGGGGATAGAGGGATTCAGTTTCTCCTGGCTCGCATCGGGACAGATGGAGGGACGAAGGAGCCAGAACTGAACGGCTGCCTCTCCCTGTCCTCACTTTATCAGGAGCGTCAGAGAGGACATCTGCTTTCTGACAACACGACGGGCTCAAACTGCATGGTAACACACACAGATTATACGTATGCCCTACATATCAAGTACGCTATGTACACAGAGATCGAGTGTAGATGCATAGTCACATCAATGTACACACAGAAAGTCCCACACATGGAGTCTAATCTGCCTCTTCATTCGCCTGTGATCCACTCAGTGTTTGCAGCCAACTCCGATTACACGTAGCCTATAAAATCCTGAGCTGATTAGCTCACCCATAAGTCTCTTCTTTGACCTCAGCTCCGAGCCTTCAGACATGAGGCATGTGAGGGGATGGCTTCCTGCCAGACAGGGAAAATTACAGCCACAAAAAAGCTTCAATGCCTCCTAACACAAAAGATATAAATGTTCCGATCAAGATAACGACAATGAGGCATCATTTATTCCCTCCTAAATTTAGTGCATGGATAATCATGCAGTAGCTGTCGGGATAATTTTAGATTGGGCCATCTGTTTTCCTGTAATGTCTCCACTATTAGACACCTCAGCTTAAAATTAAGCTTTGGTAAACTCAGCCTCGCTTTGTATATTTACTATGACAAACAAAGATAGGACAGCTGTTTCCAGGTGCTGTGGGTGAGGTGAATGTTCTCATGGGATGGAGCTCATCCAGTGATGAAGTGAGCTCCTGACAGCTGGCCAAGGCCGCTAAGATGGATGCGAGCTGCTGTCACCGTTGAATATAGAGCCTGTGACGCTTCTGCTGATGGATCTCAGAGAACCTGTTTGCTCTTTCCTGGCTTCACGAAAAACTTGAGTTTGTAAGAAAAGTTAATACGTTCAACTGTACTCAATAATTACTGGCCAAATATTCAGAGAAATAGCACTTCACATTAGCTTATTAGCCAAATGGAAGCCAAAGTCCAGGGTTGAAACACCAGTGTTACAGTCGTGGATGACGGCTGATGCCGAACTGTGCATTACACCACAGTAACTTGCGCAGACTTGAAATTGGACCCATTTTTTAAGCAGTTGCAGCCCGGCTAGCTCAGTCGGTAGAGCATGAGACTCTTAATCTCAGGGTCGTGGGTTCGAGCCCCACGTTGGGCGATG
>JAPZEB010000015.1:12775782-12795863 GCA_029783705.1 Chaetodon striatus | reverse complement strand
TTGACTAATTAGTCTAAACTGGCCTTCAGATGCACGTGTGAATGCCATGTGCCTACTGGAGCTGAGCTGTAAACACATGATCCCCACCACGCCAAAGATCATGACAACACTAGATTACACTTACTTATCATATGATCCTGATATCAGAGTCTGGGCCTCAAACGGGTGGAATGACAACGTCTGAACCTGAAAGATTAAAAAAAAAAAAAGTTGTTTGTCCAGAAGCTGAAGCAAATTCTGGAGATGTAATATCAAATTTACACTGTGAATTACATCCAGTATCATTATTCTTTGCATCGTATACCTTATCAGTGTGCCTGCGCAGAGTTGTGGCTGGTTTGCCTTGACTCAGATCCCACAAGATAACTGTCTCATCTGCTGATCCACTGGCCAACACATTTCTACGCAGGAGAAGGTGGATTTGTTTTAAGGTGAACAACAACGAGATCACAGTAAAAGCACATAAATATGACGTGTAAAATGTCAGCACGCCAAACAAGGATCAATTATAAGTCCATATAACTATCATTAGTTGCATTTTTCGGTTACCTTTTTCATGTAAGTCAAAATATGTCAAAATAATCTGCCTTATAATTCTGACCTGACTAATTTGTTCCAGGATAAATCCAGCACTGCATCTGTGTGCCCCTCAACCGGCTCTGCTGCTGCTGCCGCCCCCTGGCGTCAACAAGAACAGGCAATAATGTGTTGTTAATGTGATATTAAACAAAGCAGGAAATAATGCAGGGCAGCAGGACAAACATGTCTACTGACAATGGTGCCAAACATGTCAAAAACTTGTTTTATACATCCTTTAAAAAATGTGACAATTATTTAATTTGGCTCTATTCCTACTATCTTTGAATATTAAACAAGACCTGGTTTACAATACAACATAGTCAATCACAGGCTCACAGTTTCACCGTAAACGAACTTGATCAGATCCCACCCTCACCGTGCAGATGCCCATTAGAATAAGTCTGTACCTTCTTGCTCTTCTTTTTCTTCTTGGAGGCCTTTTTGCTCCCGAGGGAGAAGGCTGGCTCTAAGCAGTCCACCACATCCAGGTCCCACACATCTATCTGAGGAGTCATGTTGCCCACAGCCGCGTAGTTACCTGTAGTACGGACAGGGCAGCACAAGGTCAGTGCAGCGACATGTAAGTATTTAAAAAACAAAATAAGATTTTTTTTTTTTACTTTTGTGTTGTCTTAAGATTAATTATATTTACTAGAAATTCATTACTAAGTGAAATGAAGGCTGGATCAGAGAGGTACAAGATTTCTTACCAGGTCCTTCTCCAGGGCTGGGGTCAAAGTTCAGCCACTCCACACACAGTGGGTAGGCCGGCAGCAGAATATCATGATGAACATACAGAGAGTCCTCCTCAGAGTTATAAACTGGAACGGAAGAGTTCAAGTGTTTTACATATATATATTTGAGAATTCTCGAACATAAAATGATCAGTGTTTGTTCTTTATTATATTTACATTAAATAGTAACTTTGGTATGTTTCAATCTGGACCCTATTTTCCATGTTTTTGTGTCTAGCTGACAAATGGGAACAACAGTTTTTGAAAATGGCCTAGTATTGCCGCCAGCAGCCTTAAAACATGCTGCAGTGTTACCACTCGGGGCATGTTCATGCAGTTAATTTACTTCACTAAAAGTGCTTGTTTTTGCCGCTTTGCTCAGGTTGTTATTTTGAGTGTCCGACAACATTATGGAAAGCATCCCTTAACACATATACATTGTTGTTATAGTGTAAGATCCTTTTTGTATAACCAGAAAGAGCACCAACATTGTTATCACTAAAGCCACCAGACTCCATTTAAATTTAGAGTAATTTTATTATCATAAAACACACTTTGTTCAAAGTCGACAGAAACAAAATAAAACTAAGATAAAATGTCCTGGTTCTTCTTTTCACTTTTCCAACAAACACCAACTCTGGTTCAGTTGAAATAAACCCTTAGTTCACCCAGTTAGGTGTGAAAACATGCTGGCTCTATACACACTAAAATTACTATTTTTTGCAATGGAGTCTGGTGGGTTTGGTGATTAAGATTTTGGGGCTGTTTCTGGTTAAACAAAAAGGACCTTACTCTTTAACAAAAAGGTCTGTCTCTGCAGGGCTGCTCTCCATAATGTTGTCAGACACAGAACAAGCACCTTAGATGGATATAAATTAACAGTACAAACATGCACAGACTTGTTACACTGCAGCCGGTTTCTCAGCTGCCAGCTGCAGCACTCTTGCTCAATACTTGACCAATATCAACACCTGTTCCCAACTTAAAATACAGACATTACCCATTAACATTTAGCTTGTATTCTAAGCTAGAAAAAAGCACCAAAACAAAGGAGACTATTTTCCTCTCTTCAGAATATTCGCTGTCATCTCGTCATGTCACAGAGGAAAATATTTACCGTGGATCTCCAGGTTGCAGCAGTCCTTTTCTGCCCTGCCTGCCAGGATGAGATTGTCACCGGGCTTGATTTGGAAGTCGTCTCGCTCATATTGGTCCTAGAGAGAAAACCAAAAGTAAACGTGACGTCAGTTATATCAATATTTCATGTTAAATGATGTTCCTGCATGGGAATATGTACTTCAGTTTATCTGAATGTTTACAGCTATATGTTCGTGGTTGACATCAGGCTTTTGTTGTTACTTGAAGGGGGATAATACTGTGTATGCAAGTGATCTTTGAGTAGACTCACTGTGTCTTTGATGGTGATGTACGTATCCTCCTCGTTACAGCTGTACACTGTGAGCCCAGCCAGACTGTCACCAAGACTGGCAGTCGCTAATTTGAACACAGACAAACAGCAGGTACAGGGTCAGTCTGAACAAGACTCTCAGCTATGTTTAAACAGGCACACGTGGAGTGTTGAGACAGACTGAGCAGAAACAAGAATGTGCGCACACACACACACACACACACACACACGGTAAATAAACACCTCCCCGCTCACCTGCATCCTCTTCATCATATTTATCCAGGCCGTACTCTGCGAGCTCGTCATCCTCCTCGTTTCCTTCATCGTTCTCTGCTTTTGGAGCTCCAGCGACGTCTGCTCTGTTACTACTAGCAGGAGGCTCTTCACAAGCTATACCTTCATCATCGTCTTCTTCCTCCTCGGCTGCCAGCTCCCTGATTCAGCAGAGCAGATTAAATAAAAAAACAAATCGAGACAGCAGTTTCAGCAATAATGTTTTATTTCTACACACTCAAAGACATTTTAACATTCTGACAACAGATCACTGCAGTAACGTGTGTTTCTTCCCCATACCCCAGCTCCTCTTTTGTTTCGGTGATGATGCGCTGTAGCTCCTCTTGGCTCAACTCAACCTGAAACAAAATAAAAATGTGGCTTAAACAAGTTGATAAGCTCGTTTGTTTCAAGCTCTGATCAGATGCAAAAAAGGGTGAGACTAGGTGTCATAAACCAGCTGTTCTCAACCTTTTTTAGATACTGGACCCCCTATATTTTAGCTGTACTGAGGATCCTTGACAGTCCCTCTCCACACAGGAAACAGAGAGGTTGCAGTTGATCAGCAACATTTGATGTAAATCCAAGAATGATGTAATCGTGTTTATTTTGGCTCTTTACGATCTCTGTCTTGGTTTGCTGCGACTGTGGACCAGAGTCTGTTCGGCCAATGTCCAAAACAGACGGCCATTTGTTTTGTTATTGCCACTTCTCCATATCACTCATACTGGGTGAATGGGTTTCACTGTTAAACAAGACTGTTGTTAATGTCTGTAGAGGCCCACAAATTAGAGGTTAATGTTGAACCACTCATATTTTTTAATTGCCTGAAATTACACTGAATTGTATACGTTTATTACACGATATGTTTGTTACATTTATTACCCAAATAGGACCTTTTAATAATGTACATTTTATTGTTTCACTGACCCTTTGCAATTACACCACGGACCACTGGAGGTCATCGGACCCACAGATGAGATACAATGTTAAAAACTACCATTTTTTGTTGGCATTTTTGGTTAAATCTCTAAAAAAGGGGAAAAAAGGTGCACTGATAACTGATGTTTTTTAGATGTAGGGCTATCTGCAGGAGGAGCGCACACTGTGATGTTGGTCAAGGCTGGTGGAGTGAGGCAGGTGCACACCTGATTCCATGCTGGTGTGTTGGGACGACTGAGACAGTGAACTGTTTTATGCTGATATTTATTGTTAATATGTTTCTGGCCTGGTAGTCTCAAGAAAAAGTAGATCGACGTACCATGTATTTTAAACTAATCTTTATGCATTTTAAGATTTTGTAATTACACATTTTTAAAATGATTCATTTATTTCTCTGCAGAGCATCAGCAGTCCCTTAGCTGCTCTTGCTGTGGGACTACTGTCATTGTCCGTGTTTGTTTGTTTGAGTCTGTTTCTTTGTCTAGTCTGCCCTGGCAAGTGAGCTAGTAGCAGGCAGAAAGATAAAGGTATTACCGTGGGGCAGACAGGTTTTATTTTCTTTAATTTTTGTTTTATCTGCCTGCCTCCTCCCACTAGCTTGCTCAAGTTGAATCCCAGTCAGAGGGTCAGGGCAGACAAACAGTGTGCTGTAGTTAACTGTCTGCAGTAAAAATAATCACGTGGAAATTTTGGAAATGTGTTAACGCACTTAGAGTGCAAGACGCACTGATTAGAGTGAACACTGGTGTGACAGTGGAGCCTTCCCTCGCCCTGTAAGTGAAGGCCGGAGAGTCAATCCTGCGTAAGGTAAGGTGGGAGAACACAGATTGTTAAGCTAAACTTCTATAATAAAAGACTGAATATCCTTTAAGTCCTTTACTGGCATTCATTACGCTAGAAACCTGCAGTGGGTGTATCACAAAAAAATCACTTAAAAAAACAACATATAATAATCAACCTGTTGCTGCTACTTGTTTTTAAAAACTCCTTGACCTTATTTTAATGACACAAATAAAGATTCCCAGTAGGATCTAAAATCTTCCTTGTCAATAAGTAAAGCAGTTAGCCTGAGTCTTACCTACTGAAACAGTTAGTCCCTAGGCAGCCACCATAGCAAATGTCACCTCACAACAAATATAAGCCAAGCTGTAAACAACAAGCTATATTAAATCAGAGGAATTAAATATTATTATTGTCTAGACAAAAAGTCAGTTGTACGGTAGCTAGGTTTTCTACCACAGTTATATGTTCGTGCCAGTTTAACCAGTTGTAGCTCTGACTGCAGTACAGTTATCCTGACAGTTAGCTAGCTACATCAGATGTAGCTACTACAACTAACCGCGTTACGTTTAATTACATGACACTTTTTGTTTTTACAGTCTAGAGTGACACATTCTGTAAATAAAATATGAATTGCTGCTAACATGCTTGGAAGTGTGGTCATTTAAATTCCCAAAGTAGTAGGAGTCTACCTGCCATGTTGACAAATTAGCCGTTAGCCGGCTAACGCAGGCTAGCTTAACATGCTACTTACTTTGTCCGGGGTTTCCTTGGCAACGCCTCGAGCCACCCATCCGACACAGGTGATCTGTGAGCTCATGCTGAGACACTGTGTGATTATTGATCAGATATAAGAAATACTACAAACTTGGTACTGTCCTGATTGTCCAGGCTGGTCCACCTCATGAACGCTCACAGTGGGCGTACATGTGAGTTACAGCGGGTCCTGTGTCGCAGAAAGATGGCGTCATGAGAGCGTCCAAGTCTGCCTGATCAAAAATACAGGAGAGAGATGTGCCGCTGTATCTTTATTTTATTTTATTTTATTTTATTTTATTTACACATACATATGTATATAAAAGAAAGACAAAATATTAAAAAGTTTAAACATTGTGCAGGTGAGATTAAAGGCAAAAAATGGCGTACGGAGAAAATTACAATAATAAGAACAATTGAAAAGATAAAAAGAAAGGTTGAATAATTGATCACTATTCAGTACTAAGCAATAACACACAATTGATAGAAACATATCAGTTGCAAAAAACGTTTTTTAAGAATTTTATTTACAGTCAAAGAATGTACGCCACAGTATTACTATAACTGTCAAGCAGGAATAAATAATTATGAAAAACAAAGCAAAAAATAAAAAAATACAAATACTACGCAGATATTCATACAGACATAGACCTCTTCTCTTTGAAAGCATTATATGTTTTTGTATAGAATTACCTTATTTGGGAATACAGGAGATGTAGGGATACTTTAAAAAAAAAACATTTGCAAGTAAAATATTTTGCCCAAATAATTTCTGTTCTAGAAACAATCTGTCATTTGTTTTATCACCGTACATATACCAAAATATTTTGGGTAGATGTTGAACACTATTTTATTATTAGAAAAAAAAAAATCAGATACAGGATAAACAAAATGTATTTTCAAGGCAATCAGGTGGGAAAAAATGTTATTATTTTTTTGTACAAATAATTTTATGACTTGGACAATTTGACAATCACAAAAAGAGATGGGCAAACTATAAACAGGATTTTGAACTTACACTACAATATTACTGCATCACAATAAGAGGACTTGATAATAAAAAGGCAACAAAAAGTGACTATGTGTTTGATCAATTCCATATTGACCCATGATACACTGTTCTGGATATATTATTTATATTGTTTTTATTTATTTTTCTCCTCTGGACAGTTCTGCATGTACATAATGTTCATGTACCTATGTATGTTCAATTAAGTTTTTTAAAGCGTTTACAAAAGCAAAACAAAAAACAACATAAAAGTAAAAAAAAAAAAAAAAAAATGAACAGCTGTTCATTGTGTGCTTTGTTTATACAGTTTATGGCAGGTTTCTCTGCAACAACCAGGTCGAGACAAATGTTTCAGACTTGCACAATCATCTGGCAAGTAATGTGGATTGCAGCAGCATGACATCATGAGGTTTCATACAGCAGAGACAACAGTGAATCTCTGTTTCATAAGACTCACCTGTGCACTGTAATGCAAACTGACAGCTACTGCTACATCTGTGAAGGGTCTGAGCTCCAGCACTGCATCACCTTGTGAGGTTTTTCTTGGCTATATAATAGGAGATATCATGTATGGCAACAGGAGTGGATGAAATATAACTAATATCTTGATGTAGCAACACCTCCCTGACACTACATGAACTGATCATTTTGGAGACAGAAGAGGAAAACAGTGGCACAGACTGCAGTTATGTGTCTTTTCAACACATCCCTGTTCCTTTTATGCTGATCTAACACTGTGCTGTGACTGCTTGGCTCAACTCAACCTGGGGTGGGATGAGAAGTGTCTGTAAGACATCGATAAGCTAAAATGCTTTAGTCTGCAATCTGATTCATGATCAGATCAAGAAGCTGTCTGCAGCAGCTGAAAATTCTCGTCTTGCTGCAGTGGTGCAGACGTGCATCAGCGTGTCACATCACTGAGTTTTATCACAGCACCAAGCACGCTCCTGACTACATCAGAGGTTAAAGGTATAATCACACAAAACACACTGATGTAAAGTTTTTTAATTGTAAGAGTCTTTAACGCAAGACTTGATACACACAAGAAAAACATTTTTTATAAAACAATTGCATGGCACTGACGGGATAAAAATACAAGACACATATGCATAATCAGATATTGCTGGTATATGATACTGTGTACATACATGGTGGTTATGGTACCATCGTTTAAATCACACGGCGAGGCAATAATACAGCAGAGGTATTGATCTTAGATTGAAGCAGTGACACAGGAGAAGACTCAATAACTGTATCGCCTTTAACACAGGGTAAAACATGCAGTCAAAACGTTGTGCAGTGCAGTGGTCAAGGCACAGGACATGAACTCTGTCTTTAAAAAGTGCATAACAGTACAGTGGATGAGAGTATCTGAAGAGAAAGAGGCTATACTCGCATCGTCAACGAAACCACTTCACAGGGCTGCGATTCACTCACTAAATTTAAAAAGGCTAAACTGCATTAGGTGTGATGATGAAAGAGCGGTCAGTTTCAAATCATTGTAAACACGTATACATCAAACCTTGACACCACTTCCACCCATCACCCTCCAAACAATACAACTTTTTTAACATTTAAAAGGCTTACAAAGGTAAAGGTATTTGAGGCACGTTTAGTCAGTACATCCACATCTATTCTAACTCTCTAAGTCTCATCTCTTGTGTAACATCGTGAGCTGAAGCGTAAAAACTCTTCATCAATCATCAATATTGCATTTTTTTGTTTATATAATAATAATACTGATATTTCGTGACAGCATTACACTAAACAATCACCCAGCCGTGGCACTTGTTGGTTACACGTGTGAAAGCTTCGAGCCCCTGGCGTGAAGCTCAGTGGACGGAGTGACACCGCAATGCTGATATCTATATCTATATAACCAAGCCAGAATGTAACACAAACATCAAACTGGAAGAAACTGTGGGTCCAGTTTGACAAAAAAAAAATCCAACTCACGGTCTACTCACTAGCTTTTCCTGGAGCTTCTGCCTGTACTGTAGCTTACATTTAAGGCCAGCATTAATAAGTCCTACAAGCTCCCAAATCAATGAACCAATCTCCATGACAACTAGGCAAATTTCCAGACTATGTGACAGCTGAAAAACCTGGAAAAAAACTTTAAGTACACTAGTGAGGCACTGATTTAATATCCCTGCTTCTCTTCGCTGTGACGTCCAAACCAGGTTGCAAAAACCAAAACATACACACCCAGCAAGTCATTTAGCTTAATATGTATTATATAAATACATTTGAAGTTATTCAAAAATAATAATAGAAAAAGCTAAATACATTCAAATTCAATACTGGAATCAGATTAGAACAAATAGCACTGAAGTCCAACACTAACACTAGCCCTTAACGTGACCCCTAAGCGAAAAACTGTTGTTGTTTTTGCATTTATCCTGGAAAATAAATCATTAAGGCAAAAATTAACCTTTAATTTTTTTAGCTTGTGGAGACCCTCCAAAGGAGAGCTCATCATAATTTTCTTTAGGATCTTCTTTCCCAAAAATGGCTGACTGTGACAAGCAGACTGAGGAGACAATCCTCCGCACTGCCATGGATGAGCTACGCCAGGCAGAATACACCTGAAAATGCTGAGTGCATCCATGACACCCTGCATCATGCACTCCCGCCAAGGGTGATGCTTAACGGGGCCACAACACCGCCCCATCCCTGATCCTCAAGCCCCACAGATTCAGTGGACGAACCTGTGAACTGGCCATCCACATTTAAAGATGAGAGTGGCATGGAGGTGGATAGTGGGGGAATAACACCCTGGTTCCACGTCTGTACGACCTTCAGAACGTAAGGCATAAGCAAACACCATCAAGAAAAGGTGTTTTTTTGGGAAAGTTTCTCCTAATTTCTCTTTGAGGGATCATCAGAACCAGTAAGTGTTATATATTTCCATGAATGCCTACTTCTGGATACTCAGAATAAGTAATAAAACACATCTGTTAAAAATCTTGGGAAATAAAAACATAACTAAAGCGATATGAGCAAAAATGGAGTATATAAAGTTGATGTGATAAGTCTACACAACAGGACTCAAACACACTATACCTCATCATCCTACAGCAACATTACTCAATTTACTTTGCCCCGGGGACACCTTTGCAAAAAGACAGGAGGCCAGGGGCCAGTCTCAGCAGCCCAAAACTGGCCTTAGCCATCTTGAGGACATTGGGGGCTTAGCTTTGACCTCTGTTGGGTTGTCCCGGGGTTCTTCCCTGACATTTCCTTAACAAACAAGCTCTGTTTTGATGCTTTTTAATGCACTCTGGCATCTTATTTACAATAAAAGCTTGTTAAAAAATGCACAGTGAGAATCGATTTATGTTAGTTGTGATTTAGAAAATGGTTTGGAGGCCATCTGGCACCCTATCATGGACCAGATTTGGCCCACAGTCTGCAAGTAGAGCCTTGTTATCAAAAGTTATTTATGTTCAGTGCCCTGCCGAAGTGTGTTTCTATCCGCATCAGGAACACTCAGTGCCAGTAAGACTGCCCTATCATTTGTTTGTCCCACATCTTGTTTGTGCACTGGTGCATCAGCTACAAAACGTCCTGCAGGACATATCGGTCAGCCTGAGAGGAAAGGTTTTGTTTTGTTTTGAAGACAGTCTTAGAGATGATAGGAGACAGATGCACTCTTCTTCTTCCTTTTAGACTCTTCAGCCTGACAGGAGTCCAGAGTGTGACGACAGTAGGCGGGTAAAGACTATACAAAAGTGGTTTCTCCTTTGTTTGTCCAACAGAAGCATCTTCTTTCTTACTGGTTGCTACACGTTTTCCATGACGATGACTTGTCTCAGGTCCTCATTTTGTCACTGGTTCATAAAGTCAGTATTTAAACACAGGTGGGTAAATGCTGATAAAAACTGGATACGTATCTATTTACAGTCGCAGGAATGAACACTGTTTTTGTGTCTCTGATTTCACTTTCAGAAATCAAGCTCCTGCTCCTCCTCTGTCAAATTCACCTGTGAGCTCTTGATAATCTCGTCGACGGCTGGTTTCAAACGTCTGGTCACCAGCTTGAGGTTGGTCTCGTGGAGGATAACCTGGGTCAAGTACTTCTCTCGTTTGATCTGCTCTTTGACGGCGTAAGGGACGTCTGGGATCACGTAGGACAGGATGAACTTTGTAAGGTAAACAATGTGCTGTGAGGAGAAGAAGAAGACAGCTCCATTAGTAAGTTTAATAATTCATGTTTTGATATTTTCTAGTGTCAGAGAGTTTTCCTGTTGTATTCATACCCACCTCTACAACAATTATAAAAGCCATTTTGGCAGCGATGACATGCCAGTAGTAAACATTGTGCTCGTACTGCCTGTGGTGCCCGGGAGGGAACCGAAAATCTCGATACCTAAAAAAAGAGAAGTTATTAATAGTTTTCTTCAGGACTCAAATGTGACTTGCAACACAAGTGTCATCCACTGAACCCGCCAGCTTTTTAAATATTTATTTTAACTTGCCTTTGTGTAATGAAGCTGTATTTTGTCCAGAGGTTTTCATCACACCATTATCTCTGGTCATTTTTGCATTTTTTTTTTTACAGTTGTAAACTCAAGAGACATGAGCTGCAGTAGCATGGACAATATTTCTTCAATCTAAATGAGATCATTATGATAAGAGATTCCAAATTAACTGTTTACATAAAAAAGACTAAATAAAATTATCCTATAAGATGTTATGTTTACATGCCCCAAAGCATTTAATCAGAATATCATTATTTTGAATTGAGTTAAGTTGTTCTGCCCACTGAGAGGCGTCTAATGTGCCAGAAATATAACAGAATAAGAAGTTTTTTTTCCAACTTTAAAGAGAAAATTCCATTAAATTAATAAATCAAGAGGGAGAAGGAGTGGCTCCACCTGTTAATACAGTTAAGGAGTAAGTGACATTAGTGAAACCAAGGTGATTTTCTCAAGCTACAATTTACAGATGTCCCTGAAACACCTCACATGCACACTATCTGTAGAATCTACAATTTTCTACTGTATCATGAAGACTCCATGCACCCGCCACACAAACTGTTCACCCCACTCCCCTCAGACAGAAGGCTGCACAGCCTCAAAGAGACGCAGGCATCGCTTAAATCACCTAATGTTAGCCCAGCCTCTGCAAACATGCGCAGAAAGAATATATTTACTCCAACCAGACAGAAGCAATCAGATTAAGTGTTTACATGTTAATTAGGTGCAGATATTTCCCTGTTACACAGATTATTGAAGATTTACAACACCGCTCTTAGTCTTATTAAAATATTCCTTCCTATCGGGCCAGTCTATTTGATTGATGTGTTTACATGAGGCATTATTTTGTCCAGAAAAAACATTCAGCACCAAAATTCAGGTTTGATTTGATCGTAAAAGCAAACGGTCTGACACAATAATCTAATGGATGATAGTTAGAAATGAAAACTGGTGTTCTCTTCACAACCCAACACAGAAAAATGGGCCACTCGTTGTACCTGCAGGTGGTGATGTTGTGCGGCGTCACCAGGGGCATGCTGAAGTTGGAGAAGTCGTTGACGTCAAACACAGACAGCGAGGTGTTGATGTAGCCCTGCATGGTGTTATCTGGGTGATCTCCATATGGGTACACAGAGAAAGACCAGTAGTAGACCAGCCGTGGAATCATGTCAGATGTGAAAGCAATGATCATAGCCTGTTGAGACACCAGGACACCAGCTTTAACAATCTGACCATTGCACTTGGCAAAAGTAAGATTTACAGAAGCACTGTTGAGTGATATTACATTAAATTTTACGACTAACAACTCAGTGTTAACAGTAACTCACGTTTGTTGCAACAGCCAGTATAGCGACGCCTTGTAGAATGGGCTGCCAGGCTCCGATATCCTGGGCCTTCTCTGGCACGATGCGGCGAAACTGAGTGGTGATTTTCCAAGCATCAACCCGAATCTCAAACAGGTTGTTGACCAGAGCCAGGACCGGAGCCAGAGGGAAGGAGGCCACAAACAGGGTCACAAAGCCAAACTGGATGACTGCGAGAGACAAGATACATGTATGAAAAACAGAGTTGAGACTACCAAAGATTCAGTGGCACCAGGGATTTATATGTGAATTACTTATTGTGTGTGAAATTTCCCATAAGTGCCTTCTTGCAAAGACTTAGATGAACAGACTGACACTAGTGGCCCATTAGCTTAGCTTAGCATACAGTCTAAGCTTTGTTTACTTTGTAGACAAACAGAGATGCAAAAAAACAAGTAAGGGTTTTACCTCATTTCACAACAACTAACCACTACTGTATGTAAGACGTAGTTTGTGTGGTGCAGCCTGTTTTGCAATTTAGAGATACATAAGCCTCCACACTGTAAGCACTTGCATAATAACTAGTGGCTCCAGGTATGCAGCCGTAAATGTGACAGACGGGGACTTACCCATCTCCAGGTATTCATAGAACAGCCCTAGTTTTGAAATGGACTGGAGCCTGTAGTCCTGCTCCCAGCGAGGAATCACCTTCTCTGAGGCCGCATTGGTGCAGTAGCGGAAAATCAGATTCTTCACCCACCTGTGGAGGGACGGAGGAGATCAATTATAGCGACAGTGACTCAGTATGACAATGGTGAGTTGGTGTATGATTCCCTATTAGCTCTACGGCATTGACACCTGTTGCAGGCAGCAAATTCACTTGAGTACACTGGAGATTTGTTGCATCCAATAACTGTTTATGAAGATGGACGACATGACAGCTCCCCAAAAATGAAGCCATAACATGTTGATCGCCCCCTGGTGGCTAGCTGCAATAAAGGTCATAAACCTTGCCCCTCCCATGTAGGCAGATGGGATATGGGTCAAAATAAATGTTTCCCAATGATGGTTTCTGCCATTTTACGTAGCTCTTTTCACCCAATCGCTACCACGCAACCTCTGGCTCCAAAAGTGCAACATGGCAGCGCCCATATCTGGGCTATTCTGGCTTCATTTTTGCACTTTGCTGGAGGAAGCGTAGACACATCGTCCATCTTTGTTTACAGTCTGTGGCTGCATCTACAGTATAAGCTGCCGTTGTGCTACTTGTGTTTCACATTGGACATAACGCTGGTCTTAAATTCTGACGTCTTACGGTAGCAAGACCTCTTGGATGTTATTCCAGATGGCTTTTCCACCCATGATGATAGAGAGCTGAGTCGTCAGCTCGATCAGACAGCCACCAGGATCACACTGCAGGACAATGAGACACAAAGCAAGAGTCAAGAAAAGCAAGTGAGTTTAGTTAAGTTGGACATACACTGTACGATTTGAACCTGTTTCTGACCAAATTTTTGAGTTGCACGACTTATTTTAGAGTCAGACTGAACTTGAGCTTCGTCGTTTGTCATGCAGTGTACAGGGGGCGGGAGATACGTCCGAAGTTTTGGTCAGCCTTCATCAGGCTCTCGCACAGTTGAAGCAGATCAATTAATCATACAGTGTCTATCCAGCTAGTATGTTGGTGCTGTGTATGTGCATGTGTGTGAAAGAGAGTGAGAAAAAAGGGAATCAAAACTTGGACTGACCTGTTTTTGCAGACACTGACTTTTAAGCTTATTTTGGGATGTCTGTCTCTAAATTATTTTGAACTGAGCTTCCGCTAGCAAACCAACTTCTTCCTGCCCACAGCCATGTAGCTTTCAACCAAAACTTTATTGACATTAGTTAATTACGATTACGATTACTTGTACAGTGGGAGTTGGAAATTAACAACAACTTTTCTGAGATGGTTTCAAATCGTACAGTGTATGCCCAGCTTACACATGTAACAGCCAGATGGACAAACTGTACCTCTTCATTTCGGTATTTTCCCAAGAGATAAACTGGCTGTCCAGGAAAGCCAACTGCTTTCCCTTTGGCGAAGGCGATGTAGAAACAGGAGGAGTAATAGTTGACGAACTGAAAGAGGAACATCTTCAGGGTCAAGCTGTTCTCATAGTCCGTCTTGGTCCGTGGAAGCTCTGTTGTTGTGTCAGATTAAGAAAGGATTTCTGATTAAAAACCACATGCAGGTCAATTTGGGGCAGAAGGCAGGAGAGCAACTCAAACTCACCAAAGTCGGTGATCCAGATGGCGACCCGCTCGTAGAGGATGTTGAGGATCATAATTACAACAAAGCTGATGAGGGAGGCTGTGACAGAGGTGGCCATCTGAGGCGTCACATACTCCTTTAAGGGTTCCAGCTCCTTAAAGGAGTCCTGAGCTCTGAGTTTGGCTGAGAAGGCAAAAAATGCAGCCAGGCGGTAGACGATGATGGCAATGATGGACGCCAGGATCAGCAGAATCTAAAGGACGAAATATAATTAAAAAAACATCAATATATATTCTGTTTTTAAATTTAAAAAATAGGCCGTGCTTTATTTTATGGATCCTTAATTTAAAATTATTTCCAAAATATTTCCAAGAAAGAACAAATAATTTGTATTATATAAATTAATTATTTATAATAAATTATAAATTAAGTCGTTTATTTAGTGCACACCACGTAAGCTACATGCAGAAACAATTCAATATATATGGAATTAAGTTTTCAATAATAAATGAGAAATTACTGACCTATCTGACCTTTTCCTTCAAAGAATTTTTCTTCAAAATTTTAAAATATAATTAGCACCAATTTATGTCTTCATTTACAAGAAATACTAAGGAACTTGTTATCATTTACAGACAGGTAAATTACAGTATGAACAAGGAAAAATTACTGAAATAAAAATGACATTTGTCACATTACCCAGAAGAGGACTGTGCTAATTCCTATCGACACCCGAACACATCGTCCGCAGGCTGTATAGGGCACCTTCTCTTTGATCTGAATCACAAAAAAAGCAGTGAAATGGTGGACGTGACTTTAAACTCATTATTTCAACACAGCATCTCCATCTTTGTACTCTGGAAAAACATTATTAGCTGCAAAAAGAATGAACCAAAGAGTCTGTGAGTGTGACGTACCCCAGTGACCGGATTTTTCCTCTCATAGGTGCACTTGGCTTCATATTCCGGGCGAGCCGGCTCTTCCTGCTCCAGAAACTCCACAGTGTCCCACATGTACTCCAGCTCTGCCTGGTACCGCTTCCAAAACTCCAGGAACAAAGTGACTAAAGTCAGGAAACGAAGAGAAGCAGGAAAAAACAGGCAGGGAAATAATGAGAAAAAAGGAAACGACGAAGTGTACATGGTATTCTCTTTGTCATCCTCTATAAACACTTATGTGCTGTAAAATGTGTTGACTTTAATAGATCCAAAGATAAGGACAAAATAAACATTTCAAATGGTCAGTTATAAAAATAGCTTCACTCAAAGCTAGTGATGTTAGCATGCCTGCTCTATGGGAAGCCTGTAGGGCTGCAAGGAGGAATTATTTTTTATCATCAATTAATATGCAGTTTATTTTGAAAGTTAACAATTCATCAGTTAAATGTGAAAAATGCTCATCACAGTTTCCCAGAGCCCAAAGGTAAATTGCTTCTTTTGTCCCACCAACACCCCAAAATGCAAAGACTCTACATTTACTATCATTGATGATGAAGAAAATTGGGAAATTCTCCCATTTAAAAAGCTAGATTCAGCAAATGTTTAACATTTTTGCTTGAAAATTGACTGAAAACATTAATCAAATATCCAAATAGCTGGCGACTGATTCTCTTTCAATCCACTAATCAATTACTCGACTCATCGCTGCAGCTGTAGAAACATAAAAATGAATGAAACCAATACCTTTTTGAAATTGTGTGCAACTTACCCCAGATAGACATGAAAACTGCAAACACCAAGGTTCCAAAGTTATCAAATATGCAAAGTTTCTACAGGACAATGGAGAAAAAAGGGAAACAAGGACGTCAACATCGCCACAGTTCCTTCCTGCGTACATGCAAATCACTTCTCAACATAACTGCTGCTGTGTCACAGAGGGAAACAAATATGCAAAATCAATTCTGTTTTTGTCTGTTGTTTATTTCGTGACATTAGAGGGAGGACAGAAGTGAATAATATTGTAGAAACATCTTCACATTTACTGTTAAAACAAAATAAAACTCACTTTAGAGGCTTCACAGGTGCTGTTTAACCTCCAGTATTTGCATTCTCTGTCGCACTGCGGACACATCACAATCTTTCCTCCAATCTCAGGGTCGCACACCTCTTTGCTGCAGTCATTAAAACACAGAGCAGAGATTTATCAGACAGGGAAATACATCATATATACATCATTTATGTTTATGTTCATCATCCCCGATTGTTTTTAGGGACACGTACCTCCATGTGCTGGTGTCTTGAGTTTTGTATCCATAAATGAAACAACCCAGTCCCACGACTGCAGCCAGAGCGAGCATTATCGTGTAGAAACCCAGCCAGGCAAAGTAGATGCCAATCTTCTCCCCATAATACTTCCTGTGGAAGAAAAAGAAAAATTGTTCTTTAAATAAATACTGGTGTGGCTTCACTGGTCATTTAGAAAAGTAAAATTTCATTTGCAAGGATGAAGACTTAAAAAAACATTGTTCACGCCTGAACACAAAGAGAATGTGAAGCTTTTACACTTTTAAGTGACATGCTCATTAGCAGGTTCATACTTTTATTTTTGGTTTCTACTAGAACGTGTTTACAAGCTTTAATGGTAGGGATTCACCATATTGGACTTTTTTACCGATATCTCATATGCTGATATGATATTTCATTTGATATTAATATATCCACTTCTTTCCCTACCTAATTTTAGTGAGGTAGATATCATGATGGCTCACTAGCAGATGGAGACATGTAATACAATACTTTTAAATGTACATAATATTCATTCATTATGTAAGAAAATCACGAAAAAGCATGTTGGCTGATTCTGATAGTTCTTTATAAAGGCAATATTGGACAATACAGATGACGTATTGATATTATCAGCATGTCGGCCGATTCTAGTATTTCATTTCAAAGCCAATATCGGCCGATGCCAATGACGTGCCAATTTTATCATGCATCCATATTTAATGATCAAAAAACACTCTATATTTGTGAAAAGACGTCTGTAAGAGCATTTTTTTTTAGCATTACAACTTTCGTGAATTGACTCGTGATTTTAGTCTGATAAAATTTAGAACGTCAGCTAATGAGTCTCTAGTGAGCCTACAAATACTCTATGGGCCATACAATGCCGAACACCTGGGATATTTCACACTGAAGAAAACATGCTATTTTGGCTTCATGTGAAATGAACGGGGCCCCGCCTCCAATGGAGGGAGTATAGCAGTACTT
The DNA here is from genome assembly GCA_029783705.1 of Chaetodon striatus. Taxonomy (NCBI): domain Eukaryota; kingdom Metazoa; phylum Chordata; class Actinopteri; order Chaetodontiformes; family Chaetodontidae; genus Chaetodon; species Chaetodon striatus. The sequence goes on along the minus strand of JAPZEB010000015.1, from coordinate 12,778,134 downwards.
TCTGTCATGAAAAAATCCCCAATAAAAGTCTCTGAACCAAAATTTTTATCACTGGGCAGGTTCAAGCAGGAATATGATCCAAAATCGGGGAGAAATTAACAACATCAGCAACCAACATGTTTCCCTGATGTTAGCATGTGGCTACATGTAGCAGTGTATGCTACGTAATGTCAACACTTGCTGCAGCCTGGAGCAGATAACCATATAAAGAAATCTGTATCTTGAAAGTACAAAAAAGTTGGAAACGGGGGATTACTTTTACAATTTTATATGACAAAAAATGAGAAAAGGCGTAACGGCCCCCTTTCAGTTTAGTTTATCTTTGTGATGAGAGCATAAAAGGTCACCTAATGAGGTTTAGTGGTTGCATCTTGTAGAAGCTTTTGGGATGAGCCCATTCTTCATAGAGCAGGTATCTCTCGTTGGGGCAGCCCTCCTCTTTGGACTTCACATTGAACCTGCACTGAAACAGCCAACAAGAAAACAATACAAGCATAAGGAATTTTCAGTAATATATGAGTCCACCAGTAGCATAAAACTATGCTAAATATGATTGTTACAAAGCAAAGGAAGACACAAACCGTGCCTGATATGACCGTGGAATGTAACTTACGTCATGGAGGGGATAGGCAGCTTTGTACACTCCACCATCCAGCAGTTTGGTGATGCCAAACTTCTTTATGCTCCCTCGTATATCATAGGGGGCACGGCTCAGGATGTAATAGGCCTGGAAATAGAAGAGGATACCTTCTGTTTAAATACTTTATACAGTATAATACAGTTTGGAAAAATGATTCTTGATCTTCTCTTCTTTACAACTTCATCCTTGACCGTAACACTGAAATATGAAAACTGCTGACAACAACATAATGAGACAACTTGCCATCCTGCTCCTCATGGACGCGTTGAAGAAGAGATCTTTGTCCCTCACGTAGAAGTACTCCAGACGGTCCTTCTCAAAGGGGGCGGTGAAGTACTCAGTCTCCTTGGAGATCATGTCCTCGTTGGGGTAGAAGTACTTGGTGATGCAGGAGAAAAAGCGCCACGGAGAGGGGCGGGAGGACAGGTCGTTGGGCTGGATGGGGAGCTTGATGTGCAGGACCTCAGCGTAGGTGCACAGCACGTCCCACGGCATGTGGATCTTCACAAACATTAGTTTCTCATCTATAACCTAAAGAACACAAAGAAGGGGAGTTTTAAGTTTCAGATACAGTATGAGAAACCTTCCAAAAAGAGTAATCTACTTACAGATCGCGTCGCCTCCAGCTCCATTCCCATCTTCATCAGGCTGGCTTCAAAGTACTCTCGCCGCGTCTACAGAGAGCAACACAAGAAAAGGGTTTCAAAGAGCTTCCTGATTTAATCCTCTCTGGACATTATGATTCAGTTTCTGTACCGGATGCGCTGAAGTTGTGTGCAGGACGTCTGTGCCAAGCCTGCAGTGTAAATACAGTGATCATGTGCCAATCATCTGTGTGTACACGTAATCCCATGACTTATTTATATGGTGGTGTCTCAATAAGTGCCGACACATTATCACCTTGATTTACGTGATCCAATTTGTCAACACCGTTGTTTAAAGATGGCTTTTAACTTTGTTTGATAGTTCAATGTGTAGGATTTAGAGGGATATATTCATGGTCATACATTCACGTTTAACAAATTTTTTGAAAGTCAGACTGCTTTACTCAGCGTTTTTACTGGTCAGATCTGTTTGTTTTGCAAAGGAGGAGACCTCCCGGTAAAAACCTCCTGAACATCTGGATCAGAAATAAGGTGAGCACACATTAAGTTATCAGAGAAGACCACTGTGGATAATTCAGCTCATGGTAAAAACCTCCTGATCAATGAACACTGATGAAATTCTAACCAGGAGCTGTTTCAGCTGGTTGCAATCTACAATCTTGATCACTAAATGCCATTTAATCCGATACACTGTTCCTTTAAGGCAAGTTCTGTACTTGTACTTCTGTACTTAATTGGACATTTTCCATTTCCATAACATAGGTATTATTTACATAGCACGTAGCAGCAATGAACTGCGATACTGTAAGCAAGTCTGAGCAGGTTCTTGTTGGTGGTATGCCAAACATTAGAGTGAACTGAATCCTGGATACAGCTTTCCCAAAACACCATGAAAAAGCACTGAAATAGTATGAAAAATGTTTTCAATAATGTAGAAGTTAGCTCACTAAAGTGCTCAGGTATAATGAATAGTTCCAAGCTTTTGTTCAAGTTATGAATGAATACAGACTTTGATGTGGCACCTTTATACTGTGAGGAACAGAGACTGTTGACAAAGCAAAAGTCAAATACCTTCACTGTTTGTTTTGGCCAACCCTGTTTTCAGGT
>JAPZEB010000015.1:12758334-12771970 GCA_029783705.1 Chaetodon striatus | reverse complement strand
TCCTGGAAGAGGGATCCCTCCTCAGTTGCTCTTCTTGAGGTTTCTACCATTTTTTTGTGTGGATGTAGTTTGGTAGACAGAAAATAGTTCCTTTTTGGCGCTTTGAGCACCACAAGCCGAGTGCCATCTAGTTCCTTTACACTGTAGAGAAGGCCGACATCTCTACGGCCGACATCTTGCACCTTTGACAAATCACAACAAAACAATTCAGATTTATAAATAGCACTACAGGTAAGAGGAAATACATATTTTTTTATTTTGGGCTGAACTGTCCCTTTATATGTATTAGAAAGAGTAGTAATTTATATATTACTAACATGGCTGTCTTGCTGTATTGTTATCGAACACTGAAGGTGCTGCTGACCTAAAAAGCTCTTCCCAACCCTTACCTATCCCACATTCATACACTCACACACTGACCAGGACAATACCCATGTTCCACCCTGTTGGCACTCACTGAAGCATCACACACTGTTACTCATTTCCAAAACAGTCCGAGGGTTTGAACCAGTGACCCCCTCCTGTTACGAGCCAGTTTCAACAAACTGCTGTTGTTGCTGCATTTTTTTATTATAGCTTGCACACACTTGCTCACTCACCACAGTGTTATATTACTCCCTGGAAAAAGACAAGAAATAGGTCACCACTGACTGCAGTGTGGTCATCACTTTGTCCACTGACAGTGCAGAGTTTCCCAAATGTTTATTTATAAACCTGCACTCAGTATTCACTCCAGCCACCACATGATTAATAAACAAACAAAAACAGCATCATCAACCATGGTGTGCATTTTTATACGCCTTATAATTGTATTATAAATGATTTTTTTTACAAAACAGATGACATTACATCCAATATGGAAAGTCCTGTAGTCTTTCCATATAAAGCAAAGCGCTATGACAAAACTAACAGAAGACAGATGTTGTTTTCCAAACACTGGCCATAGTAACACGCTGGGAGACTCCACTGTGGAGTTGTTTCCTTTGACATATTCCTCTACCCGGCTAACAGTGTGAACTCTAACAAAGCTTGTTATACTAGATACTAGAGATGTGCCGGTGAACCAGTGACAAATGAGCCACTAATCCTTAATGACTGTGCCTGCAGCTATTCTTATTTAGATGTAAACCAATGAGTAATTTGCTGGCATCTGACAGCCAATGACTCCTGTCATTTGTGAAACAGAGGGACAGTTACAAGAACTTTATTAGCAAATGTGTAACTGTTTATCCACTTTGTTACACTGACCCTAATCCAGGAAAACTGTACCATCACTGTAATATCACATGATGTTTCTAAAAGGGAAAAAATGAATCACCAATTGCTTTGTATTCACGTGTTTTAGTCTGCTGCAGCTGACTGGAGGTCACACTGTGGTATCTAAATCTTTATTTTCTGTTGTCACAACTACAGAGTGTAAAATAAATAAAATGTGCACCGGCTACTGAGTCATTCAACCCGGCAGAAACACCGTTACGAAACCTTAAGTGAGTCAGTAGGTCTGATTCTTTTGAAAAGCACGCTGAATGCCCACAAGCTGTCTGCAATAAAATCTGCTTTCTCGCCTCAACCCACCCATCCCGCGCTCACTTCCTCTCTAGAGAACATCTTCCATGACAACACAAGAAACCATTAAAGGCAGCGCAAACAAACAAAATGAAAAGCATCTTTTGTTTTTTACATAAACAGCCTCGCCAAACTGGGATTTTTTGGGGGATTCTGTGCAGCATGATACATATTTTATTTGACCTACAGGGTGTCACTTCAAGTTTAATGCAAACCACAGCGAAGCACCCCTCTCACCACCTGACAGGAAATACTTTTCTGCATCAAAAACCGGTGTATTTTACGGCATTTGGCAGAAGTCGATTGTAATGTCTTTACTGGTAGAAAAGATGTCTGCACACTTACATCTCTGCAGTGTTTCACTGTGACTGTACTGTCTTTCACAGGAACAGAATCAGCTCTACGATCTTGCTTCATTACTGGTGATTAGTGCTTATAATTGTGTTTTGCATGTGAAATTAGATCATGCTTCCAGCAGCTCTCCCCCTAATATGCAATGACCAAAAGTAACCCTGTCAGATCTGTCTAAAGATAGAGCAGGCTCTCTGCACCAACGTGTTGGGTACATGTTAAAAACTGACTTCCTGTGTCACCACTCTGTTCATTTTGCACATTGTTAAGTTGAACAAACAATAAAAACATGATCGGAGCCAGTTATTTTTCACAGTGTTATCACAGCATCACATGCTGCAACAAAGTGTGAGCATTAATAATTCATAACAATGGAATATAGGCTCCATTAAACAGAGTGCACTTTGGCATGACTGTTGTGATCCAGCGTGAGAAGCATCTGCAATTTCCATATGGTCAGGGTTATGAGATCTTACAACCATTAAAGTCAACCCCAAAGGACCACTTGTGCCTCATTGAGCTGTGAGTAAAAAAAAGCATGCAATACTAGATACTATGTCATTGTGGACAACACTCAAAGGAGCTTATAGATTGGGAATTCATTCCTGTAAGATACAAGCGTGGGAGCGGACAGCTGTGCAAACCCTGCAGGTCTCCAACACTGTATTTAAGTTTAAGTTGCTGTTTAGGTTTGTAGCGTCAGGGTGGAATGTAAGAGATGTAAGAAATGTAAGACACAAAAGAGTGTGGAGAGATGCAATCTAGCCTCCAAATGCTGCAGCCTTTGAGGAGCCCACATCAGGCATCTATGGAATAAACAAAGACTCGAGCTGATTTGGGCGGTTTCTTTTAAAGTCGTGATTGCACAACATCTGTTATTCGTATTAATTTGTGTTGCAGAAATGGCGGTGGGAGCTTGTGCCCTCTTGGAAATGTGTGACCACACCCCCCCACAGTTGTTCTGCTCCACATGCATGATCTGAATGTTAAACAAACTAGTTTACTCATCATCGTTTGCGTCTATATTATCATCTGCCCTTTTAAGATGACAAATAATCATGTGTCATGATGGCAGAATGGGGAAATGATGTATTTGTGTCCAATAGAGATCTATCATCATACATTTCAGGCAGATCTCAGGTAAAATAGTGTCAAATCAGTGTTTTAAGTGCATTAAAAATGTAGGATTAGTAGCACCAATATGTACCAAAAGGTCAGTGTTATATTGTCATGTAATATTATTGGTTGAAGCTCATTTTAAGTGGCTTACTTTAAGCACAGATGAGTACTTAATAAAATGGCAGCACATTTTAAAGACTGACCATGTGTTTTGCATGTAAAATCAATGTTAAATCAGTGATAACATTAAAATAAATGTAGAGGAGTGATAAGTACAGTATTTCATCTAAATTTTGGAGTCTAAAATTAAGTTGGAGACATTAAAAAAAAACTCAAGTTAGGTACAAGTATCTCAGAATGGCACTTATATGTAATAAAAGTAAATGTTTTTACATATTTCCATGCATTATTATTGACTGAAGATAGATTTAACTGGCCTACTTTAATCACAGATGAGTACTTTATAAAATGGCAGCACATTTTACAGACTGAGCAAATGTTTTGCATGTAAAATCACTGTTTATATCTGTGATTAAATCCAAATAAATGTATTTCATCTGACTTTTGGGGGGCAAAATCAAACTGGAGATACTGAAAATACTCATAATGGCACTTATATATCATAAAAGTAAGTGTTCTTAAATATGGAGGCCCACTTTTTGCAACTTTAAAAGCTGTGGGAGAAGACGTTACACCCAGTTGGGCATCACTGTTGAAACCAGTGATGAATGAGTGGGTGCTAACTTTCCCAGAGGTGCCCACGGCCGCACATGTATTTCAACTATCACATGTACACTGGGATTAAAGTCCAAAAAGAGCCCACAAACCCACGCAACATTCACACCGACACAACAAAAACCAAGCTGTCTTCTTACCAACTTCCTCGTCTATCATGCCCAATTCAGTATCACCCTCCAAATCCTCCGTCTCACACACGGAGTCCATCTCGAAGATGTCGTTATCGCTCATAGTCCTTGTCCCGGAGAGTATTCCTCTCACATCACACGCAGAACAAACACGTTATCTTTACCTATATTACAGTGGCTTTAAAGCACAGCCCCGTCCTCCGCGCATTCTTGCTGTATTTCCCAACATGGACTCGGCCTCACAAAGTTTGACTCAAGTTGTGACTTGAGAGAATGGAGACCAGACGGGTGGGGTCGGAGGAGGCGGAGGAGCAGCAGAGAAGGAGGGTGTAGATGTAGTACAGTCGCATTTGACAGATTCAGTTACGCCCCCTACATTCCTCTAAAGTTAGTTTAAAACATTTTAACACATGTAGCGTCGAAGTATATGTGAGAAAACAGTTTTATATTTTGTGTATACTTAATTTCCACCTTAATAAACCGAATATTTTAAGCTAACGTTAGCTTACCTTGGTTTGACATGTTTGGTATTCAGATAGCATCAACGGAAGGAATTTAACCGTTACTGACATCAGTGTGGCCTTCTTACGTAAATTTAGGGATAAATCAACCGTTACTCGACATGTACCAGCGGGTGGTAACGTTAAAGGGATAGTTCAGATGTTTTCAAGTGGGGTTTTTGGGGTACTTACCCCTAGACTGTATAGTATATACAGTAGATGTCACTTGGCACACCCCCAGTTTGAAGAAGCAGGCTGGAGTCTGACATGGAAGCTAGTGTACAGCTTTGGAGGGGGCAGCAACTTAACATGTTTTAGCCTTCTAAAAAAAGTCCAACCTAAGAAAATCAAAGTCCGTTTAAGTGTGTGCTATGTTAAGAGTGTTGGCACTGCTTTACCTTAATGTCAGACACTGATTTCCAATGGGAAAATGAAGCTGTTATATTGTTCTCTTTCCAGCCAGACCCCATTGTGGAAAACAGTGATTTAACATCGCTGAACACAGGAGCTACTAGTCTGCTACTGGCTTGGACTTGTAGTCGGTTTGTGTTATTGTGTAACTTTGGCATTTTAAAAGGTTAGTTCTGATTCGCCAAAGTCACACAATAAAATGAGCTAACTAACTGATGAGAGCAGCGGTAGAGCAGCAGCTCCATTGTTGAGTGTGCTTAAATGGATGTTTTTGTCAATGGAGTCTGGTTGACTAGAGCATAGATGGGGAAACTGGAGCTATTGGTCTGATGGAAAGGTAAAGCAATGAAAATACTATCAATAGAGCATACACTTAAACAGATACAGATTTCTTAGGAGGCTAAAACATGTTTATTTGTTGACCCCTCCACAGCAGCACATTACTTAACCTCTACGTCAGACTCCAACCTACTTCTCCAAACTGGTGTGCTGACTGAAATCTACTGTATATAATACACTGATGCTAAGTCCCACCTAAATAAGTCAATGTCAGTTTAAGTGTACACTATATTGAGAGTATTGTCACTGCTTCACCTTCATGTCAGACACTGATTTCCAATGGGAAAATAAGGCTGTTATATTGTTCTCTTTCCTGCCAAACCCCATTGTGAAAAACAGTGATTTACCATCGCTAAATACAGGAGCTACTACTCTGCTACTGGCTTGGACATGTAGTTGGTTTGTGTAATTGTGTAACTTTGGCATTTAAAAGGATTAATACTGATTTGCCAAAGTCACACAATAACACTAACTAACAGATTGAAGCAGTGGTAGGCCAGCACATCCTATATTCAACATGCTAAAATTGAAGTTTTTGTCAGTGGAGTCTGGTGGATTTGAGCAGAGCATAGATAGGAAACTGATGTGAAATTAAAGTATCCCAGACAGCTGTTGGAGCAGGCTGTCTGATGAAAAAGTAAACCAATGCAAATATTCTCAATATAGCGTACACTTAAACTGATAATGACTTTCTTTTAGGTGGGACTAAAAGTTGAGTCTGGTGGCTTTGACTAGAGCATTGATAGTGAACTAAGGCTGTTGACAGCTGTCCCCTTGAAACATGCTGTCTGATGGAAAACTCCAAGTACATGTAAACACATAAATCAATATTGATTTTTTTTAGGTGGGATTTTTTTTTTAGGCTAAAAAGTGTTTGGTTGCTGACTCCTCCACAGCAGTACATTCCTTAGCGCTCATGTCTGACTCCAGCCTGCACGACTGCCAGCCTCACTGGGGACTTGCTGACTGATATCTACTGTTTATAATATTTTGGATTTGGTTAAATATCTACTGATGTGGAGGGGTTAGCAACAAAACATATTTTCACCTCCTGAAAAAGTCCCACCTAGAAAAGTCTGTCACGTTTTAAGTGTATGCTATATTGAGAGTATTTTCATTTTTTCATTAACAGTTTCAGTTGCTTTATTGTCAAAGCCACCAGACTCCATTGAGAAAAACTGTGATTTTAGCACACTAAACATGGGAGCTGCTGGTCTACCATAGCTTCAATTAGTTAGCAAGTTTGTGTTGTTGTGTGACTTCCATCAGACAGCCTGTCCTAATGGAAAAGCAGTTAACAACTGTAGTCTCCTTTTTATGCACTTGTCAAATCCACCAGACTCCATAGACAAAAACAACAATTTTAGCACACTAAACACAGGAGCAGCTGGTCTACTGTTGCCTCAATCAATTAGTTAGTTAGTGTTATTGTGTAACTTTGGTGAATCAAAACTAACCCTTCTAAATGCCATAGGCATAGAATAACACAAACCATCTAACAGTTCGAGGTAGTAGTAGACCAGCAGCTCCTGTGTTCAGCAATGTTAAATCACTGTTTTTCTCAATGGAGTCTGGCACGAAGGAGGGGAATATCTTGGGTTCATTTTCCCATTGGAAATCAGTGTCTGACATTAAGATAAAGCAGTGACAATACTGGAAATATAGCCTGCACGTAAACCGACATAAACATTTTTGAGGTGGGACTTTTTTTTTAGGTGGCTATAACACTTTTTGATGCTGACCACTCCACAGCCAGAGACTGCTTAGCTTACATGACAGACTCCAGTCTACTTCTTCAAACTAGGGGTGTACCAACTGACAACTACTGTATATAATATACTGTCTATGGATATGTGCCCCAAACAACCCCACTTAAAAAAAACAGAACTATCCCTTTAACTTCAACGCAAGCCCATAGGTATATATTGTCTGCCCGTAATAATAATAATTACATTTTGCAAAACCAAGATTTAAATCTAATATCTACAACTTTTAGCACTTTGCTGTATAACAGATAAAATATAAAGTTTAGATTTTTACTGCTAGAGTCACGAATGGGGATAGGAACCATTTAATCATGCAGCCTACCAAGTAGGGGAAGGAAAATTGTGGCGGACCAGCACAGGACATATTTCCGCCAATAACAAACCTGCTAGCTTGCTACGGCTTAAAGTGTAATTTTGTGTTAGTCATTCCAAGTGTATGAAATAATTGGGAAATGGTCGTCTGGAAGTGGATTAAATAGAAAACATTCAGTTTATTATTACACAAATGCCATAATGGGTAAATTATCATGCAGCTGGTAATAAACGTGAATCAGCAAACAAATGATTCCGGCCAGTGTTAGCTAAGAGGCTAACGATGTGGTCAGCGACATGCTCCTTTAGCAGGTAGTCACGTTAGCTTGCTAACGATTTGAGTTATTGGTAAATGGCGTGTCCTGGGACTGATTAGGGCTCTGGTTTAGCAGTTAGATAAAATTTTTATTAATCAATTCTTGATTTAAAGAGAGCAACCACGGTTTGTTAGCCGGTTCAGATCATTTCCTGACAGGGAAGCCCTCCGCTGACAAGATTTTCTCCAGGTGAGCTGACATTCATACACAACATCAAGCATTACTATATATGTTAAATATTGCTGATTATTTATAGCAATGGAGATTGCCCTTTCCACCACCAGCAACCACGTTACATAATTCCATTACCGTACTTGTTAATGAGTTGGTGGTAAAAAAGGAAGTAAGATATTGTAACAGGCAGGGGCGTTTCTAGGGTTGAGGACATTCAGGGCTTAGCCCGGACCTTTGTAAGGGGTCCAGGGGGACCCTTTTTTAAACTCATTTTGGCATCTTATTGCATTCAAACTACACCTCTTAATCAAACCTCTTTCCCACTGCACAAAAACTCATCTAAAACCTGCTAACATCAGGCTTTTGTATTTATTGGTAAAGTTTACAATCAGCATTCACACTCGTGTGAAACGACTCTGCTTTTGTCACTGGTGTTTTAAACAACATCCGAGTACTGATTTTAGCTCTTCTAACAATGAGATACAATGGGCAACCTCAAAATACTGTCCGTCTCCGCCCAAGCAGCGCTGGAACATTGTAAATTGAACATTGCACATTGAAAATTTGTGTTTACATACACTAATTTTGGTGAAAAATCATTAAACACTATTGAAATGTGTACCTTAAAAAAGTGTAATTTGCTTTTCAGATTTCACTATTGAGTAGAAACACAATTGATAAAACTGCTTTTCTGGAACATTTATTGGTTGGAGTTGGAAAAACAGTTAAATGTAATGTTCACAGTGGTTTAATGTATCCAAGAACATTTACTCAAGTACTTTGCTTAACTACATTTTTAAGGTTCTTGGACTGTACTTGAGCTTTTCCATTTTATGCTACTTTATACTCCTAGTACTCTACGTTTCAGAGGAGAATATTGTATTTTTTACTCCACTGCAGCTTTAGTTATTCTGAAGATTAAGATTATCAAATAAAAATATAAACCAATTCATAAATTATGAAGTATGTTGCAGATTAAGCAGCTACAACATTAAAGTGATGTTCACAATAGTGCATCAGAAATTATGATCTAATGATATAACATGTATTATTCTGAAATGGACCATTCTGCACTATGAGTAATTCTACTTTCTGTAGACTAGTTCATGTATATTTTGAATGCAGAGCCTTAAGTGGTAACAGTATTTTAAAACTATTGCAGCTTTAACTTCAGTAAGTTAAGTAGTTAGTTTACCATACTATTTAATGGGGCTTCTTTTACTCAGAAACAGTTGTTAGTACGTCCATAGTCGTGTGTGCACTTGTAAGAAGAGGTCAGAATCAGACTGCAGTTTATTGCCAGTGGTGTTTGTGGTGTTTTGTGCAAAGACAAGAAACCTAAACATAGAATGGGGAAAGAACAGTTTAAAAAATACTATTTTAAAGATATGTACAGTGTAACTGTCTAAAATGAAAGCGCTGCAGAAATGTGCAAAGATATATTCTAGGGGAAGTGTAAGCAATGTACAGAAAAAGTAACCAAAAAGACTTGTTAATGTAATGCATTTAGACAGATGTGAAGACGTCTTTGTGACTTGTAGTGAGTGTTCGTCTAAAAATGTGACCGCTGTCAAACTAATTTCATACTTACAACATACTGTGTAACACAGACTTTGTTTTGTACTGGTGCTCGTTTTGTCAACTTTAACATGTCTTATGTAAACCTTTGTATGAGAATGTATTTAAATCTCAAGCTTTTGTATTTTGTCATTATCCCTACAGATCAGTACACACTGCAGAACTGCAAAATGAAGATGTTCTCAGTGTCTCACAAGACGGTCTTCGTGGTGGACCACTGTCCCTATATGGCAGAGTCAAGTCGTCAGCAGGTGGAGTGTGATGTCCTGACGAAGAGTAGAGCTCAGGGCGTTATTCCTTTGGCCCCTGTGTCCAAGTCGTTGTGGACCTGCGCTGTGGAGTGCTCCATGGAGTACTGTCGGATCCTCTACGATGTTTATCCACTGCACAAACTGGTGAGCTCCTTGGTTTTTGTTTTCAAAGACAAACATACGAGATTCGCGTAGGAAGTTTTAACCCAAGTGGTAACATTAACATTTTCTGCCACCTCTTTATTTTACAGATTAATTACATCGTGAGTGATTCAGAGTTCCACATCTTGAATAGCTGGAGGCAGGAAGACCAGAGCACTCATGAGGTAATCCACTCTACACAAAAACTCAGTCCCATAGTAACAATTGTAAACAGTACAGCATGTCCTTCAGTGCAATCATTGCATTTTACAGCTGTGCTTCAATTTGCCACATTTTGGAGAAGTACAATATTTCTAACAAACATCAGTAACCACACGTTTGCAGAAGTTTTCTTCAGAATTGGATTTGCGCTGTGACGATGTCGTTTCTCCTTCTCTCTGGCAGCTCATGTCAGCTCTGGCAGCTGTTGGGCCACCCAACCCACGCGAGGACCCTGAGTGTTGCAGCATCCTGCACGGGCTTGTTGCTGCGGTGGAGTCGTTATGCAAGATCACAGAGTTACAGCATGAGAGGCGCACCACTCTGATGGACACAGCTGAGAGAGTTGCCAACAGGGGTCGTATTATCTGCCTAACAAATGCTAAAAGGTAAACATTCATTAACATGATAGAAAATCAACAACAGGCATCGGCCAGATGTTTATGGATTTATCTGCCTCTCAGCAACTCTGCTTTATCACTTTATTGTACTGTACATGTAATGTATATTGTCATGTATGCTCTTGTTTTATAGTCATCATTTACCCGATTAGTTTTATAAAACAAGCTCTTGGTTTTTTGTGTCTTATCACGCAGTGACACTCATGTGCGCATGTTGGAAGACTGCATCCAAGAAACTATTTTAGAACAGAACAAGCTGGCAGCAGGCTCAGACAGGTCAGTACCTGATGATGTGTAAAAATATGTTTTACTCACTTGTTAAAATGATATTGATTGATTGATTTATGGATGAAATAAGCCTGAAATACAGTCTAAATAACTCTGTCATACATATGTGACGCCACAGTGTTATTGCAGCAATTCTTCACTTTTGGGAAGGTGATAAATGACTCGTATTGACTTGTGTTTTAGGCTTATGGCCATCCAGCAGTGTGACCTGGTTCTAGTTCACATCCACCCACAGGGTGAGGACACGCTGGTGTCTGACCGACCGAAAAAAGAGGTGGGTGCTAACAAGAAAGACTTAAACATGGAGATGTGAGAAAACTATAGACTGTATAAAAATAATGGAAATGTTCACTGTGACGTTACCTGCTGGTTTGAAACCTCAAGTCTGGTATTTTGGCTGCTGGCATCTTTGATTGTTTCGGGGCAGAAGTGGCCATATGTGTGTGGAGAATCAGGCCCAAATATTGCCCAGAGTTTCCTTTTTTACACATTGCACACAGCACGAGATTATCTGTGTCGGATTCATTCTGACCTTTTGGAAATTATCGGTTTGGTTTAGATGAGGAGTAGAGGTTCCAGGAGGCAGGACATGATGCCGAGTACACCACAGTTCCATAGGGGGTTCGTAACTTGGTCATAAACAACAGAGTCTTTTTCCCATTCCTTGAGTTTGTCCGACAACGTCAGCATCGGCCCTTGTGAGCAGAAGTTCCCCAATCTTGTCGTCTTAATCCAGTTAGATGTTTTTGTTGCAGTCTTTGTGTAAATGACTCTTCATCTTCATCCACACGCCCACTCACTTGCGGTGAATTCTTCTGACAAACAGCTGCAGTATTCACAAATGGGCTCACACTACATGGACTTTGTGTTCGGGAGGCCAGGTAAAGCTCGTCAGTGTCCGATCCAACCAGTGGTTCAGTGGTACTTAATGGTGTGGGCGTACTACTTGGTAGATGGGTGGGTTACCAAGAAAGAAGTAGGTATACTCTCCTATATATTCCAATGGCTTTTTGGCTAGGAGGTGGACATACTGTAAATGACCAGATAAAGAGGTTGGTATACCCTAAACACCTGCATATACCCTCCAGAATGTTTGCGTTCTTACATACAGCTCCTTCAGGTAAATGTCTAGATAATTCTAGAAATGAGAAAATTAACTAGAGGCCCAAACTGGTTTTTGTTCCAGGCTGTAAACATGTTTTTTTTTTTCTGCTGTTAAGTTGGGCATTTTAACATGCAACTCTATGCGTATTGACTCAGCCAGCCTCAAGTGGCCATTAGAGGAACTGCAGTTTTTGGCATTTCCACATTGATTTCATTTTTTGGTGAAAACATAACACTCAGTGCTGGGTTTAACACTGCATCCTCCTCTCGTCTTGTCTCAGATCTCCCCTCTGCTCACCAGCGAGGTTCACAGCGTTCGTGCAGGGCGGCACCTGGCCACCAAACTCAACATTCTGGTCCAGCAGCACTTTGACTTGGCCTCCACCACCATAACAAACATCCCCATGAAGGTAAGAGGCAGCTTACCCTTCGTCTGTCCTTGCACATGCCTTGCCACACGTAAAACTCACATCAATATATTTGTTTTCTTTGCTAGCACAGAAATGTTTTCATGTCCAGAATGCAGTGAACCATTCCCTCTTTTCACTTGTTTCTTTTTTATTTTCCTTGCTCTCTCACAGCCGTCACATTATTTTGTTTGCTTGCTTAATCTTCATGTATGAGCCCTTCCTCACTGATAATTACTCATGAGACTTTACATCTTTTTGTTGATCTCATCTGCATGTTGATTTGACTGTGAATCTGCTGCTGGTTTCATGCTGTATTTTCTGTTTTGCTAGCCCACATTAAATGTTTGCGAACAGGTTAGTACTCTTATCACACACACATCAAAGTGAGGAAGGGTGAGAGCTTACACCACATAGTGTCCAGTGTATGTTTTGAGCTCTGATGCTGCAAACAGACCTACAGTGTCATTAATTTGTTTTGATGTGACAGTTGGTCTACAGATTTTACTGGTGAGGCTCCAGTGAAGGACAGGCAACTCTGGTCTCATGACACACAGGGGGATGTAGACCTGAAATTAACTTTATTTGTAATTAAATAACAGTGAAACTACACTGACACACCATTTGATTTAAAAGAAGTCAAATTGTTCTGTTTTGACATCTCGGCCAAAGACTGATTTAAAAATTCAGCTGTTTTATGTCCAAACATTTTTGACCAGCGTTGCCTCTTCTGAGTTATATAACACTGTCAGTGTCTGTCAGGTGTTTACACCTTTAAAGTTGTCCAAACTTTCCCCTGGTCTCTGTTTCCCCATCAGTTCCCACTCATTCCCCCTCTAGTGTCTTGGTGTGGTCCATTGTGCTGTCTGGATAACTAGTCAATAAACCTGACCTTTAAATGTTTAAACATGGTTCCACCTTTAGCTGTGCTTAAAGTGATTTTTCAAGGTGTACAAAGTTGTCATATTTGAAAGTTTGTTTTTAGATCAGCAGCTGCGAGGCCCCATTTTTTGAGCTTAAGCCTAAACTGTACAGAGCTGGTTTGTAAGAAGAGGAATCCCTGGTTTATGTCAAATAAATGAAGGCTCAGTATTGTTAGAATTTGAGGACATTTCACCCAGAGAGCTTTTTTTCTTTTTCTTTGTTCATTCTCATTTCCCCCGTGGAACATGAAATCAGCAGTGTTAATGTGTGTTTGTGCTTGTGTGTGTTTGTGTATGTGTGTGTGTATTAGTTTGCACATTTAAAGAGCTGACCTCATGCTGACCTGTGTCTGTTATTGTCTCTGCGGACGGACAGGAAGAGCAGCACGCCAACACATCGGCCAACTATGACGTAGAGCTCTTGCACCACAGAGACGCTCACCTGGAGTTCTTTAAAAGCGGTGAGTGCTCAGGTTGAAAAAAATGGAGAAAGAAATTAATGTTTGGGGAGCATGTGAGGCAAATTCCTCAATCATTGTGCTCAAAGTCGTTTTTTTATTGTTTACATCATTAGCACCATGTTAGGGAATCAGATTCTTTATG
>JAPZEB010000015.1:12707560-12719885 GCA_029783705.1 Chaetodon striatus | reverse complement strand
GGTTCTTACTGCACCTCTGCAAACAGCTCTCCTCCAACAGGTAAACCTCTTTTACCTGCCCTGCTGTGGAAAAACACATGCAGCAAAAAACAACAGGGGACTTTAGCTGTGGATCAGCCCGCTGCTTATAAACATCATCAGTGAAGACAAGCCATCATCAGTTTAAGACACACCTTCAAGAAGGTAGCCCTGTTGTAATGGAAGTGTAAATCTCTGCTGTGCTGGGCTGACGGCCCAAACCATGCCAGTCATCACTGAGTCACATGCTTTAGCCTCATCTTGTTTTGTCCAACAGATTACTATTAAATAATCATGGTTGCCAGTCTTTAAGTATTAATGACTAGTACTGTAAAGGTGCTTTAAATATTTTTTCTGCCATGTGAAGATTAAAGTATAAATGTTCAACAATAAGCTGGCACCAGTGTATTGGTACTGTGGAAAATGAGTACTGAAAATATCCAGAATCAATATCTGTACAGGCAAGGAAACAATTTGTAATGTTTTATATGCACCTGTTTCCCTTTAATTAATGCTTATCTACAAAGTCCTGTCAGCATTCTAAGGCCTTCATTTGCCTTTATTTCAATAATTTATTACACCTGCACAAGACACTCTTGACAAGTGAGGCGTTTTTATTGGCAAGTCAATTAAAACATAACTGTGAGACATATTTCACATTGTGTATTTTACTGTGTATTCAGTGATTTCTACTGTTTGTGTTCACCTATTGATAAACTGCAGGTGAATACAAACTGTTGACTCCCTGACATTGTATTTCTGCTAAAAACCTGATGAAACATTAGACCAAGGTGTATTTTTGGATGATTAAAAACTATGAAATAAACTTCATGATTTTGTTCATCTTACCTGTTTCCATGTCTGAATTGCCAAGTTGGGTGTTGTTTATTGTAGCTGGCTTTTCACTCATAGCAGTTTCCATTAGGTCGTACCACCTGAAGCTCTGTGTGTTGGCCCCGTCTGTCTCAACCTGTTGTTTTATTTTATTGTATTCTTGTTTAAGCTTCTTTATTTTCTCCCTGCACTGCTTCCCAGAGCGAATCATCCCCATGGATGCCAGCCTACCTGACACTTCCCTGTATACTTTCTCATTTCTGAACGATTCCTCCAGGCCACGCTGTATTTTCTCCTCCGACCACACTGAGATAAGCGCCTGAGTCTCCTCATTGGTCCACCTTGCCAGAGGCTCCATGTTCTCTTCCTTATTTTTACTCTAAATCTGACAAAAACTGGGAAGAGTTGGTGGCTGGTGAATGTGTTTACTTTTTTTTCAAAATGGCGCCCCTTCAGCTCACCAGTTTGCCTTCCTAGACCTGACCCGCCTCATTTTGCGTTACTCTGCCTCTGATTGGCTGACAGTTACCTCAACCCTAGCCAATCGCACCCTTCTACATAAACCTAACCAATCCAAGCAATGAAGGCAACGAGTACGAGCCAATCAGAGGGAGAGGAGGGCGGGTCGTGCTTTCGTGTCCTATAAAATGCGACTAGCTTGGTTGAGGGCGTAGACGGGTTGAGCCCACAACCGCTATGATGACACTGACAGCTCGATAACGGTTTAGCTCGCACAGCGGGGCAAAGGCGTGCCGTGCCGGGCCAGTGGAAATGGGTTATCATACATTGGTCTGGTTTCGCTAAATACACGCTACGACACGACCGTTTAGTTTTCACTGCTTAGCATTTTATGTCACTTATCTGATTTAAGGGCTCATGATAGGTTGACTTGTCAAGTCTGCAGTGAAATAAAGTCTTACAAAAGATAACAAAAACCAGTAAGACACCAGTCATTTGCTATGTGCATTTATTTTTCTGCAAAACATCAAAAAACAAAATAATATCATAGAACAGCTTAATGACTTGTATACGTGGCTGCTCACAATATGATAAGTAATGGGAAAGATAAGACTTACAGCAAAACCTTATCACACAACTGCATAATGTTTTGTGCCCGAGCTAAATTAAAATAATTATATTTTCATGTGTTAGTTCAACACCATTAGAGCGACAACACTGCATCTACTGCTGGAAGAAAAATGTGAAATCCTAATAAACACAAATCAGCCTATATTCACTCTAAAACAAAAGCAGTGTAGTTGTTTACAGTTCAGGGTTACATAAAAAAGCGTGTGGTAAAAAGTAGATATGAATCTCTACAGTTGCCACAAAGATACAGTAACAAAGATTAAAATGTTTCCTAAAGACACTACGACATTATATTACATAGCAGACAAATGGTCACATGCACTGAAATATTTTTATTGTGTTGTTTACATGGTTCTCATTTCTTAAATGTTCACTACATTCTGGTAGCATATTTGGAAGATAATCTTTTAACCTATGGTAGGTTTATTGTGATGAAATGATCACAAATCATGAACGACTGCTCTACTCATTATACCTTACACCACTCAGGATGTGACAGCTTAGGGTAACCTCATTTCCTAAACTAATTTTGCCACATCACCTTATTTTATGGACAAACTGATGTACAGTAAAACAGTGGGCTTTGTTAGTTGAGATGCTCCAGCTGGCAGGCAACGATAGAAGTCAGCCACCCATTACACTTCAAATTACAACTCAAATTGGTCTTTAAATCCGATGATCGGATGATTATCTTAATATGTTTTAATTACCCAAACCATCATTGTGACATGATCTCCCCCACAAAATTGAAAATTACATGGTTCATAGGGTCACTGGTGCAGTAGCTATCTGAATTAGCTACTTATAATTGAATCAGTGATAAGCATCAGCCCTAAAACTCTAATTTAATACAAAATATGCTTCCTTGATTAATAATCATCGCCACTACCCTCATCTTCCTCATCATACTTCCTCTTGAGGGAGTGCTTCTTGTGCTTCGCCCTGTGTCTCCGTTTACCAGAGAAGTCAGGGTTAGCCTCCCTCGTATGCAGCTGCTCGTGCTTCTTCAGAAGACCCGGGACTGAGAATCCTTTCCCGCACGTGTCGCAGGTCCAGGGCTTCTTGCACGTGTGAGTCCTTTTGTGGACGTTCAGATGTGATGCCAGCTTGTAGGTCTTGCCGCACACGTCGCAGCTGAACGGGCGCTCGTTGGTGTGTAGCCTAATGTGGACCTTCAGATTCCCGACCTGGGTGAAGGTCTTCTCGCATATGGAGCACCGGTAGGGCCGCTCCCTGGTGTGGATCCTCAGGTGAACCCGCAGGCAGTACTTGCTGGAGAATTTCTTTTGGCAAACAGGGCACGGGATCTTCGCTTTGGGCACGTGGTCTTGCTGGTGCCTCTTCAGGTCGGACAAATAGACGAAGGTCTTCCCGCACTGGGAGCAGATATACTTGCGGTCGCCGATGTGGTAACCCATGTGTCTCTTCAACAAGCTGGGGACGAGGAATCTCTTCCCGCAGCGCTCGCACATGTGAGGGCGATCTCTGGTGTGCCAGCGTTCGTGGTTGGACAGCTTGAAGGCCGTTGGGAAGCTTTTGTTGCAGTGCTTGCAGGGGAACGTCATCTGGCTCGTGTGGCACTCCATGTGTCTTTTGAAGTAGGTGGACTGTGTGAAGCCCTTGTTGCAGATGTTGCAGTAGAAGGGCTTTTGGCCGCTGTGGGCCAGCATGTGTTTCGTCAAGCTCTGCAGTTTGACGAAACACTTCCCGCACTGGCCGCAGGCGTAAGGACGCATCGTGCTGTGGGTCTTAAGGTGGTTGTTGAGGAATGCCTGTGTTCTGAAGCTTTTGTTGCACGCCGTGCACACAAACGGCTTCTCTCCTGTGTGAATGCGCTCGTGGTCCATCAGCTTGGACTGATAAGGGAAGGTCTTGTCGCACACGGGGCAGGTGAAGCGGTCAGCTGGAGGCCTGATTTGCTTTTTTCTTCTTATGCTCGGCTTCGAGTAATCCCCTGCCGTCAGCCTGGGTGGAGGAAGTGGTGGCAGGGCTGGAAGTGAGAGCGAGTTAGTGGCAATCTGTGACACCCACTGATGCAGCGTGACTCGCTGAGTCTGGGGCTTCTGGCCGTCTTTTGTTCCTGTGTTCTGCAAGGTGGGAGCGGTTTTGAGCGGCATCTGAACGACTCGGAAAGGAATTGATTTCAAAGGCAGCTGCTGTGGTTCTGGCTTATTTGGTGTTTCTGGCGCTGCGTTCTCCCCTCTGCTCTGTTGAGGTGTGGTCGGCTGTTCCTGCGTCAGACTCTTCTCTTGCAGCACGTTCTCCCTCTGAACGGTTGCTGAGACACTCTTTTCCTTGTCGGCGCTGCCATCAGCTGCTTTAAGACTGTATCGCCCTCTCCCCTGTGGGCCAGTGGCAAGGTCTGTTGGGCTGTCAGAGTCGTCTGACATCACTCCCAAGTCTTCGGTGTCACTGAGGGAGGCTGGGCTTGTTTCGTTGACGGTGACCTCTAACTGCTTTGGTGATTCTGGTGGTGGCGGTGGTGGTTCTGCTGGTTTGGGTCGGAAGGCAAGTGAAGCGAAGACACAGTCGCCCACTGATGACGAGATGGTTGCTGCACAAATGGAGAAGGCTTTGTCAAACTCAATTTAACTGTATTTAATGATTTTCTTACTATGTTTCATCACACGCTCTTACAAACATCCTTAAATATACCTTTAACACCCAGGAGTCCCTTGGCCTGCTGGTGCAGGAGGAGAGTCTTCAGGTCTCCGCTGCTGGGCATGAAGCCTCCGCAAGCCTCCAGGACAGATGGATCTGCTGAGATCATGGCACCAAGCTGAGGTAGAGAGGCAGGAAATGTAAACACTGGATGAGTTACAAGAATACTTCCAACACAAAATGACTATTTGTATATTAATGAGTCATGCCCTGTAACCTTGAATTTGTCAAGAAAACTTTTCTCACATGCCTCCACTGAAACTTGAAAACATATGGATTTATTGGGGACCACCTTAACCAACAGTATAACAAGACATCTGTCTACAAACTCTCACACAACTCATGCAGAATAATCTAAGTCTCATTTATCTATTTGTATGCTCAGTACTCCCTAAACACATTCATTTTCACTAAATCCCACTATTAAAACTACACTAAGAGTGAAACTAATCTATTTTGCCACTGGACCGGGCTCAGCCTGACAAAAGTTACTTCCTGTCTACAATCAGTAGCCCACCGTGCTGTGACCAGAGTGATCGTCAACATGCAGTGACAGTACATGTGCATACCTGGGAGAGATTTGGAACAGGAAGAAGCTGCTCCAGCTTGCACACCAGACCTGCAGTCAGAGCCTGCAGCGCTGTGTCGAACTTTGTGCCGTACTGAACAGGGAACACTTCCTGCAGAGACAGCAATATGTTTGAGTTTAACGTCACTGTGACCTTGAAATTGTGAGGGCCACACATTTAATTGAAAAGGAGAGATGTCTGAATTTAACACAAATGTAATGTCTTCATGTTGCCAAATCTAAATCGGCTGCAAGCGTTAATTTGAAGTGGAAAATGGCTTTGTGTGTTGTCAAACGTCACAGTGAGACAGATGTGGATACCTGGAAGAAGCGCTTCCTCTCAGCAGGACTTTTAAGCAGATTCTGGACCAGCACCATGAAGTTTGTTTGAGACTTCTCCACTTCTAAGTCCTTCTATAACAAAGGAAATACTGTAACTCAGGTTTACGTCACACTTTAGGATTCTAGAGTCTAGAATCTAAAATAAACACAAGCTTTGTTAAAAAATGGTACAACTGTATGTTTCTGAGGAAGAAAATGTTCCCATTCTTACCCCTGAAGCTGCGGACACCTTCAACTTATTTATGAGAGTTTGAATTGCCTTGGAATCTGGTGGGCCGTCTTTGTGAAGCAAATCCAAAATGATCTAAAGTACCAGAAAACACAGATTAAAGTCATAAGACAAACCATATCATACATAAAATATAAGTAAATGCTCCTTGTGTGTGAGAGCAGGGGCTGACCCCTGCCCAGGGCAAGACACCACACATTATTAATGCCATAAACATGCAGTATGAGACTTTGAATTCATGTTGTTTACATAATTAATGTGCAGTAATTTAATTTCAACTCAATCTGAGAGGCCTTTGCATTTTGCTTTATTTATGCCTCATTGCGGACACTGCGGACATGGCCCAGCCCCTGCTCGGAAGAGGCTGGCAAGGAAGAGCCAATAAGAGTTTTTCAAAGTGATGTACAGATGACAAAAATTAGGTTTTTGCAGCAACACCATCCTGGTGGTGGGAGGGCATTGCTGGCGATAATCGCTGAAGAGCCCAGAGCAGCCATGGCTAGCGCTAGCTATGCATGTGAACGTGGCTTTGCCAACATAAAAGGCGAGACATTTTCTTCACAAAACATTCAAATTTCACCACCTGCAAATGGATATTTGAAATGTAGTGCTAGTGCACCTGATTAAAAGAAAATGTATTTCACATCATTTTGTGTTTTTTGATCCTTAAAAATGAACCGGTTGATGGATGTCAGGCTATCAAAAGCAAAATTAACCGAAACTGAGATATTAAATATTAAATGAATTTGATTGGGATTGACTGCAAAAGAAATGCCTCTTGGGACATCTCTACCAGTTTATTTCTTTCTCAAACACAGCATCAAAGATGACAATTTTGCAGGCCCAAAGTCTGCAGAGTGACTGGGGTTAACAACGTATAGATACAAGGATGGAAGCTATAGCTTAAAATGCTTTTTTTGTTCTTGATGTCTGGTTTGTAATGAGAAACATGTGGAGTTCATCAACATAATGAACAACTGCTTTGATGTTAAGTAACCTTTAGGGGCACATTTTAAGAAATGAATGCCCCTTATGAAGCCTGGAGAGCACACGAAACACAGGCTCAGTGTGAAGGAGCTCTGTGGCAACTAAATCCACTCTTTTGCTGCTTTTTGATGCACACACACACACGCACACACACACACACACACACACACACACAATAGATGACAAACTCTCACCCTTGCTCTCAACCCCAAGATGAGCTGGGCAGTCTGCTTGAAGCTTATGAGATCAGGAACAGTCTGCGTCACCATGGTCACAAACTCCTCCACTTTCCCGTAGTGCTTCACATTTCTCTGCCGTATGATCTGCCATATGTAGGAGTAGGTCAGCTGCAGAGGGGACGTTAGCAAGCGGAGGGAGGACAGGGGAAGGGCACCTCCGACACCTTTGTGAAAGCAAAAATTTTGAGTCAGAATGTGATTAAACTCAACAGCATGTTTATGTAAAATTGCCTGAGTTTTATGTCTGGAGTTCTTTCACAGCACTGTATTATGGATTTTTTCATGATTAAATTCTTATAGGCCTGTTGTCTTGTAGCTGTTGGTAATGTCCACTAAACAGGGTGTTAAATGCCTGCAGCAAAATCTGACACTCAACAGAAAAGTGTGATATTCTACTCTCAGTGTTTCCTATCATGCCTCTTAGCTCTCCTTTTAGTGTCCCATGAACAAAAGCTAACTTAACTAAACAACTTCATTAGGCACATGCTAGTAGCATCTAGATTTGTACGGCCAACAATGCTACTTGCACCTGGGTAAACATTAACACAAATGGGTCTATTAAACTATTCTGCTAAAGTTTAAGTACACAGTGTGCTTTCAGCAGCTTCACACATCCTAAAAACTGAAAATAATGAGTCAGCTAAGTCTAAAAATAATAAGTCAATATTGACTCAAACCCCAGTTATTTATCTAGCTCAAGGGCACCCTGGCAGTGCCCAAGAGCTGAACTGGCATCGCTCCAGCTACCAGTACACAATCCATATTTGGTCTGGATGCGGACTTGAGCTGGCGACCCTCCAGTTCCCAACCCAAGTCCCTATAGTTTGTGCATGACCTATTCATCAATGACATGTCACTTGCTGATGTTATCTGACTATTGTGCAGGGCAACTGTGATTTTTTTTAATTTTTTTTACCACTTTAATCTCAGAGAATATTCGAGATTGGCTGGTACTAGCCTGACGTATGACCTCTTTGCCCTTACCCTAACCACTTCCGACCTTGAAGCATCAATGTGGCAAGTACTAGCCTATCACAGCACACAGTGGGATCCATAATAAGGTGTCATAAGGACTAGTCAAAATAGCTGACTAACCGCAGTGTAATTATTGTCAGCCCAGTGCAAAATGATGGTGGGTGGTGCTTAGCACGTAAGTTGACTGTTTCCAACATAGAGCCAAGATCACAAACTTTCTCACTGTGCAGCTAAACAGTACACTTAAATATGTTTCTGTAAACACCTGAGGTGAGAAATAGGCGATGCAGTGACAGAATCTTGATTCATCTTGATTGATTAGTGCTGCCTAGTTTGACAGTAGCAGTTCACGGAGTGATTGACATGACTGCTGACAGCTGGCCCTGAAGTATTTTCCCATTATCTAATACAGCCCCCATTCAGAAAAGTTTGGACACCCCTGACGTACTTCAAATGTTGGAAAATTTTTAGTGGGACACGTGGGAAACAATAAATGTACAGTGCGATATTAACATAAAAATATCTATTTGGTTTACCTTGAAAAAAGCTTGTTTATTTGTGATTTGATTAGATGTGGTTAATGTGCATGAGTGTTATTTAAAAAAAATTATAGACTATTTAGAAATTTCACAATTAAGCATTGGGAAAAAGATTCATACAGTGTGTCTGCAGGTACACAGTTAAATTTAATGCTTTTTGAGACCTGTTCAAGACGCCTTTTGACCAAATTTAGCATCGTAGGCAAGTAGTGTATATGTGTTCTTGTGCAGAGTAAGTGTTACATAGGAATATGGTTATTAGAGTGAGTTAAGTCAATCTACATTTTGCCGACAGGTAAGTGCACATATGAAGTAAAATGATAGTATTATAGTTTTTAAAAGTTTTTTTAACATTACAAATGTGGACTTTTACATAGAAAGGGTTTATTTATTTTCACAAAAAGAAATTAAAAAAATGGATAAATGAAATTAGATAATATGTTTGTAGTAGTTAAGACCTCACAAGTTGAAATTTAAGACTATTTGATGGCTTTTAAGGCGTTAACACTGAATTTAAGACATTTTAGGACTTTTTCAGAACCTGTAGACACCCTATCATAGTATCCTACTTCCCATATGTTAGAATTTTTAAGACTTTTTGATTGATTTAAGATATTTAAGTACAAGTTATGGCTTTTCTTTCAATTCATAGCTTTAATGTCCTTTAAGACATTGTCATTATCCACAGAAACCCTGTACTGTGATGTGCTTAGTGCTTTGTGTTTCAGTTTCACTGCAGTGTAACTAACCTAACTGCCAGTCAGTGATGATATTTGTAAAACGTGGCTGTGTCTCACACAAACTAAGGTTGCCAGATGCAGAGCAGCTGTAGCAGGTGGAGCCAGAGGCCGCTGTAGGGGGCGCTGCAGTGCTAAAGCATGCTTTGATCGCTGCAGACAGACAGGCTGCAAAGAGGCTGGACGTGTGCACATTTGCGTGTGCATGTGCAGTGGTGAAGAGAATGAGCGGCAAACTGCATCCGAGTTAGATTTAAACTTTGAGCAGATGATGCGGTCTGTGTAGTGTTAGTTATGGTGTCACCGTGGCTGTTGTGACACGATGCAGAGGCCGATCAGGACATCCGGAGGAAAGGATGGTTTAATTTGAAATTAAGCAGCCCGGGCTGTCCCTGCTGAAGCTTATTAGCTAGCAAACAATCAAACGTCGCCAAAATAAACAAAGAGACTCAGCTACACGCACGTTGACCTGCGAGTAAAACCAAAGAGTCGGTTCACGGCAACAGATGTCTTCCCTTGGACCTCATTTTCTGACCACAGCGCTCGGCGGCAGCTACTGCTAGCTTGCTAACGTTAGCTTTGCAACTTACCTGTGCTATCAGACCGTTTGTCCATTCTGGGCCTCCGTCGTGTCGCTAATTCATTTGTTAATCAACCGACTACACAAATACACAGTCAACGTTGCAGTTTACCCCGAAATATAACGTTTAAAAGTATTTAACCGTCTTTCTCCGGACAGTCAAGCCAGGAAGAATCATGGCGACCGTAGGTTAGCTGCTTTCCAAAACAAAAGTCCCAGCGCTTCCGGCGGATGTTCCTGTACAAAATAAGAGCACGGTCTTTAGAATTTGATGTCAAGGAGCCAAAAAACACAGAAAAGCAGTCGGACATATGATTTATAATGGTTATTACCTTGTTTATAACGGTTTTTTAAAAAATAATGTTAATCCCACATTTGTGTGCACACACTCATTCTACATGTCTACACTTAAAGACTAAGTGAAACTCTTAATGTCAAATGAAAATATTAAAGGGTGACTACGCCCATTTAAAAAAAATCATACATGTTATCCTATTATCCAAGAAAGTCCAAAAGTATTAGTAAAAATTTACACATTGTCTTAAAACAAACGCTAGAGAGCTGAAACTCAAACTTGTGATGTCATTGGGTATAAAGTCTGGGGCTGCTCCATAGACGATAAGGAAAGCTGTTATAGAGACACTGAGAGCTCCCAGGAGAATGTTTGGAGTATATGGAACTGAGAACACCACAATAAAATACAACTTATTTGGGTATTAAAAAGAAAACAGACATTTTGTGGGTCCATAAAAATCAGTGCCCCATCCATTGTTTATAAACCGAATCACAATCTTTTCTTACAATAAGTAGAAAGTCACATACATAAAATTAAATAGCGCTGAGCAAACACGCTTCAATTAGTTAGTTTTCATTCACCTAAAAAGGTCCACTATAAAAAAGTAATATCAGTTTAAGTGTATGCTTTCTACACCATTTTACCTTGCCATCAGAGAGCATTTTCCAAAGTTACCTAACTCAGTCGACAAAAACAGCAATTTCTCTCAGCAGAACACTGAGTTGCTGGTCTACTAAGGCCTTGATTGGTTAGCGTGTTAAGCAAAATGGAGCAGATATTCAAATATAGGATACATTTTAGGTGGCTAAAATGTGTTTTGCCATGGCCCTGTCCACAGCAGTGCATTGTTACGCTTCTGTGATGACAGCAAAGCAACAAAGTACACAAAATAAAAACAACAGCAACATTAGATAGGTCGGACCACTGTGTTTAACTATGTTTTTTTTTTAAAGTTACAGTTATGGCTGAAAATGACGATAGAAATCAACAAGTTTGCAGATTTTACATCTCCGCAATTGTAACAAACTGCCAGTCGTCTATTGTGATTGTTGTCATCACTTGTGATTTGGTCTTTGGAGCAGCTCCAGACTTAAAACCCTATGACATCACAAGTTTGAGACTAACTTATCTTATTTCTGGCTTTGAGAGGGTTCACAAATATTGATCGAGCTTTCCTTGACCGTGGGAATAAGGTATTAGTATTCTTTATTTGTGTAGTGTTCCCCCTTAACAGAGTTACATTATAACAAGATCCAGCTCAAAAGCATTGCTCCGTCTGTTGCATACCAAACAGTTTTATTATTACAAATTGAATCACCAAAACATCTTACTGATGCTATTGTTATCTGTGCAGTCAACACCATGGCAATGAGAAAAAAATCACATCATCATGAATCATCATTGAAATTACATTAAAGGTCAGGGAGGTCTGAGTAGACGACCTTACAACATTCTGCATGAATGTATGATGTCGGTATGAGTAAGTCTAAATGTGTCACTTAAAAAATCCAGAATAGAGGCCTTTTTATCATGCCCCTTGTTGTCCATGTTAAGTGAACTTCAAATGTTTTTGAAGTGGTATTTTGTTCAGTTATTTTATTATTTTAATAAAAAGGACATTGGGGAAACATTCAGACTTGGTGCGTCATCATTTTGCCAACAACAATAAGATGTATCAATATATATATTGTCACAGAACATACATATAATATGGACAACATGACTTCGCTCATGGGCCATTTGCAGGGGCTAGACAAAGTAATGTCAACATTTCATTAACAACTACAACTGCTACTGTAGTGCAGTGATACTTTAGGATGCTCTCAGACCTAGAGTTGTCTTCCTTTGGTCTGAATCAGGGACTCATTTTGTTACCAAGTTGTATAATTGCCTAGAGTTGGTTCGTGTTCTCACAGCAGCATTTACAAGTGGACCAGATAAAATGCGTTGCGCGATAAAGCTGCTCTTGATTGGTCAGAATTTCCATATGGGAAAAATCGAGGAAGTAAACAAAACATAGAAGAAGAGTACAATTGCAAGATATATGACACTTTCTAATGTCACAATGGAGGGACAACTACGCAGGTTGATTTTAGCGCTGCTCATTGTGTACTATATTGCTGTCATTGTTCATTTGAGTCAAAGCATACAGTTTTAAAACGAGGCGCGGCTCCAACTAGAAAACAATGTTTTGATGCATTGGATGTGCTGAATGTGCATATTAAGGCAGTA
>JAPZEB010000015.1:12688376-12707460 GCA_029783705.1 Chaetodon striatus | reverse complement strand
AATCGCGCTCATGACGGATCCAGTGGACATCGGGGGTGATATCTATTTTCTGTCACTCTTAAATTTAATAGCTTTTAAACCTCAGTATCACTGAATTAATGGCAGGTACCCACTCATGGTTAGAGGTCGACAGAATTACGTTAAGAGTGAACAAGACTGTCACCAGGCCAGCTCCCACCCCACTGACCAGCTCTCTAACGTCTGTGCCTTCAAACTCTCTTCTCAATCATACGCGTACTACAGGTTGCATTCCAATCACTTCAAATCACAAAATAAAAAATTACAAGGCAGTGCATGGCAGCAAAACACACATCAGAATATGTGAATCAGAATATATCCTGAATGCTGAAATTGTTCTTGCAAGGTTTAGCTGTACACAAGTCCTGCTTTCTTATATGTGGAGCACCTGGGACTTGAATGAAGTACCACCTCCTAAGCAGTGCCAACATTTAGTTCCAGGATTGCATCCAAGAGGCAAAGGGAGAACAGTGGGAATGAAACCAGATACCATGATGAAGGTGACGTATTACGTAGTGGAGGAGGCCTACTATAACTGAGCAGTGGCAAACTAAATTTATCAAAATACAGGTAAAATATTGTCTTATCGCTGTGCAGTCATCAAAAACTCCTTCAAACTTGATGTCTCAATTTTCATTTCCTCCTCTCACCATTACATGTACCAGCATGCCCCACACCACCACAGACCCCTGCAAAGTTATCCCTCAGATACAGCTGTCTTCAGCCTTTTGACCCCTACAAGATCAGCGTATCCATAAAAGTGAACCTATGAAAGTAAACCAAAGTATAAATCATTAAGCATCCTCTCCAACTCCAGGGCCAACCTGACTCCACTTCAACACTCCCTCTCTGTGATTTGACTCCAGAGAGAGTCCACTATTCTCGAGAATGTTCTCTCCACTCTCCTTTAAAACACTCTCCCCCAAACCCAGAGTCACTAAAAAGCCCTTCCACTATCATTAATTAATGCAGAGTTGATTAGTTTTCCCCACTTGCCGCTTCACAGCCCGGTTGACTTTTTCCGCACTTATAAAATAGAGAGAAGCAGTGTTGCGGTGTTGAAATGTGGTCGATCACTGCTGGAAATTAAACCCCATTGAAAAGTGGACTGAGTGGGTTCAGTGGTGCGTGTGGAAGGCAAGCCTGAAGGGTGTGCATGTGTGTATCTGTTAGTGTGTTGTGGGTGAAAAAAAAACAAGGAGAGTTGTGTGTCGATGTATAATGTATCTACATAGACATAAAGGAGGGATTAATAGAAGCAAGGTCTGTGTGGTGTAATGCAGTTAACTAGCTGTGATACAAGCTTATAATGTTACATTTTTTGTTGTGACCGTCAGAGAAGTGTGGAATCAATGCTGTTTTTTTTTTTCAAACTACAGTTTTTTTTGTTGCTCTCAAAAGAAACTAATTATAAAGCTCCACAAAGGTTTAAATTGCATTATCTTGTAAAGGTGTTGCTTTTATTGTGTTTGAAGCGTGCAGATATCTCTTGCCTATGAATTGTACTTACCCGCTGAATACTGTGCACATATGAGCACACATGCATGTGAAAAAAGTCGAAGGAAAGCCGGAGCAGGTGAAAGAAATGAGTGAGTGAGCGGGGGGGATGGAGGCAGAGAGATCTCATAGTAAACACACAGCCTGGAGCTCATTAAAAGTGTCTCTCGGAGGGCTTCAGAGGCAGCAGCAGAGTTGGACTCAGTCTAGCCCTTGTCCTCCCGGCTCAATACTAAACAGCCTAATTAGACTTAGATTCTCATGAGCTCCCTAATGATAGCGCTTCACAAAGACAACATAAGGAAATACAGCACGTCGGGAGCCTTAATCTGGTGCTCTGGTTATGCCTGCTCTCTCTCCCTCCGTCACATCAATAATGTCAGTTTATTCACTTGTTTCTTTTGCCGCAGTGGAATTGTGATTGTGTTCAGGGGACTGAGCAGTTCAACTGTTAACACTTGTTGTTTTATGCTGTTTTAATGCTTTGCAAATTGACTACACAGCTGCCGAAAAATGCAGCATGACGGCACAACAAAAAACTTGGAGCTCAAGAATAATACAGTGTCCAAATATATTGCAAACTAATAAAAGGCCCTGCACCTTTAACTGTATAGTCCTGAGCTGCTGTGGCGTTTATGCTCTTTAGTTTAGGGATGGGATGGAAGATGAGGAGACCTCGATACCGATATTGCAACGATCTTGTAGGGTCAACTATTGGTGCTTTCACAAAGTACTTGAGATTTCTGATGAATAATCATCAGTAATGTGGGTATAATGATTAAGTGGGTAAATGGACCTGCACTTGTATTGTCCTTTTCTAATTATCCGACCTCTGAAAGTGCTTTTTATACTACAAGTCACATTCATGCATTCACACACATTCACACACTGGTGGCCAAGGTTACCATACAAGGTGCACCTTGCTACTCAGTTTTAACACACACACCAATGATACAGCCAAATTGGGAGCAATTTGGGGTTCATGCAGACTGGAGGAGCTGGAGATCAAACCACTGATCTTCCGATTAATGGACGAGCCACAGCCGCCCAGATGTTGCACCTGGAATCTGCTGGAGCCAGTTCAGGATAAGTGAAACCGCAAAAACGAGAATCATACTGGCTTGGATGTCGCCCAGGTCGCTTCACGTCAGGTGATGGGGAACCAGGGCATCGAAAAACCGGGAACCAAGAAATGGGCTACAGGAACAAAACATAGATGGACTAGAGCAGAGAGTTTGGAACTGTTGGAGTGCTATTTTACAAGTTACTCCAGTGAGAGGGGCTACATGCAAAGGATGTGGGATATATGGATGCTTTGAAATCCAACATCTAGGTTGACAAAGAAACAACTCCTAGCCCATTGTTCCAACATTCACAAGCAACAACTGCAAGGGGGGCAGCAAAGAACTCCAGATGCCCCTTTCCCCAGCAACGCTTTCCAGCCCCACCTTGGGAATCCTGATGCATTCCCAAGCCAGACAGGATATACAATCCCTGCAGCGTGTTCTGGGTCTGCCCGGGGGCCTTTCACCAGTTGGATATGCCTGGCGCACCTCTAACATTAGGCGGCCAGGAGTCATCCTGATCAGATACCCAAACCACCTCAACTGGCCCCTTTCAACGTGAAGGTGCAATGGCTCTACTCCAATCTCTCTCTGGATGTCCAAGCTCCTTACTCTATCTCCATAGGTGAGGGCTGAGATGTAGATGGACCAGTTAACTGAATGCTTTGCCTTTACATCTTTTTCCGCAATCCAGCCTGAAGTAGTTGGTATCTTTGGAACATCTGGGATGTTGACTAGAATTGGTTTGTTTTAGCTGCACAGCATGAGTTTGTAATGACTGTGCCACCAGTGCTCGTCTGCTTCTGAAGATGTTAACCATAAAACATTAAAAATATAAATAAGCCATCAATACTGCTTAAATTTATCCACCACACTATAAAAATCAGCTAGCCTCCATTATTGGAGAATATATCATAAAAATAACAACTGCTGTTGTGTGGAACTGATTCCCCATGAAATCTCCTCTATTGACTTAAAAGAGCTCCGCTGGGTTAAAACTAACTAACTAAGCTTCAAAAGCGAACTTCAAAGTGGATAGATTTTAAAAAAAATCTGACATAACACAACCTCTGGAGGATGTGAATAGAAAACTTGCGAGGGGCCTGGGGGCCTTCTGATGGTTCAACGCACAGAGTAGCATACCAAGTGCCTGCGCTGTTGTCATCGCCCCTGTCAATCTGCAGTGACCCTCCGCTGATGCAGAAATGCGTCTGTAACAACCCTCTGAAAAGAGTCTTCTCAAAGAGCTTGCCTGCTCTTAAATTATTTATTTATCACACTAAACTATCCTTTATGAATTCACATTGAATAATTAACAGCAATGAATATCATTTGTCTTCATCTGGGAAACTCTCAGAGGGTTGTAAATGTAAACATTAAACCACATAAAAGTGGCTGTGGCAGGCCAGTCAAAGACAAAGGGAATACCAAATCTCTAAATGGCTTCTATTTACACTTCCAGAGCACCGCCTCTCCTTATGGCTTAATGTTTAACGAAGAGATGCTTTAAGCCTCGCTACAAATAAGGCACAGCATTCCCTGCATTGGCACTGAGAAGCTGAGGTTATCCAATATGAATCTAACCCTAAGGACACTGGACCATATGTGTAAAATGTACGAGTGAAATCTCCATGTTTGTAGTCAATCTAATTTGTTCTTATATCCAAACAAAATGAATCTGGACTCAGTTTTCCCTAGGTTCACTGTTGTGGGTGGCGGATGATCAAAGCCTGTCCTGTCTTCTGTGCTGTGCTCCATGTGCGTGTGGACAGGCAGCAACGCAGAGATAAGGTCATAAATGACAGCGTAACACAGTAAAGACTCTCACACTGAGGTAAAATGAAATGGGCACACATGAACTATGTTTTGGAACAGCGCCACACAGAGGTCCTCGAAATGAATATCTGGCATTACCCTTTGGCGTTAAAAAATATATATTTTTGTGGGGGCTCCTGTTGGCCTGTACGAATACAGAGTAAACACTGACTTCTTATGTGTACCTTTTTCATGGGAATACTTGGACATTGTGTGAAATATGTAGGCCTGTCCCCTGAAAGTCAAAGATCAAAATCATCGGTCTGACATGCCTCAGTTGACAGTGATCCGTCGAGTCAAGCAGTTGTGTATTGTTTCAGCCCCCAGATTTAGCTGCAGAGTGAGCGATTCTTTCTTCCATGCTGCTCTCCTGTACAGGCATCGGCGGACCCAGACCACAAGGTGAGTCTGAGTGAGACGGAGGTAGCTGCTTGAAAGGAGGGAGGGAGGAAGGCCTTGCCTGATCAGGCTCCAAGATAACCCTACCTTCTGCTGTCCTCATAGAAGTAGTGAATTTAAAGCTCACGGCAACTTGCACCCTCTGGCTTTTGTTTGATATCTAGTGTCAGCAAAAATGTTGTTGCACATTTCTGATCTGCGATGGCGTAGTTTGCATGCATTAGCTCGGAGGGCTTACTTGGCTTATTTGCTTTAGAATGTCGCTGTCACTCCACACATCCCGCTGAACCCCATTCAATCTCTCAAACTCTCTGTGGGAACAAAAGGAACAAATAGTAAAATGTTCACAGTGAACAACCAAATCTGATTCAGCTTACATAACTCTGAGCTGGGTACAGCCCTAGAAATATGTTTGTTTGCTTTCTTGTGGAGGGAAACGGTCGTACACATCAGCTTTTTACAGCATGAAAAAGCCACAATTGTGAATACTGTTATGGACATAGAGATTCCAAATGATCCTGGACTTAAATTAAAGTGAGAAGTGGGCAGAGTGCAGTTTTGCAGTTTTACCAGTGCTTTTCCTTTGAGCCCTTTGCCCAATGAACAGTGTCAACACTTGTCATGATGTTGGCCTGCCCCAGCTTGAACAATAGCAGAGAAGGGGACATTTCCAATGATGTCTCTACTGTAATAGCAATTTGGACGAACATACCTCTGGCTTCCCCAGTGGTAGACACTTTGTTCCTTTAGTTGGCCGCAAAGCATTTTTACTGACCCATTTCAGTCTTTTCTGCTCTCTTGTAACTTCCCAAACACGAGCGGGTGGATATTCCCAGTGCCTCGGTGGCAGAGTATCAGGTGATTTCCCAGGTAGCCGAGCCAAGAGTGGTGTCCCCCAACAGCAGCCTAAATCTGGCATTGCTGATAGCCAGAATCATTCATGACTCCTGATGAATGATGGAGCAATACAGGTCCAGGCACACTGGTCAGACCCTGAGTGTCGGCAATGGCTGAAAGGTGGCTGGAGGTAAAATAACTGCATCTGTTTTCCACCCTGATTCAGCCAAGGTCTGAAGAAGTAGCCAAATCTAGAAATTCACACATGGGTCTGAGCCGGTTCACCTTTGGCCTCCCTTTGCCAGAACACAGCCAAGTTCTTGTTTTACTTTTTCTTTTCTTCTTCTTTTTTTAAATTGTACCTGTAGAAAAAGCACGTGTGGAATTTTCCTTTTCCTTTCCTTACAGAAATAGATTCATTCTAACCCAAGTGACGACTTTTATCTTAAACTTGAACAAGAAATCTCTTTCTGGTAGAAAGCCCTCAAAGAAGACGTCTGCCACCTGCACAGAAAAATACATTGCAGTGGCAAAAACAGAAATTAGGGTGGGTGTGATGCATTAATTACATTGTTTAGAAACCTAACTTTTGTTTTTTTAATGAAAATGTACTTTTTTACATTTAAAAAATTACATAGTTTTGCTATAACACGTGGTGTTTGTGTGCAGACCCCAGTTTGCTACCCAGGTATAACTGCAGATTTAGTGCAAGATTTGTGGTCAGGCCTGAGATGGATGTGGTGAGCTTCAAGGCCACACACACTCACACACACACCGTTTAACACATCGGGACAGGACAGCAGGAGCCTCTCTTCCTAATTAATTCCCATTTTCATCCTGGATCTGATTGCAAGAAAAGAGGGATGCGAGAAAGGCTGCCCTCTTCAAAACGCCTAATGAGCTTAATCGACCACACTTTACAATCTCATTTAAGCCCGTCTCCTTGCCCATGAATTAAACTATTACAAAAACCTGCTTGAACTTAACTGGCGGCTGCTTAATCACAGAAAATCACTGTAATCCTGTGTGTCAAAGTGAGCCTGCACACTGCTGGGCCCCTGTATAAGAGTGCACCTCATACAGTGTGTGTCTACATGTACTATAGGTTATGTATATGTAAATGGTGTGTGTTGTTGCTGCTGTGAAAGTGCACTATGTGTTCAACTTGATAGCTGGGGAGTAATGGCAAGGTATCGGAACTCTTGTCACATCCTCATTTTCCTGTTTTTCCCTTTGGGGATACAGTGTTTATTGTCTGTTTGTGCCCCCCTCTTGCTCATCGTCTCCCCCCACCCCCATCGCCTTTGATGCCCCCAGCAAGCTTTGTTTCAACAAAGCCAGTTAGCTGATCGTTCAATTTTCTGCTCTCCTCCTCAACCCCCTGCACCCCTCGCCTCTTCTTCTCCTCATCTCTCTCGGCTCAGTGTTTCAGTTCTTCCTCGCAGCTGCGGAGCATGAAGAGACGAATGAAAGAGAGTAACTGCTCGTCTGATAAGGATAAAGGACAAATATTAAAAACCTGCTCTGTTTGTTGCTGCCCTCTTCTACTTGACTTCTTGTCAGTGATTCACTCCCTCTGCCTGCATTATTTGTTCCTTTTTTCCCATCCTGCACTCCTGTCACATATTTTGTCTCCATGTTGTGGGCACTGTGAGTGGCTCATCTTAAAAAAAAAAAAATCAAGTAATTACAACATAGAGGCACAGTTGACATTTTTATATGCATTTACAAAAATAGAAGCTCTGTGTGGTTAGCAGGTGAAGTGCCTGATAGCTTTACAGAAAAAAAGAAAGACAAGTACTAAAACTTAAGCATTGTTAATGCTTAATTCAAAGATAGAAGTCACACCTCTGGACACAATAATCTGCATTGTGATCTGTAGGAACCTTTCAAGCTAAAGTAGGGGAGTAATTCTCTGGTTCAGCTTCTCAGTTGAGACAATTTGCTGCTTTTCTTTGTCATATTTTATCCAATTTATTGTCTTTGGGTTGTGGACTGATGGTTGAACAAAACAAGATATTTTAAGATACCACCTTGGGCTCTGAGATGCTGTGACGGGTAATTTCTCCACGTTTTTACAGAATTAAAAATGTCTTAATTAACCAAAAAGATAATAGTCAACGTGATTTTTAGTTGCAACCTTCGGTCATAACTCCGTCAGCCTGGAGCACCCGGGCATCATACTGCTGTAATCAGTGCTGCTTGGAATTTCCATCAACATTTATTGAGAATAAATATCCTTAAATCCTCTTAGATATCATATGAAAAATAACTTCAGATAGACTAAATTAAATAAATAATTCATATCTTTCCTCGCAGTCATCTAATTTTCTTTTTATGGGTATCAGAAATTGTTTAGTTGATTTTTTTTCTGTGCCAGAACTGCAAATGCAGCCTGACTCTCTATGGTATCAGTTCACATACATTTTAAACAAATATAGGCTGGTAGGAAAATATTTCTGCACACTCACATCTATGTAGTGTTTCACTTTATTGTTGAGCTTTCGTTCTATTTGACCTTCATCAGAGCATACATGTATGCATATATCCATGAGCTCAACAATAAAGTGAAACACTGCATAGATGTAAGAGTGAAGAAATCTTTTTCTACGAGGTTGGACTTACTGATGTTTCCAGCACCTTGCCAAGACCAAGCTGGAGCGGTGGTTGCTCTGCATCAAAAAAATAAAGGCTAAAGACTGTGCTCAGATGTACCAAAAGCTTTATAAGGATGCACTCACACTGGCACTATTTGGTCCGCTTTAAACAAGCCGTGGTCCGCTTCCGCTTTGGTTCGTGTGGAGTGGTGTGAATGTTAATTCGAACTCTGGTGCAGACCAAATGAGCGAACCCTGGTCCGCTTGAAAAGTGGGGGTCTCGGTTCACTTGCAAGTGAACTCTGGTGCAGTTCGCTTACAGTGGGAAATGCAAACGGACTATCCACTGGACTAAAGAGAGGACATGACAAAGAGCACAGTGCATTTTGGGTACAAAAAAAACCAAAGCGTGTACTGGGAGTGGGTGCAGTTTTTAAATTGTTTGGCAAGAGGATGGCGGCACGTTGATTTAATCAGATGGCGGATCAGTGTCGCATCAAGGTAAAAAAGAAAAACTGCGACAGCAATATATTAAGGTTCGTGACTGAAGGGGATGGATTTCCGTTTGTGGTCCTACCCAATCTATGAGCCGGATATTCTTCTTCCTTATTCTTTTTTTCTTCCTGGTCAGCGGTCGTTTCGGGCAATACTGCCCCCAAATGAGCAGCTGTTGTAACTGCATGACGCTGTCCAGGCGGTTTGGTCCGCTTTAAAAAGTGCAGTGTGAAAGTGAACTGAGCCAAATGAAGGTGTGAAATTTTTCGGCATTCCACTCCAATCGAACCAAGTTCCCCGGACTATCCTGGAGTGAATGCATCCTTAGGGGGTGAACAAATTTGAGTTTGTTTGAGCCGAACCAAACGGGGCAGGTGTGAAAGCACTTTAATTACTTGAAGAGAATAACATGTTTTCTCAGAATGTTAACAGTATTTTGTCTGACCCCTGTGCATGCATGACTTAAAATTAATCCATTTTTCATTTGCAATATTACAATAGTAGAAAAAGTTCATATTGTACATTTCATACATTTTGTAAGTGGTTTATCTCGTAACAAAATAACTTAAATATCTCACATACAAATACACATTTTCACAAAAATACAAAACTGAAAATTATAAAAATTGGTCACCAGACAAGACAGTAAAACGCCAGAGTTGTAGAGCTTGTCTACAGTGTGAAAATGTTTTAATAAAGGTGTATCCTCCCATATTTCATTGATGTGTTGTGGAAGTAAATCATTCGAATACCGAAAACTGTTATTGAAATACTGACCATCCTCTGTAGATGAGGCCACATAGCCTGCGGTCTGGAAAGATTCTTCGCCTGTTGATTCATAGGGATCTGCCGACATCAGTCGTGTTTGTAACTGGCATTTCCTCCAGCCTACGGCCAGTTCTTTTGTGGCGAGAACAAGCCTTCCTTATGCTTCTCACTGAGCTCATCCGTCCATCTATCTATCTATCCCTATCTCCCTCACTTTCCCTCGTCCTGCCTGTCCTGTCTCTCGCTCCCTCGCTCTGACACATACAGCACAAGAGCGCTCACACTCGGGGAGTCATGTTCTCATGACTGAACATGATTGACTCAGTGAATAAGGCATTAAAAACACACTCACTGTGGCTGAGCAGCAGCTATAGATCACTGGGCAACAGCTTTGAAATACAATGACGGGATTCAAAGTGCCTCTGGCGATGGCTATCTGCCATCTGGTCAGATCTTTGATACACAAAGTAGGACGCTTGTTGAAGCGCCTGGCGTGTTGTTTGTGACTAGCAGGTTTGCAATTTGTGACAGATCACAGATCAGAATAACGTCAACAACAAGTACAAGAGAAGCTGCAGTGGATGCACTTGCACAATACTTCTGATGCATTACCAAATAGAAGTGTTGATAGAACGTATTTTGTTGCATATATGCATTTCAGTAGACGTCAGAATACAGGACCAGCAGTGAAAGGACAGTTTCTGTAAACACCAGGACACAGCCGACAAATTCATGAAAAGGTCCATCGCGGAATAAAATGACGTTTCCTGTGAAATCACTTTGATTCGAGGCTCCGGCGATACATTTGATCGCATAGCAACACCCTGAATGGCAACGGTTCAGAGTGGCAGGAAAGAAAAAAAAAAAAACTCAACTCAGTCTGCTCAGAGAGGGCCGGCCAAGTGCTGTTAAACACTGGCCAAGACGAGACAATTAATGTACTTCACCAGCCATTTTGGCACATAACCAGCCATTGTGTTGTGAGTTCCTCCTCTGGATCCAAAAAAGCCTCTTTGGATGGTTAAGTGCTAGACGTGCCTGGGGAATTTCGTGACACACCTGCCTTCACAGCAGGTGAGTTTTCTCTCGTAGCTCGGGTCCGTGCACTCAGATGAGTGAAAGCAGAGGAAGAGTGTCAGACAACACTCGTTTATCCAGCAGCCTCCGGCCACTAACAGAACAACCTGGAAAGTGCGTTGTTAAACTGCGGTCCACGTTTCCCTTTTCTATTAATCGCGCCTCATCCGCTCTCATGCTCAGGGATCACCTCCCCCACCGGCTGAGTGTCAGCAGCGTGGGTGAGTGTTTGGAGTGGGATGGAGATAGACACAGTTGGGATCATGTCAGAAGGTGCCATTTGACTATTTTCAGAGTTGCACGCTGGTAAAAGCCTCCTAGACTTGACCTAAAAATAAAAATGAAAAGACAGAAAGTCACAATCTGAACAGTGCTCAGCATTATATCCTGTTTTCTATGATGAACAAAGACAGTTAATAAATCTCCAAAGCGGAAATCATTACATTAGGTAATAACAGCCTCAAAGTACTGCTGAATATTTGATGAGCACTTGTTAACTTTACAACAATTGCCTTCCTGGAAGTGGTCAGGGAAATGAAGGCACATTATCATGGAGGCTTTGACCCACAGAAACCAGAAGGCACAAGAGACAGTGTAGCTGATGGAGCATTTACTATCAAGGATGGTATTTTTAGATGGGGGCACTTAGGTTTTTATAATATTACAAAACCCAAGAGAACCACTACAATTTCAAGTATATGCAATCTATACCATACAGCACACCCAAGATATCATCCTCCCTGAATAACTGATTGTGAAATGGCTCCCAGCTGAATTTTTCATTCATGAAGAGCCGGAAGGCCGCGCTGAAAGTCTTAGAAATTGCAATAAGTGCTCATTGTGGTATGCCTTTTGAGTTTGACTTTATTGCCCTTTTAAACATAAACGCAATTATCTGCCTGAATAGTGTCATAACTATGTTCAAATATACTCAATAAAGGAGCAGAAAAGGAGCTTTTACAACGGCAGGAAAACTGCATGAAGAAAAAACTGTCTTTTAACAAGGGTCTACAGTCATGCTAGCAGCTTAATGCAGAAGTGGTGCTTTAAGCTATATGCTAACATCAGCACGCTCACTATCAGTATGTTTACATGCAGCTTGAGAAAATCAAATTATTGATTTCGTCTGACTGAAATTGGACTATCCGTAGCTTGACTAACAAACCTAGATAATTCAATGAAAATCAAACTATTGCTGCATGTATCCACTTAGTCTAACTGAAGTCGGACTAAGCGTTCTCATTCACCACTTTTTCTTTCAAGGGCTTTCACCCGGAGGAAGAAGGAGATGATGTAGCAGCAGTTCAGCATGTAGCAGTGTAATAACTCTCGTAAAAATAAACAAACACACACCATGGCGACCGAGAAGCAGAAGAAGCACTTCTGGACCAATGAGGAAACTACATTCAATCTCCGCCATCTTCATTCATCGTTAACTTCAAGTCAACCGGAACTAGTTCAATACGTACTACATAAAAAGGACACAGCGCTGCCTATAGAGGCGGAGTCAGACGTACTTGGTCAGAAATTCGATTTTCTCTTCTGCATGTATACTCAGACAAGACGAGAAGTCCGACTTGACTGATTAGCCGAGCTATGAGCTTAGCTCGACTACTACGTGCATGTAAACGTACTGAGTGACACTGCTACCAGGCTGTTTGGCAGGTAGCCTATGTTAACCATCTTCAAGATTTTAGTTAAGTGTGCTAGAATGCTAGCATTTTCTAATTACTACGATAAAGGTAACCATGAAGGTACGTCACGCAGTGTAAGACCCAAAGTATAGTTTCTTAGACTAGTGAAGGCATGACCCACCCTACTCTCCATCTGATTGGCTATCACTTGATGCCTTTGTTGGTTGGATTGGTTTGGTTTACAGTAAAGGCCTTAGCACTCTAAGTCTGTTTTTTTCGTCCGAAATTGTCGCACGTCTAAAAATAAATATGACGTTTTTCGCATCCGTCAGAAGCCTTTACAGACATTGACCAAGAATCAGTGAAGACAATGTGTCAGCGGGACACAGCTGCAACGAGACAGAGGAACAGGGCGCACTGATTATCATTTCATTACTCAGATAGCTCACGTTCAACAGGTCAGGTAGTATTGAGGAGGAGGATGTGGACTGCACACAGAATGTGGAGGACAGCTCCGCCCCTTCATGTAGCTGCGGTGCCAAATGGAAGACAGGGAGGGTGAATAGTAAAATGCATCGGAATCAGTGTGCAAGGTTTCTGTGCGTAGCAATTTTTTTTAGACGACGAATCTAAAAAAACGCATCTGAAAAAACTGACTCAGTGTATAAAGGCCTTAAGAATGTCAGGGTAAGCCAATCTGAGGCAGAGTTAGGTAGAGTAGGGCGGGTCATGCCTTTTCTATCCTTGAATACGTAAATATGTATGTGGGCTGAAGGCGCCATCTTGTAAGGGAAGGTGCACTGTTCATGTTACCCAAGTGTAGTGTATGCACTCAGTCCAAAGTTGAGGTAGTTTACAATGTCTGGTATGTGAGTGTGGGTAGTGCATTGGGGTCTTTAATCCAGTCTTGGCGTAGCAAGGCATATGGATCTATGAGCCTGTCTATACCTGGTATTAACATGAATCCTGGGTAATCGGGTAAAACGGCCACCAAGACACACTGTGATCCAATCACTCAAACCACTCGGCGAGGTTGTCTGAGACGCATTTGACCACATATCTTTTATAGTGTACGCACTAATGCGTCCCTGTTGCAAAGTGGACGAAGATTCGCATGACCGTCCATCGTTTCGTCTACGGAAGGAGACATTTTGGATTCTGCTGACAGCTGTATCTCTATTTGTACCAACACAACCGCTAATGTGACCAGCAAGCGTACCAGTAAGCCGCTAAGGAGTGTGGACATAATAACTGTGGGCCTTTTGACCTTCTAGCCTAAGTGACGTAGGCTAGTGGTTCCTAATTGGTCGAGCCACAGGTTCCT
Source organism: Chaetodon striatus (assembly GCA_029783705.1). Taxonomy (NCBI): domain Eukaryota; kingdom Metazoa; phylum Chordata; class Actinopteri; order Chaetodontiformes; family Chaetodontidae; genus Chaetodon; species Chaetodon striatus. Next base: position 12,693,935 of record JAPZEB010000015.1, on the reverse strand, counting down.
TAGTCATCAGTTCAAGGTCCGCACAGTTTAAGATATTCAGCTCCATACCTGTGTTAGTTTGCTGTCTCTGCTAAGTAGCTGTGTGTTAATCACTCACTCTACAGCAGGAAACAGCACTTCAAAATAAAAGCTCTGTGCTAAAAAAGTGTGTTTTCTTTTACATTGTCCATTCAGAACAGATCCACGACCCACTTTTGGACTGCAACCTACCAGCTGGGAACCACTGACACGTCTTAGCTGTCCACTTGTGTTCAGATTGCCAAAACAAAACCAGTTAATACCAGGTATAAACAGGCTGTGTGTTGGTTATTCTGACTAATTTTTCAAATTCTGTTGCTTGGACAAAATTAAGTTTTTAAAAAAAATAACATCACATAACATTAACTTTATATTTCTGGTCAAATTAAAATTTTGAGGTTGAAAAGTAATATCCATTCAGCCAGTTCAGTGATCATGTTACAAATATTTCTGTATTTTCTTTATGTGTATCTTCCTATAGATTATTTAAAAAAATAATTTCCGCATTACACCCAAAATGCCTCATGCACGCTGAGTTGGTTCAGTTACTTACCAGCCACACTACGATAATAACACAAGCTGTGAAGGGGATGAGAGCCAGAAGCAAGGGAGCTCTCTTCGACCAGCTGTACTCACGACCCTCCTCTTGACCTTCTGGAGGAAGGAAATATTATTGGAAATTTTACAGACCACAGTTACGCCTTAGAAATCTGATAGTGGGTACGCGAATCCTCTTGATGTTTATTTATGGAACTAGTAGCGAGGACTCTGGTGGATGTGTCAATCAAAAATACTCACTTTGGGTCCCTATTGAGATGTCAAGGCACAAGGCGTTTACAAGTACTAGCTGTTTGATTCTTGCTTTTAATGCTGACATAATTCCTTTAATTACCCTTATTGGCTGTGCGTTCAAGGTTACATATCTGGTTCCTATCCCCAGCTGTGTGTCCTTGACCCCAAATCAATATCTGCCCACTAATAGGCCACTAAGCTGCTTTAGATGTTGAGGCTTCTATTAAAAATTAATGATTGTACCTGGTGTTTGATGTGGATTAAGGCATGGTGGCGGCTTGCACGAGAAGCCGGATGTTCCTTGAGAGGCGGCATGTAAGACGTCTTTGATGTAGTCAAAGTAAACTCCAGACATTAAGCTCTCTTCCTGATAGTGACACTGGAAGACTTGCATCGCCGTTTCCTGGGGGATCAGACAACAAGCAATCCTGAAATAACTCAATTATGCAATTAAATCTGCAAAACAGTCCCAGAGTGTCCAAAATATTACACAGTCCTCCCTAAAACCGAGATTACCGTGATTACTCACCAGTTCCTCGTGGTCAAAGGTGAAGCGTAGACTCTTCAGCATCGCAATGAAGACAAGTATGTTTTCTTTGTTGGAGGAGATGGCACCAAACATGTTGGCAAGCTTCCGCAGACTTTGCTCCAAAGGATAGATATTCAACACCACCCAGCACGTGCCAGCCTGGAGACGTACATGCCAAAGAAATAATCATCCTGTGCTCAATATTAGATTTTTTTTACATCATTTCTGCCTCTACATCTTCATACGTACCACTTCTTTGGGAATGTAACTAACAGGAATCTCATAATCAGAGGGGATATTCTGCTTCTACAGAGGAGATAAAGACAGAAAGAGAATTTTGCAAGATACTATCCGTGACACTTTCTTTACATATACATAACATAAGACTGAAATACAAGAATGTGATATGTGTCAAGCCTGTAGCAACTCAGACGACTCACCAATATTGACAGCTTGCTCACATCATCAGTTATCGGCGTCCCAAATTTTCCAGAGCAGAGATTTAAATTTGTGAACAGACTCAAGAGGAGACAAGGTGCTTTCAAGATCTAAAGGACAGAAACAAGTAAAAGATAAAAACATGCTACAGTATATTTATACTACACACAGCTGACAGCACACAGCTTAAAGCATTGTTTAACTGCTTTTTGTCTGAGGATGCTTTGTTGCATTTTAGCACCACCCTAATTTACATTAATCCAGTAACACACTGACACCTAGAAGCTGACCCGTGAAACCACACTTTACGCCCACGGTGCCGTGCTCAGTAGTACCAGGATCAAATCTTTGTATAAGAAGCATAATCACTTTGTCCGCCCTAATTTATTTATTTATTTTTTTTAATTAAATCTCTGAATCAAACAAACATCTCAAAGATGAATTGTTGAATCCCTTCTCTGAGGCTTGTTATATCGAACACAAAACAGTATACACATACACACATGCACAGTGTACACAATGCAAAAAGACGATCCAATTTAATTTTCTTTCAAAAGTAAAACAACTTCTCCATATAAGATTCACATTATATCAAATTCCCTCCAGTTTTTATCCAAAGTAGAGCTGCAACCATTCGTCAGTTATTTAATTACTCCAACAACAGAAAATAATGACTATTTTGAAAATCTAAACCTTGTTTTGGTCGTCTTTTAAAAAAGCCAAACAATTTTGCTTTCAACCCCTTAAATGTGAACATTTGCTGTTTTTAATACAAATTACTACCAAGAAAATAATCTACAGATGAATTAACAATGAACTGAATTGTTAGTTGCAGCTGTAACCAGGGGCGTAGGTTTGTTTCAACATTAGGAGGACACACATGAAATATGGGGTGTTTGGAAAATTTGAAGCATTTTTATGCACCATTAATTTATGGTGCAGGTGTCTTTAATTTGGTCAAGACAAAAGCCTTTTGCTACTTTTATGTACTTCTTTTGGGGGTGAGACAACAAATGCGCATGTTGTAAACATTAAGGGGGATGTGTCCCCTGCATCCCCCGTGAAGGCTACAACTATGGCCCTAACCCAGCCCAGACTCCAAACTACTGCTACTAATTGGATTTTACCCCTGTAGTCATAATTTTAAAAAAACACTTCAGCACCATGAAGCACAGGACCAGTTTCCCCCGGAGGTGATGAGTGGCTGTAATGACCTCTTGCAGAGTTATAAACGCAAAACATGTGAGAGGTCAAAGCTGCCGGGATGACAGGCAGGGATGTGGCTTGCCTCAAAGGAATCTTCATACTTGCAAAACATTTTGCAGCAGCACGAGGAAGTGTGAGATGATGAAAACTCGACACTGAACGCAAACTGTGTGCATGTGCCCCTTTCACCTCGCGCCCCCTTTTACAAGAGGGTAAAACCAGCAGGATACGGAGCACTTGCAGAAGACCTCTTAACACATTAAAATACCCTTAATGCAACAATGATGTAGGTCTAAAGGGATGTATTCCTAATTATGCATCTTTTTTAGACTGAATTCAGTTTTTAAATACTATAGGAATATTATTTAATGTGGTATTTGTACATTTTGTGCATTTTTTCTACTATTTAAATTAAATGACAGTCTCCAGAAATTAAATTTCACTTAAAATTTAGAAGTAGTGGGGACGCATTGAGGTCGTTTGTCATTTTGGTAGATCTGACATCATACAGTTACATTTCATTGCAAGAATAAAGCTGAAAGGCACAAAGAATATACAAAAAAATGTCATAATTTTTACTCTTAATATAAATGTTCTGCTATTTAACAAGCAAGACATGATTAAGAATTGAACTATGGGATGAAGCTGCTTAAGTGCATTAATCTTTTCTCTGTTACAACACACAACTACAGTGAAAACAGAAGGAAACTAAAAATCTGCTACTTACTGTCTTCCTCATATGGAGCAAGAATCCGTGGCTGCTCAAATCCGGTGCATGAAATCAAGTGTTTTCAGTTCAAAGACAGAGCTCATTGTGTGTATGTGTGTGATGTCCGAGCGTGTAGTGAAACTTGAAGAGGGGCTGGCAGACTGCTTTCCCTCCAGACAGATTGGTGGTGAAGTCTTTTTGACGCGGTGGAGAGGCCGCCTACAGGCTGAGTCACTGTGTCACACACTGACGCTGTCTGAGACTTTTTCCATAAACTCCCACGGATCAATTTGTTCGTCAGGAGAAAGTGGGCGCTTGTTCTCTAGAGGGAATATTTCGCTTAGAATATGTCAAGGTTATTCCCCAAGCTGTTGTTTAGAAAGTGAAAATAAGATAAGAGGTCTTTGTTGCTGTTAAAATGCTTGCTGGGGCCCTACACTGAGAGTAGCTGGTTTTCAGTCATGATCTTTGCTTTCTATTTATATGCATTTGTTTCACTGTGTCCAAGCTTACTCAAATACACCTTTGCTGTTATTGATTTGCTTGAATGAGTCTGTAGATGTGCAGGGACTGTTTGCATAATATTCTTACGACATACAGAGGGAGTAAAAGCCCATATCCTCTTATTGATTTCCATTACCAAATCAATACCAGTCACAAAGGAGAACATTCAGGAAAAACAAGAGTGCGATATGAAGAAATTCTTGTCTGAATGTGGAGATGTAACGTCAATTACAGCAAGAAGAGCTTGAGAAAGGGATCTGGATGTATCATGTGAGGAGGGTGAATGGGCTCAAACTCTCAAAACACTGTTCAGGGATTTGAGGATAAGACTGCTAAAGTTCGGACCCCAGCAGTTTGGAGTTTAGAAGGGTAAAGGACGCTCTAGTACATGAGCTGTGGTCATGGGATATCCTGCTTCTACACTGGAGATAATGACAGAGAAAGAATTCTGTAAGATACTATTAGCGATACAAGTTCTCATAGGGACACTTTGTTGACATACCATTAAGTTATCACCACTGTGACATCATTCAAAGGCATGATTTACTGACCTTTGACAGCCTTGTGTGCCTCGCTGATGCTAGCCAAGCGTACAAAGTGATTAAAGATCTGGCTGCTCCTCCATTTGAGTTCATACAACTGCGCTCAGACAATGGGAGAACATCTAGAACGACTGGGTGACTGTGCAGTACAGCACACATCTACTGAGTTTGGTTGATCAGTCTTCTCTGTCAGAGCTACATACTATTAGAACTCAGTACCAAGTGGGATGACATAGTGCAGCAGCTTTGTTGGTTTTAAATTCAAGATGAAATCAGGGCAAAAATCAGCCCAATCATGTAGCCATCACACTCAATCTTGTTATAGCTTAATGTTGTAGCTGTACTGTTGCTGCGAGTTTGGACCGTGAGTTTGTTTCCTGGACTTTGCTTTAAGGATTCTGCAATTTATTGGAGGTTTAGAACATGAGCCATGGTCATGCCCTGACATTCAGAACTTCTGGACAAAGATTCACAGCTATATCGTTGATGTTAGTGGGTTCAGATTTTGGAGCACGGTCTCACTCCAAAGTCGTTGAAATCCGGCGCTTGGGCAGTTACTTGCAGTGTCAGAAACCAATGAAAAAAGGCATCCTTTAACGTTGGCATTATACGCGGCCAGTTGCTGTTGTAGTTTAACGGTGCCTGGTGGCATTAGGGGGAAACGCAGGAGGATGAGGACGAAAGTTTAGGCGGCAATTGGGGTGGGCAGGAGGGGTGGTGGATGGGTCAAACAAACACCGACTTTCACCCGAGAAAGCAGTGTTTGTGTCCCATATGATTCTAAAGCCAATCCCTGTTGTTTTTTCCTAAACGTAACCAGA
>JAPZEB010000015.1:12666556-12688337 GCA_029783705.1 Chaetodon striatus | reverse complement strand
GCAATGACTTACTGTTGTTTATTGGTCTTAAATGCTGGTCTGCATCTGGCATCTCTGGTCGTCTCTCCTAGCTGTCACACCATCCACCATCCCTTCCACCTCCTGATCACAAAGTCAGCTTATATACTACATCTATTAAACGTTAATTATTAAGTATGAAACATACAAATGTAACAATGTCAACATTTACTTCTGGCGACTAGGCTGTGGCGTGATCCTAGACTTTGGGATATGTCCAGCCATGTTTGTAGCAACCAAACTGGATATTTTTAGCCAAAACATGATCTTTTCCTTACGCTAACCAGGTATTTTTTGTGTCTAAACCTTACCACATATTAACCACTGTGTCCTCACAACATAAAATTGAAGTATAAAAAAAGGCTTCAACATTTCTGCCACATGTGAAACATACAAATGTAACATATTCCTGGTTTGCTGTTCCTAAATGCAGCATCACAGAGCTGCTAGCATGGCTGTAGCCTTGTCAAAACATCAGTAAATATTATTTATTCATTGCTAACTTCATGATTAGTAAACCCTACATCGCAATGGCTTTTTTTTAACACATTACTTTGTATTTTCTACATTTTGTAGCAGTGAGACATAAATCATACGACATGGTTTTCACACTCATCATGGGTGGGGCCTTTGTGGAGCAGGTGTGTCTCACTAAGTGGACGGCCACTCATGAAGCTGCAAAGGTGAGCTGATACTCGCTATAGCACAATAGATTCGGGCTAAATTTCACATATTCACACACCATCTTTATGTCCTTGCTTCCTATCTCTTGCACCAGGTGGGTTGTCCAGATATTCTGATGCTGCTGCTTCGACACGGAGCTAAAGTATCTGCCAGAGACGGGCATGGCGTGACTCCTCTGGGGACTGCAGCTGAATATGGCAACCCTGAGGCTTTGGAAATACTCATACAGCATGGTAACACACCAACAATACTATGGAACGCTTCTTATCGGTCATGTTTGGGTGTTGAGAGACGTCACACAGCTATTTTTCTCACTCTTTAGACCTTGCTGTGTTTGTCCCTGTGCTCCACTAGGTGGGGATGTGAATGCCCAGGCCAGCAATGGAGACACAGTCCTGTATGATGCATCTGGTTCTGGAAACCTTGACTGTGTCGAACTGCTCCTGCAGCACGGAGCCAACCCGAACGTTGCCAGCTACGCCTTCCAGCTTCCCATCCACAGAGCTGCGTATGAGGGACACATACTGTGAGCTGACCTTCATAAAAAAGAGCACCCAATCATCTGGAAGCACTAGATATGGCAGTATTCTCATGAGAACGTATCTGAGTTTTGACAGATAATCCAGTTTCAGACGGAGAGAAATTGCTAGAGACAAATTAACATTCTTGTCCTCCTACTGTGCAGCCAAATTGATCAAACTGTAACATGTCTCTCTCTGCACCTCACAGCTCTGCAGTGTTTTCACTGTGATCATCTCCACAAAGAGCCTTCTGTTTATCGCTGTTTATCAGTTCTGTCACTGAACGCCACTGTAGCTCAAGCCACAGTCTAATGAACGTTTTGCTCTGTGTCCTGTTTTCTTCTTTTGCATTTGTTTTTCACTGTTTCTGTCCCTCACTCTGTTGCTGTTTGTCTCAATCCCGCCCCCTCTCTGTCTCTCTCTCTCTCTCTCTGTAGAGTGCTGAGGACGCTCATCCCCATCACCACAAAGAAAGCTATCCGTTTCTCAGGCCAGGGCCCCGTCCACTCAGCAGCAGACGGGGGACAGGTAGAGTGTCTGGAGCTGCTTATCCAGAAAGGATATGATGTCAATGACTTGCTAGGCGCACACATCTCCGGTAGGACACAGCCGGATGCTAAACTTTCTCACACATGCTCAGAAACACAGGAAGCTTCATATTAAGATCGCCCATTAGTCTCATCAGTCTTCGAGCCTAGACTAAATGCACCGCAGATGACAGGTTCAAAACTGTCTCTGCTTGCGACATCATTCCCGACTTCGAACAAAGAATAAAGATGGCTAACAAACATCTTTCTAAAGTAATATTTTATGAATAAACCATATTTTATATTATAATAAACTATATTTAAACCACTGACAGTCCTTCAAGTGTTGGAGAGACGTCCTGTCTTAATCTTTTCAAGTGGCCGCTGATCGTAAGTAAATCTTGTTGCAGACAACTACCAAGACCTCAGGAGGAGTCCCCTGTTCTTTGCTGTTTCCAATGGTGACGTGACCTGTGCTGAGATATTGCTGGCAGCAGGAGCGAGTACTGAGCTTGACCCGCTACGATGCATCCTGGTGGCTGTACGTGCTGAGAGGTGCGTGTCATACAGGACATACTGTATACTCCAACTAAAAGCCTAGTCCCAATTAAACGCCCAGTCCCTTTTACTAGCCTGGTGGGGTAACACATTTTGAGAAATACGCCTGTCTCAATTAGACGCCTGGTCTGGTTCCCAAGCAGTTCATTTTTTTAAATAGATATATAAAACCGGGTTGTTGGCTACCTCAAATTATGTGTCCATTCCATTATTACCCTGGGTCTCTTATAAAAAAGTAATCTAAGTTGTGAGTATTGTTTTAACAGGATAAGTGGGGTTGTGACGGTATGCTGGGTGCTGTAATCCATGTATACTCTCATTCATTATAACTTCTGATGTCTCTGTTTGGCCATTTCCAGCTTGGCAGTGATCATAACATATATTGGAGAGGACACACACCAATATTCAAATATGCTCAAAATGTTCCCCACCTAATATATTGATGAAAAATGTAAAGAATAAAGAATTGCTGTGGTTCAACAGGCAGCCATACACCACTGCCCAAGACTATCATTACCAAATGTAATCATAAATACACTTAAAAACTGCAATTACTATTATTACTAACAGTCCTAGTATTACAGTGAACTGCAGTTCTGCTTGTGGTTTGTGCAAGTGGTGATGCTGTACCTCAGCTGTGGGCAGGTACAATCAATGTCAAACTATGTGCTGTCTCTGTATTTCATTCATTTCAAATGTACTAAAAACCCGAAAGCCAAGTTGTAATGTAGGCTATATCACTGCTGATTGTTATAGCTTTTGTAAATTCTTAGTTTGTCTTGAAAATGTCATAAAAAGGTCACAAAAAGTCACAGTGTACTGTCATTAAAAATCCTGAAATGCTCTAAAATGGTGAGCTTAGGTGTTACGTTTCCAAAAGACCTCCCTGGGGGATTTGGTCACAGGAAGTGTAGATTGAAAATGGTGGGCCAGAAAGTGTCAGGTGACCCTGGCCTTCACCTGAAAAGTGTCACTCAAATTACTGTAACACACACCAACCAGTAACAATCACAAAAAGACCACAAAGAGATGCAAAGGAACTACAAAAAGGGGCAAAACAACCACAAAGAGACACAAAACGACAAAAAGATTTTGCATATCTGTGCCCAGGGGCCCTTTGTCTCGTAGTCCGCCCACACCTCCATGTTAAGGGGTGATTATGACCCTGTTTTCCAGGTATGAGCTGGTGCAGCTGTTGCTGTCCTACTGAGCAGAGGTGAACTGTTACTTCAGAGCGATCATTAACACACTGTTCCCCACGGCCCTGCAGTACTGCCTCAGGGACCCTGTCATGCTGCGACTGCTGCTCAACAACGGATATCAAGCTTCCAGGTACGTCTAATGACCATAAAATATTTAAGGTTGTATTCCATGTGTAAGCAGTAAATTAATGAAGTGGTCATCTGCAAAATTTCATCTCTGCAACACTGTCTGTGGAAGGTGTTTCCATTGTTGCCATGGTAACGGTGAAGAACTTGATAGTACCTGGGCTGAACTTCATAATCAAGCCTACCAGATTTACACTCAACCTGACGCCATCACAGTAAGAGCCAATTCACCAACACGTTCTTGTCTCAACTCATCAAATATTGTTTTGTCAGTGGGCTTTCACATCAACATATTACTTCTCTTTTTACAGAACATGTACAGTTTCTGTTCATAATGATGTTGGTAAAACACCTCTTATTAACGTTCACTTCCTTGTGCAACAAAAGCATGTGGCTAGGTTTAAAAAAGACATCACGGTTTGGCCCAACATCAACATCTCCTGGGTGAAAGTCCAGGTTTGTTGGACCCCTCCACCTGCCTGCTCTGTAGGAACTTGTCATATTCGCAGAGAAATGGTAGCTTTTTGCAACGGTGTCTGACGCTGAAATCACCGACAAAACAGCACTATTTGACGATTTAAGAATGAGAATGGGCTGAATTCACACAGACATGACTGCTCAGCCAATCACTGAGCTAGTTAACTAAACATAATACAATAAATCTCATCCCTGATTTTTTCCTTTTCAGTTCTGTGAGTTTGTATCAGTGTCATGGCTCACACATCTACTTGGCAGTCTTGTGAGGATGCTCCTGGACTACGTCGGCCACGTCAGCATCTGTCACATCCTCAGAAAGATCCTGGAGAAGAGGCCTGAGTGGGACGAGATTTCTGACATACTGAGTAAAACTTCAAATCTGTTTTTTTTTATTTTATTTTAAAACTAAGTAAACGCTTAGGGATTTGGGTGGATTTACTAAGTAACTAGATGCTGCGTGTGTGTCCCCAGGCAAGCCACGGTCCCTGCAGCACTTGTGTCGACTTGCTATCAGAGGTCACATGAGCCTCAGGACGCTGAATGACCCTGTCGCCATAGCTGCTGTCTCTTATCCTCCAAGACTGAAGAACTACCTGACCTACAGAGAGTACGACGTGTATGGTGAAACACACACTACTTAAACCTGTGCGATTGAAACATAAATGAAAAAAGCACTAGTTGTTGTTTAAAAATGAGCCAAATAGGAATATATTTTCTGTCAAACTCCTTTTGTATTTTATTTAAGTTTTATAAGTAATGAGCTCGAGTGTCTTGCAGTGTGTCACTTTCTTTATTTCCTTTCCAGCTTGGACAGCTGAAATGTCTCTTTTCTTTATGTAGTCTGATTATTTTGCATTGTTGTAGCACATACTGTCATTAATCTCACATTGTGATGGCTTTGAGTGTTCACACTGTGTGTACTCACTACAGGGGTTTAAAAAAGCAAAGTATTGTTACTTAAATATATGTCATTGGTTCTTTAGGGTGTTTTGTTATTTTGTAATAAACATATTTTTAAAAAATGTCTTGCGTCTTACAAGGTCGTAGCCATGAAGTCAACACTGGAGAGGGAGGGCTAATTTGCTGTAGTGAAGCTTTACAGTATAAGAATATGCACTAAATTCAAACTACTACCGTCCACACTACACAACATAAACGACTGACATTTTACTCAGACTTTACATCGACTCCCTAACAACACGCCTGTGAGCACCAGTGTTCATTAAGTGTACAAGGACACTGGAGTTTTTGCGCGCACTGTTTGTCCCTAGGTGAACGTGAGGCTAATTTACTGTGGGTAACTTGGCTATGATAACTAACATCAGCGATGGTTGATTGATTAGCACTCGCAAATCGGCCTGTTTTCACCTGAAACACTTCAAACCAAAGTATTATTAATTTCCACAGTTATACTTCCAGCGCAAAAAGACATATGCATGTTAGCGCTACCTCTTCATGCATGTCCTGACTTAAGTGAAGTGTTATTACTGGTACAGTGTTACAATAATAAATGAACTATTAACAAGTGACGTAAACTTTAACCAGTCCTAAGGTTTCGCATAACACAGCTCAGAATAACACACACAGCACCAAAGCAGCTCTCAGAGTGTTTCTGTTCTCTTTATGTGTTACTACAACCGTTATTTGCCGGGCCTGACTGAGAGTGGAACCACAACATGTCACTCAACAGCAGATGAGCAAAAACAAAACTATGAGCTGTTTAAAAGCCCCTAATGATATCAGCATAAATCCTGTCCTTTCATTATGTTCTCTGCGCCAGACTAAAAGATTTGGTGTGATTACGTTAATGATGAACTACTGATGTGTTTGTATGTGGGAGTGTGTGCGTGTACGTGACAGATACAGGCGTAACCTCACAGCAGGTTTGTATTTAATAACTTCCCGTTGAGTTAATCGGCTCCCAACCAGATCTACACTTAAAAATGAGAGAAAAAAATAAAAATAAAAAGATGAACTTACTACTGAGGTCAAGCTACTTTACAACACAAATCCTGTGATGCAACTACTACTATCCATTTGTATTACTGCACACTAGTCTATTGACTTCATTCTGGTTCCACATTTGAAAGGTCAAATAAAGTGAAAGCATGTAAACAAGAGTCTCCAGTCACAACAGCAGCTCTGTGAGGTTCGATTTTAAAGGGACAGTTCAACTCCAAATCAAAAATACATATTTTTCCTCTTACCTGTAGTACTATTTATCAGTCTCTTGGATATAATGGAACTAGATGGCACTCAGCTGGTGGTGCTCAAAGTGCCAAAAAAATACATTTGAGAAACTCAACAGCAATGTCTCTTTACAGAAATCATGACCTGAACTATTTTCTTTCTGCCAAACTACACCCACCAACTGTATCACCATACGGAAGGAGGCATGCATCTTCTTATGGACGAGAGGCTCATGCTCGTGACTGCACGAAATGTAAACATTAATGGCGTCCTTCTCAGCTGAACCAAAACATGCGCAAGCTCAGTGGTGCTAGGTGAGCTAGCGCATGTACGCGTCATTCTACCTTCTGTGATATGGTTAGCGGATGTAGTTTGTTGGAAAGAAACTAGTTCCTACATTAAAATGCTCACAACAAAGTCTGTGGATTATCTTGAGTAACTGGGTCTGTTTTTTGAATGTATTTTTTGGCACTTTGAGCACCACAAGCAGGATGCTATCTAGTTCCATTATATTCAAATGAAGGCAGGCATCTCTACGGCCGATATCTCCAACACTTGGGAACTCACACTAAAACAGTTTAGACTGATTAACAGTACTACAGCTAAGAAGAAAAATATATATTTATGATTTCGAAGTGAACTGTCCCTTTAAGCTAAATCCTAATGGCAGCATGCTAACACAAAGTATGGCGGTGCTAACATGCTGATGATGCCTTTAGCATGGCAAGAAAAAAAAAGCTGAATTCTTTGACACATTACTGTGCTACATGTCATAATCTATAAAGCTGCATCAGACAGACAATGAGTCAGGTGAATGAAGAATAAACTGAACAGCAAACCTCTACATACCTCAGTCCCTAAGTCACACAACCTTTATATGTTACAAGAGCCTAACAGCCACACATCCATAAATCTCTCAGCTCTAAGCTATCTTCTTTGTCCCTGCCTTCGTATGTATTTCTGCTATGTTATGGGAGTTTTAAAGCCTCGCAGATCAACTGACAATAACAACAGACATGCAGAGATCGAGTCTGTGCCGTCGTGTGGGAGATACATTATCTCTGTTTATCTTTCGTTCTGTTCCATTGGGTCCAGTTGGTCTTTTTTGGCCGCGAACAAAGCCACTCAGGCCGTGGTGACAGACTGCTACGTTGACAGGCCACGGCCTCTGAGCTCACATGCTTTTTGTGGCTCTGTCTCTCAGAACGGTGCCTCCCAAAAAAGACGCTGCATCATGGGGCCCACACTTTGGTACGTTCCCCACTGATCCCTCTCTTAAGGCCCAAACAGCAGCTGGCGAGATTAGAGAGGAGAGGACACTGACACACACACATAGAGTCGCCCTGACAGAAGCACAGCCGGCCAGGATAGATCCAGTTCAGACTGGACGGGGGACATTCAAACACATTCATCCGACAAGGATCACCTCATCTGGACCCTTTATGTCTGTGGATCTACAGCGGCCTCACTGTGGACCTTGTCTTTTGTTGCCTACCTAATTTTGGGGTCCAGCCGGAATCAAGTGCAACTCAAGAGCTGGTCTTTCTGTGTTAGTTTAAACTCTTACTGACTGGTTCCGTGCTGATCACGCTTTCACCATGAGCTGTTTCGGGTACCGCCGAGAGTTGAGTAAGTACGAAGATGTCGATGAGGACGAGCTTTTGGCCTCCCTCAGCCCTGAAGAGCTGGCTGAGTTGGAGAAGGAGCTGGTGGACATCGATCCTGATGCCAACGTGCCCATAGGGCTCAGACAGAGAGACCAGACGGACAAGACCCCTACGGGCACCTTCAGCAGAGAGGCCCTCATGAAGTATTGGGAAAATGAGACGCGTAGATTGCTTGAGGACGAGTTGGGTGGAGGAAGTCCCAAATTGGTCAGTAATGGCATTTAATTAGATTTGCTTGGCATGTGTACAATGTGCCAGAGGCAAACCATGTTTGAAGTTGTAGATGATGGTTTTCTTTTGTGTATAATCATCTGAAAGTAAGAACTTTTGTGTTTTCCTTACTTTAGAATGAGTCATTTATATCTACATAAGAAACGGGTCCTCGTCCACGGAGTCCGCCATGTTTCTACAGTAGCCCAGGACATGGCAAACATTGGTTTCATGTCAGGGACCGTAGTTAGTAGCCACTCTGTGACTGGAGTGCCAGAAAAACACAGTTTTATCACGTGAAACTCATTTATTCAGCATTTTTACCGGTTTAAATCATCAAGTCGGTTTGTTTTGAAAAGGAAGAGACCTCTGCGGATATTTCAGTTCCCAATAAAAACCTCCTGAATGTCAGGATTTTAAGTTATCAGGCAAAATAGGTGAGCACACATTAGCAGGTGCTTGGCTCGTAGCCTGTCTCCGACATGCCAAACAGCATTGCAGAAACACTGATTTGTAACGTGACATTTCTTTATACAGCATTTTTACCGGTTTAAATCACCATGTCTATTTGTTTTTGAGAAGAAAAGACCTCTGCGGATAAGTCAACTCCAGGAAAAAACCTCCTGAACAATGAACACTGGAGAAAAAAAAAGTTTCAGCTGGTTGCAATGCACAGTCCTCACCACTAGATGCCACTAAATACCCCTAAATCTTACACACAGGAGCTTAAAGAACAGAAATACTTATAATTACAGCATTGTACTTCAAACACTTAATATTTTTGTCAAAATACAGGATGAAGAACAAGAGGAGGAGTGTGTGACAGAAGAAAACAGCGGTGCAGAGGACGAAAAGGATGTTGAAAATGAGAAAGAACAGAGAAAGCCGGAAACACAGGAGGAGAAGGAAGAAGAAGAGGAAGAGGAGGAGGATGAAGAAGAAGAGGAGAGTGAGGAAGAGGAGGAAGCTGTAACAGAGGAGGAGGAAGATGAGGATGAGGAGGAGGAAGAGGAAGAGCAAGATAATAAATTAAAACCTGAACCTTTAAAGGATTTTGGGGCGCTGACACCTCGGGCCAACAGCCCAATGCTACTGAAACCGCAGAGGGTGGAGCCGATGAGACTGACCCCTCCCCCTCCACCTGTCGATCCGAACGTGACTGGAAACCCAACGGTTGTCGATGATGCTCTCCAACGAGCTCTTAGCAACGACCCTGAACTCACAGAGGTTAATCTAAACAACATTGACGATATCTCACAGGTACGAACGCAGACACATGCTGTCAAAGGTTTGTTTACATCCTGGATCAAGGTTAAGAAAAGACTTTGATCCAAATTCCACTACTTTATCAAAATAGCACACCAGCCTATTTTTGGCACCAGGCATGTTGCCATGGTTATGTAATGGAGGGCATAGTTACATAATTGGCGTGACCTCTTTTTATGACTGGAAAATGAACAAGAACATGGTGCCCTCAGCTGACACGGTTTCTGTTTTCAGTAGGCACCTGAAAATTTAAATCATCTTGTGGTTCACTTAATGGCATGTAGTAGCTGAGAGTGTCATTTTACTCCTGTTGGTTTTAGATGCAGTGGAAAGAAAATGACCTCTTGTGTCAACTTGGTTAACACTTGCCTTACTGAAGTGTTAAATGTCATTAGGGATGCTCTAACCAATATGTGCTGGTGGAGGCTGTGTCAAGTGAAAAGAGTTTCCTAGTTGGCCTTAAAGGGATAGTTCAGATCTTTTGAAGTGAGGTCTTATTAGGTATTTATTGTAGTCAGTGTATTACATACAGTACATGCTGGTCAGCATGCCCCCAGTTTGGAGAAGCAGGCAGGGATATGGAAATGTAGGCTTTACTGTAAGACTTGGTTTCAAATGAGGAACTGAGGCTGATATATCGCTCTCTTCCATACCAGACTCCATTGAGAAAAACAATGATTTAACATTGCTGGACACAGGAGCGGCTATTCTACTGCTGCCTCGATTATGTAGCCAGATTGTGTTATTTTGTGATTTTGGCATTTAAAAAAGTTAGTTCGGATTCACCAAAGTCACACAAAAACAGAGACAAACTAATAGAATGAAGCAGCGGTTGACCAGCAGCTCCTATTTTCATCAAGCTAAAATTGCTGTTTTTGTCAATGGAGTCTGGTGGATTCGATGATGGGGAACTGGAGCCGTTACTGGCTTCCCATCAGAAAGGGCTGTCTGTGGCAAGGTAAAGCAGCAAAAATATTCTCAATATAGTGTACATTTTGACCTTTATCAAGGCTCCTAAGTAGTCCTGCCTGCTTCTCCAAATTTAGTTATGCTGACTGCCATTTACTGGACACAACACCACTCCAAAAAATCTTAACTATCCTCTTCAACTGTAATTTTACCACTAAACATTTTTAAGCCCCTTGTTTCAAAGTTTAAGTGTAGTGTAACCAATGCAGGTTATGCTTTCATGCTGAGAATATTATAATTTACTTTTTAGGAAACCTTGATTCGATTCGCTGAAGCCCTGAGGTCCAACACACACGTGCGGGTCTTCAGCCTCGCGAACACCCGAGCCGACGACCCTGTGGCTCTGGCCATTGCTAAGATGCTGAGGGAGAACTCGTCTATCACCAGTCTGAATATAGAGTCTAACTATGTAACTGGAAAGGGCGTGATGGCGTTGGTTCAAGCACTTCCTGGAAACAACACCCTGACTGAGCTTCGGTTCCACAACCAGAGACACATGTGTGGAGGACAGGTTAGTTCTCCTCTCTTACTTCAACCAAACCAAACTTTTACAAAGAAGGAATAATCTGGTTAGCAGTTCCTCATTACCGTGTGTAATGATGTCTCACTTTCTCAAACCCCACCCCCTCAGGTAGAGATGGAGATGGTGAAGATACTGAGGGAAAACTACACCCTGATCAAGCTGGGCTACCAGTTCAACCTTCCTGGTCCCAGGATGAGCATGACAGGGATCCTCACAAGGAATCAAGACCGCCAGAGACAGAAACGGCTGCAGGAGCAGAGACAGCTGCAGGGTCAGCTGGGGGTGCCAGAGGGAGCTGTCAACCCCAGAACTACTGCACTGGTATGTAGCTTCGCTCCCTAGTGGGACGTGTCCAGTAAAATAGACAATAAGGTCTTCTTATCTTTAGCTCTCCATTACAGTTTTCAGAGTCCAAATCTCTGTTTCTAAAAGTCAGCACACAGCATGATGTCATAATCTATTTTCTTCTCTTTGTTTCTAGAAAGGAACACCTCGTTCGTCACCTTACAGCTCACCCAGAGGCTCTCCTTGGTCCTCGCCCAAACTCCCCAGGAGTGACATGGCTAAAAAGCAAACTCCTCCTGCTCCACCTCCTCCTCCCCCTCCACCACCTCCTCCTCCCCCACCTCCTCCTCCACCGCCTCCCCCGTATCGGGAGAAGAAGAAGCCCACCAGGATGATCGCGGAGGTCATCAAGGCGCACGAGGCGGGCAGCAAGAAGGTGAAAAAGACAAAAGGTAAGAAGGGCAAGAAGGTGAAGGAGTCGCAGAGAGACGAGACAACCAGCATCCTGAAGGAGCTCAAGAACGCGCTGAGGCCCGTGTCGGTGGACAAGAGAGGGGAGGAGGGCAGCAGGCCGTCCACGCCGATGAGGTCGGCCCACGACCAGCTGATGGAGTCTATTCGCAACAGCAGCATCCGCAGCCTGAGACGGGTGAGTGGAGGGATCTGTGCAACAACAGGGATGTTTAAATGTGTGATATCTGATGGTTTAAATTTGCTGGTCATTGTGTGGCTGCTGATTCACGAAGGCTGAACTTTCAAAATAAAAGCTCAAATTTATTTTTTTTTTTCAAATTTCAAATTTGCAGTGAACTGTAAAAAAACTTTAAATCTTGAATCTACTCCATCTGAAATTGTACTACTTTCTGTAAACCCTTTTGCTGTTAGTAAACAGTATGACGTTTTTAGGTGGGCGGGGTTAAGCTGGAGGCAAAATGATTCGCCAGAGACATTAGTTAGTGCTAGTTAGCAAGTTCTGTTGGCTTGTTTAAGACAGTGGAGGAAGATGATGTGTGTGGTGCCTTCAGAAATACTCATTAAAAGTGCAGGAGCGTGCTCTTGCACAAACTTTACCGTTCGTAAATTCAAAGCACCGTCTGAATGTACCATTCGGTTATCCTGAGCACTGCGCTCTCGAAGCACTGAGCGGAGTGAATGTGTGAATAACTTAACCATTTGTTAATTCACCAGCAGGGCTTTCATTTTAGTGTAGAGGGTCAGACTGCATTTACGAATGCACCATGTCAGGTCAGTCACTCTCCAGGACATGCGCTAACATGTTAGCATCATGGATAAATTCCTCTAATTACCCTGCTCAGTTTCTGATGAGGTGAACATGATAACCCTTATGGTGAGTTCCATTTACCTCGGAAGTCGGAGCTGGGAATGACGTCACAGCCGAGTTATCAGCGCTCCAGTTACAAAGTCGGAAAAAAAGTTGCCAAACGGGAAGAAGAAGTTGGAAAACAAGATGGCGACGTCTACGAAAGCTATTCTCGCACTTGCCTTGTCTGAATATAAGTGCAAATAAACGGAATATTACAGGAGCGTCTACTTACTGTTTACACCCGGGCCAGCCATCTTCGATTGTCAACTCGGGGGTGGTGAGGATTCTCCGACTTTCTGACTCGGAATTCCGACTTCAGGGGGTGTTCCAGTTGAAATTTCCCACTCGGAACTCGGAAATCCCGACTTCCCAGTACAACTGGAATGCCCCATAAATACACATAACGTTATTCATCCCTACAACAGGAAATACTTTTTCTCTAACCTG
Organism: Chaetodon striatus; assembly: GCA_029783705.1. Taxonomy (NCBI): domain Eukaryota; kingdom Metazoa; phylum Chordata; class Actinopteri; order Chaetodontiformes; family Chaetodontidae; genus Chaetodon; species Chaetodon striatus. Next base: position 12,675,343 of record JAPZEB010000015.1, on the reverse strand, counting down.
ATATGAAGTGTGCGCTGCACATGCGGGAGCTTTTAGTTGTCGCCTCCATCCAGTCCTTTTGTCTTATTGCATTTAACCATAGGTGTCTTTGTTTTTGTTGATGGGCAGTGGCGGCTGGTATGTGATAGCATTTCTTCTTTCAGCCTTTTAGTTGAATTCAAATGCCACCTATGACAGTACAGTTACCTTGCAGCTTTCTCAGCAATGTATTTCAGCTCTTAGCCTCTTAAGGTCATGCTCTGCCATTTCAGCTTCCGGATTTTTCCGCAATTCATTATAACCCATTTGGCCTTTAACATGTTCGAAGCAAGTCATGTCATATTTTTACATTTGCAGCAATACTTGGCAATGTCCTTTAGCTCTTAGCATTCACCTGCATTTTCTGCAGGAAAAGCATTCTCTAGTCTTTTTTCTCTAGTGGTGTTGTCCCTTAAGTACTGTATCAGATTCAAGCTGGATTATGTAGAAATGTACCAAGTGGCAAAACATTCCTCCTCCACAAGCAGGCGAGTAATCTACTTAATGCAGAACTGAGTTAAGTGCCTCTACCGGCAAACTGAACAAGTAGGAAGTTTAATGTAGACGAGGATGACACAGAGTCAGCAGTGTCTGAGTCATGGTATGTATTTTTCTCTACAGTAGGGTACTGTAGGCTGCAAAAGGCTGCTTAACACCAGCCAGCACTGTGGTACGATCACAATGCTTTCAGAGCCAGAGAGAAAAGCCAAATTATAGCCAATAATAATGTCAGCCAAGCCAGTTGAGAATTCTTACCCTGAAGAGGAAGATAAGATGATGAAGAGAAAGAAAGAGGGATGGATAATAAAGCCGATAAGACAAACTAACAAGAGAGCATTAATTTATCTCATATAATTTTATGTTACTTTTACTCTTAAAGAAATGAATGCATCCGAACTTTGATTTTTTTCTAATCTTGGAGAGGAGAGTGAAGTAATGCCTTGGCTGAAGCTTCAGCACAGCTTGTTACATTGTTAAAGTGGAAAATCAGCTCTGCCCTCAGATGGCAGGGTCTCCTAGCTGTGAAATTCCTGCCACTTAGAGAAAGTATTTATAGAAACTGTTCAGCGCAGCTTTGATAAAGGCAGATATGACACGTTACCACAGCACGCAGCAACAACACACATCCAACAAAAACAGCCCGCTAACACTTCATCTGTTGACACCGCTGAGGACGTCATGCACGGACTCGATGCCATGTCCAGGTTTGCAAGCTTATTAAGAACGATTATATCTCATTTAATACGTGCCTTTCCTAAAATGTGTACAGGGTTGCTACACCCTTTATAAAAATCCAGTTTGACGCGCGTTTTGATCTTTTAAAGACCTCGACTGAAAAAATTCCAAAAGCAAATGCACGTCAGGGCTGAACTCTACGTTTGAAATCAACTTGACAATATTATTGGGGACTGCTTGGAACTGTTAATTTTGACAATACTGTCTAAACAATAAGGCTGCTCTGTTCATTCTCACCCTCACAGAGTAGTTTACAGTTAATACTCCACATTACGAAACACATGCTAGAGTATAGCTACCTTTCCCCATCCAGATTTGACATGCAAGGTACCCTAGGTGCGTTGGTTGTTGATGTTCTGGGGTATATACAGTCTCTTTAATAATAAACGCACTACGTCATGCGCGAATTGACTTTTTTTTTCCCTTTAACAACAAACGCACGTGGTTAGGTTTAGGAAAAAAGAACAAGGTTTTAGTTTTATAATCTTACAGGGTGCAATCACCGCTCTCCTGGATGAAAGTCGGTGTTTGTTGGACCCACCAACCCTAGTCGGACTTTCGCCGCTTCAACCTCCATTCTTGTCCCACCACGTTTGCCCCTGACACCGCTGGGCACCCTTAAACTATAACAGCGACCGGCCACGTACCATGCCAATGTTAAAGGACGGCATTTTTCGTCCGTGTCTGACGCCTTAAGTCACTGCCCTAGTGCCAGATTTCTACGACTTCGGAGTGAGTTTGAGTTGAAAAGTCCACTTCTCGCCTTCATGTTGCATATTGGCTGTTGTGGCTCCTCAGAAACATTATTACTTTGTTTCTAGGGACTATCAAGAAATATCAGAGGGCATTGTGTCTGCTGTGAAATTCCTGGCCAACTGTTTTTAGCTCAGCATCATCTGCATTTTAATTCTGTTGAGACCCTGCGGAGAACCAATTGAAACTTTAAAAGAAAAAGAAAGAACTGAACTGACTTGCAACCAAAGACAAAACCATATTTGAATAAGTGAATCATGTGGGGAAGTATTTGTCATGCAGCTAGGCATCCCCTCAAAATCTAAGGCCTACCATAACTAATAATGAGACTTCTTAAAGTTCTAGTGTGTAGTATTTAGTGGCATCTAGTGGTGAGAAAGCAGATTGCGACCAACTGAAACTTTTCTTGTCTACCAAGTGTGTAGGAATACAGTGGATGATGCAAAAATGCAAATCACCCTATCTAGAGTCAGTGTTTTTGTTTAAAAAGTCCAATACTTTAAAAACAAAATGGCAGACTCAGTGGAAAAGGATCCGCACGCTACGTAGAAAAAAGGATCAAAACACATTATTCTTATTTTCAGGGGATTATACACTCATGAAAACATAGTTCTGAATATTATATACCAACTCTGCCAATGTATCCCACTAAATCCTACACACTGGACCATTTTATGACCTTAAATTCTGAACATCTAATTTAAAGGGACACTCTGCCAATTTTAAAGCAGCTTTGTGTCAGAACAATGTGGGTAGTATGTGTAAATGCACCGTCCATCTTACCAGTGCCCAGATCTTGCTGCTCATTTGCCAGATTATACTTTCTCAGTTTTGTGCCCACCGCCACCACAGACACGAGGAGTATAGAAGCAGATCGAGAAAGAGAGAGCCGCTTCTCTTAAACTCCAATCTAACTGTAAAACTAGGCAGTGCTGATCAAATATAAACCAAGATTCTGTTACTCTATTGACTATTTCTAACCTAAGATGTCCTCAGAAAAATATTTTAGTGCACTGTTTGGTTGTAACACAAGAGCTGGTGAACAGGATGTGGGTGTTTCCTGTATTATGAAAATGGAGGCCTGAGGTCAAACAGTAAAACTAAGCAGTGCTGATCAAATATAAACCAAGAATCAGTTACTGTGTTGCCTCTTTATGCTTTCAGAAACATATTTTAGTGCACTGTTTAACTGTCATAGGAGATCATTTGAGCAAAAGCAAATGTCACAGCTCTTTTCTTGTGTTTTCTCTGGTCATTTAACATCAAGCATTTCTGTCTTTCTGCAGCATAGACCGCACAGTTTTATGAAAAGACGTTCTTTCCTGCAGGGAAATACTTCTTTAAAACTTTATGGACCAATTTCTTTATGTTGCTTGGACATTTCTTTTGCTAATGTCGCAACATTAAAAATTTCACAGTCTATTAAAGTTGACGTCTGGCTAGTGTACACTGCCAACAGCCAGAAAATGACCCACTGTAAATGAGCTTCACCACTTATAATGGAGAGCGGCCATTTTATGGGAGATGTGGTTTGAAAACTGCATTCTTGCGCCCATGATTCAGAAGCCATAATTGCTAACGTTTTTTATGTTTTTCAGTCACGTCCGCTGATTCAAGTCCATTCCTCTCATTCCTATTTCTGCTGTCGCCATCATACTCCTTGAAAAGCATCAATGACTTAGCAGCCTGAATTTAAAACTGACAAAGCATTATCATTCTCCAGGTGGAAGTCCCACATCATCTACGATAATACAAGAAGACGTAAAAGAGGCCTCGTCATTGCCATGGAAATTTGGGGCATCTGCCTAATGCTGACGATGGAGTGATGAAAGCAGAAGATGAAAACATGTTGGGATTGCTGAGGAGGCAAAAACTGAATTCTTACTCATGAAGAAGAAACAATACTGGAAATTTGCACTGCAATCATAGCTTTACAAGTTTTTTTAAAAAGTATTTAAGCATAATTGGAAATGGCATTTGTATTTTAATTTTGAGTTGACTGAATTGTTTACCGATGTGTTTTCTAATTCATTGTTTTCTTGTAAAATTGTAAATATGGTCTGTTGTTGGTTGACTTATGTGTTCCTGTCTAAATATAGCCATGTGGTGTTTACAATGCTGCTTGTCAGTGAATGCGAACTGTTTTCTTATTCTTTGGTTACTGGACGAGTTCCATGTGAAAGAAAAGGGTCAAGCTGTGATGCAGCAGCATAGCAAGCGCACGAAGCCACTGTTCTGATCAGTGAGTCATCTTACTGGTCAAGCACCACTGATGCATATTCCCACTCCGACACACTCACAATACACCCACTCCAGTCAGCACGTATTAGAGCAGGGCTCTGGCGCACTTTGTTTGAACAATTCACAATGCATGACAAGCCAAGGGAAAAAATAGGCCCTTACTGTTAGTGCCACTGACATCACAAAAGAGACATTGACTTTAAAGAGGATGAATGTTTGTTACAGGTCAATATCTAACCAGAGTTTGTTAACATTAGCCACCACAAGCTACTGATCTTACTGGTGAATTCAACTTCTTGTTTTTAACAGTGACGTGTTACATTTTCTCACATTAAGGACTGCAATTAAATTTTACCATCACCAGAAACCAGATCAACACTTTAAGTTAAATGGACAGTTCACTCTAAAAATCAAAGATACATGTTTTTCCTCTTATCTGTAGTGCTGTTTATCAGTCTAGATTGTTTTGGTGTGAGTTGCTGAGTGTTGGAGATATTGCCCTTAGAGATGTCTGCCTTCACTCAAATACAATGGAACTAGATGGCACTCAGTTTGTGGTGCTGAAAGTGCCACGAAAATACAATTCAAAAACTCAACAGCAATGTCTCTTCCCAGAGATCGTGACCTGGTTACTCAAGATAATCCACAAACCTTGTTGTGAGCAGTTTCATGTAGGAACTATTTTCTGTCACCCACCAGCCGTAACACTGCGCAGAAGGAACATCTACTGCTAGCTCGCCTAGCATCACCGAGTTAGCTAATGTTATAGCTCAGTCAAAGAGGACACCGTTAATGTTTTCATTGCGTGCTACCAGAAGCACAAGCTTCTCATCCATGGGCAGTTGAATGCTTCCTTCTGATAACTAGCAATATGGTTGGCAGGTGTAGCTTGGTAAAGAAATAGTTTCTGCATGAAACTGCTCACAACAAGGTCTGTGGATTATCTTGAGTAGCCAGGTCATGATTTCTGGAAAGAGACATTCAGTATATTTACATGCACAGTCAAGTCAAGCTAAGGTTATAGCTTGACTAGGCCATTTAATTGGACTACTGTCTTTGTTCCAGTATACAAGCATGGGAGGGAAATTGATTGATTGACCAAAGAAGGTCTATCTTTGATAGGTGGCTATATGCCCTCTGTCATCTTGTTAGTATTGGACCTTTTTCTGATTGACCTATCATGTCACAGACCAAACAATTGAGCATCGTCAAGCTGTTCTGCAACTTTCTTGAACAGGTCGCCATCCCTTTTTTTTCCTCCCATTCATGTATTTTAAAATATTTAACTCTTTTAGCTGACAGAGCATGACCTGTTTCTACCTGTCCATCCAAAAATGCACAACTCTGGATGTGGATTTCACCAAGTTGTTACCAGCTTCTTCTTCTGTTTCTCACTTGATGCTGTACGACTTCTGGGCCAAGGCCCAGGGCGAAAGCTGTGGAGCATGCGCAGAGCACCTAGGCCATTTTGGGTCCAATTGACTGTATACATGTGGGAGTAATTCGACTCTCAATAGCATTATCATGGTGTGTTAGTCCAATTTTGAGAAGTTTGATTAAGTTCGATTTCAGTTGGACTAACATAATAAATCCATTATCTCTAATGTCATGTAAATGTACTGATTGATGTTGAGTTTTTCAAACGTATTGTTTGGCGCTTTGAGCACCACAGGCTGAGTGCCATCTTGTTCCATTATATATGAGAGAAGGCAGACATCTCTATGGCCGATATCTTTAACACTCGGCAACTCACACCAAAGCAATCTAGACTGATAAATAGCACTACAGGCATTAGGAAAAATGTGTATTTATGCTTTTGGTAAAGTAGGTAAAACTATTATGGCCTTATTCTGGGTTGGTGGGATTACATTAGATGGTCCGCACCCAAGAACTAACGGATTTACCTAATTAAGAGTTGGGGGATGCTCGCTCAATAGAAACGTATAGACAAGACAGAAAGGGAAGGAAAGTCTGGGTAAGGGAGAAGACAAAGTAAACTGAGAGAGAGGGTTGACAGGTTGGCAAGGAGAGACCAAGAGCATGTAAGGGCGGGGAACGGGGGGGGGGGTGACAGATGACAGTGAAAGCAAAAGACTGAGGGATGTGAGCTATTAGCATTCTAATCCTGGTCCTGCATTTGTTTATGTGTCTTGGAAGAGTTCCCTGACTCCTAAATCCACCGTGCAGCTGTTCAGACAACACAGTCAGGAGCTCAAGGGTGGCAACAGCGAGAAAACTACAAATTGCATAATGGAGACCTGCTTCCCAAATTACACCAGAGGATTCTGGAGTGATTTCCCAATTTAAAGGCCTTCCATTTACTTCAACCACTCACATGTCGATGCGGTCAAGTGCTTCTGAGAAGTCTTGGTAAACAAAACCTGAGATTTGAGTACTTAAATGCATCATCTAGGACAATTACATTAACATGCAATGATATCATAATTTGGCAGGTCTCAACAATAAGGATTATCCAATTGCTTGGGGCAAGTAAATGCCAAGCATATCTAACAACTCATTTGCCTCAAACAAGAGTTAAACACGTAGTTTTTGTTGCTTTGCATCTCTTACACACTGTGTCCTTGCTCACATTCATTGACTTAGAGATTAAACATGACAACTAAATATAGTCTTTGTTGTTTGAGAACTGCTGATAAGTAAAACAATTTGTACAGGGGCAAGTAAACGTTGACTTTGGGTCTTTGGGTTAAAGTCTCAGCACATGAAAGCTTGGTAAAACTCATTCATCAGTCCAAAATACTGTAGTATGTGAAGGAAAAATGGTGGATGGTGCTATAGTGTACATATATTATATTGTATTTGATGGTAAATTCCATGAAACAAGAGCATCAAGAGAAAAATCCAACCTTCAACTAGACTTGGACAGAACTGAGTGAAGCTCCTTAGCAGGGTACGCTCCTCATGTTGAAACCCAGCCTCCTCAATGGCCGTCCCAAATACCGCAGCTCAGTATGCACAATGCGTTCCTCAGACTAAGTGTCCTAAGAATAAAACTTCCTCTACTCAAGTACAGCACTTTGTCATATCTGTCAAACTGTCAATAGGGGAATCCGTCCATAAAACTCACCATAAAATGACGAGACTTCCTGCTTGCAAATGAGGTCTCTGCACTCAGGGTGGTCACTGCATTATCCTCGTAGTGAATTCAAGATTATTCTCAGGATGGACAGAGGGTTTTCATGCACCCTAGGGAAATGTACAACCAGTCAGTGAGTCACAACAATACTGTAAAGTGTGCTTGTGTTTACATGTATTCCTTAAACACTGAGCTACAGAGTATCCCTGAAGCTTCCCAGTCAAACCACTCAGACCCTTTGACCTTTGCATTCCTTCCCAATTTATGCATGCAGTGTCACATATTAAAGCCATTCTACTTAAGCTGCCACAATCCTAAAATACTAATCTAGCTTCAAGCGCACCAACCAATCAGGTTGTTGGACATCTGGCTGCATAGTAACAGCAACAATCACTTTAATTTTCATTTTTAACTTGTATAAATTACACACTTAAACAAAGTTCAGTGGGCAAACAGTAAACACTGAGCGTTAGGGCCCTGACACACCAAGCCGAAGGTCGGCCATTTATCAATACTGGGCTGTCAGTGAGTGTCTGTCGCCCTAGTTTTTGTGGTGTGTCCCCCACAGTTGGCACTAGGTGGCCCTTGCTGGCTGACTCAGCATGTTGAGTTGGTATTTGACCTGTCGACACCCGTCAGTGAGAGACGTAACTCTGATTGGTGGTTCAGCTCAGTGCACAAGAAGAAAAACAGAAGTGAGGAAAGCAAGCAAACGGCTAAAGTCAAGATGACGTGGGCTCAAAATAAACTTGTTATATTAGGTTAGGTTAGGTTTTCACAATTGTTTGTGTTACTGAATCGCGAGCACACAGTAAATATCCTTTGTCCACTCAAAATTGTGTTATGTTGTGTCAACTAGAGAACTAGCGTCTTGAACCCACCCTGTTAGTCTTCCAGGTTCCCTTTTTAAAAAGACGAATACAAACTACCGCCGCCTGCTGGTATGGAGAGTTAATCCCCCATTCAGGCACAGAACGTATGTGCTAGTTGGCTGTTGATTGTAGCCTTTGCGGTGTCATAGACTGTATATAAAGACGGACAACCTGTCTCTGCTTTCTCCCACTGTACAAAATAAATATCCTGGATACAGCCACTGCTATCTTGCGCTGGTTATGTCATTTGGAGCCAGAGTCTGTGCAGTAGTGGTCTTTGCGGCATTGAGTTCCCGCCCATACACTCATCCAATGAATTGCGAGCTGTGCCATTGATTGCGAGCAAACTGACTGGCACAAACAGCTCCCAATAATGACATCAAACCCCATTTTAATAGCATCAAATAACCAATTAAAACCAAACGAACACTTCAACACACATCAGCGTGATGTGAACTGCCTTCAGTGACAGACACCATCTTTGGGAAGAATTTATTCTCCAATCCGAAGGAGCAGGGTTTATGACCTATACTGTATCCACCAAGGGTCTTAAACTAAACCACAACCATA
>JAPZEB010000015.1:12633225-12659476 GCA_029783705.1 Chaetodon striatus | reverse complement strand
TGGGGTGAGGGCATGGGCCGGTGGCGGGGGAGGCGGGAGAGAGCCTCTGCTGGGCGGGGGAGGCGGTGGGGCGGACATGCCCGGCCGGGATGGAGGGGGAGGAGGTGGCGCAGAGACGGGAGCTCTGGAGGGGGGAGGAGGTGGTGGGGCACCTCGCCCCCTGGCAGGAGGAGGGGGAGGAGGGGCCGAGCTGTGGTGTGGAGGTGGAGGAGGAGGGCCGCCTCTGGATGGAGGAGGCGGAGGAGCTGGGGAGGAAAAACAAAGACGGCTTGAAGTTTAAAAGAGCAAAGATGACATCATCATTTCCCATCACTCTGAGGTCACACTGCAGCCATTAACAACACCCAAAAATCATTTCATGTGTTTACATTTAATCTAAAATATATATTTCATGGAAGGACAGCTGGAAGATCTGGAAAGTCACGCAGGAATTCAAAGCACATCTCTCAATTATATTTATCAGCTTCCCAATTCTTCAGTGTCAGTGCATCATGCAGTTACATAATCACACCACTGGGGGCAGCCTTGTTGCATGTGAATGATTTTAATCTCTGTATTAAAAACTGTGGGAATGCTGAGGGATTAATATCTTAGGTTGTCATCACAACACCTCAGAGTCAGCTAATGATGAAACATCCAGCTCAAGTTCAAACTGTGTAAAACAGCAAACACAACAGTAGAAAGCTCACAGGCTCCGACTGAGTTCTTGGGTCACAGTACAGTCCAATTTATCATGCACAGTCATGAGCTGTCACAGCAGATCATGCACAGTAACCTACCGCTCCACCGCGGCGGATCTGGGGATGAAACCACCTCATTAGTTCCACTGTATTAAACAGACAATCAGCCTTTATTACACAAGGTCAACGTCCTGCAGAAACCCGTGCATAAATCTGACAACACAGCCTCACTGCACATTTACTACATCATGGCAGCGTGATGCTGAGAACACACTGGCGCTGCGGTGCTGCGGCATGTGACTTGTGACAAGTGCCACCCCTGGCAGCAATAGAAGTGTTGTGCTGCAGCACGCTGACAGAAAACCACACCTTTTTCATTACTTTTACGTCGGGTGTTTTCATATTGGGCAACTGATTTGTGCTGTACCGCTCAGCTTGTTGTTCCATACTCTTATACTTGCATTATCATCATGTGTGTGACATTTCGGTTGAGCTACAGTGTAGAAAAGGGTGGTGCAGACAGAAATCACGTGTGGTAACCCACTAACTAAACCTGATTCCTCACCTTAGGAGCTGATCTCCACAGGTAATATCTTCCTGTCAGTTGTCTCTATAATGACGGGATTGTGGGTCATGTATTCTGGGTATTCTTTGACACACACATGAGCGGCAGCGAAAGCAAGAAGGCAGAGAGGAAGAGCTGCTATGGGGCGTTTATTTGGGGTGGCAGCATGTACGTGAGCCCCGCTGTGCCTAGGTGTGGGGTTTTACCTAGAAGATAATACGGCCATCTGTTTTAATGCGCGGCGTCTGTTGGCAGTGTGTTTTGTTTACTGTGCACTATTCCAAGCTAAAGGATGGGATCTTCCCCTTTTAAATTTGCCTTTCCAACTCTAATATTTTTGTCCTGATAAAAGAATCTAGTAAATCTCCAAATTCCTTTTTGCTGCTTTGTCAGTAAACAAGTGTTTTTTGGGCAGAAGACATCTCTCTTCCCAACAATGCATCTGCTTTACCTTGTCTCCGTAGCTCATTTTTGACAGCTTCTACGCCTCCTTTCTTCTCAATGAAGTCGTAGATGACCTTTGAGGTCTCCTTGTCCTTCAGCTGAGCCTCGGAGATGCCGCACATATCAAACAGATTCTTCAGCTCTGGGTCCAAGTTATTCAACTGAGGAAAGAAGAGAGGATTTCATGGTTTGTAGCTTGGGTTCATTGTATGCAATTATAAAATAAGAAAGACACAACTAATGATTCTGCTTGGGCACATTTGTGGTCCACCTCTGGGACAAACTGAAATCATTATCAACTGATACTGCAGCATTAAAACAATACCAGCCTCTTCACCGCAGTAACTAACACGTACTGGTGGCTCATGCTCGAGCACATTCCCGCACATAATCTCACGCCCTATATGTTATGACTTGTGATGTAATTTCACTGGTTTTAATCTGTGTTTATGAGCTTTGCGGCTCAGTCACACATTATGTGACGGGCATGTGAAGTGTTGAGTTTGGTTCAGTTGGGATTAAAAGGGACATTTGAAAAAGCAGGATTACACAGTTGGACACCGGCTGCTAGAAATCCATCCCACCGCATCAACTGGTTCATTTACAGGTGAGAGTCTGACAGAGGTAACTTCTTTAAAAATCATTTGTGATGTTGTGACTTTAAGAAATGAATAAAGCTCAAAATGAGATTACAATATGAGCCATTATGCTGCCACCTGGTGGTGTGGGGTGACACTAACAGGCTGGCACCAGAGGAAGACAATAGTTCTCATTAACCCAGATTTGAATACAAGTTAGAACGAGTCTGTCCGGAGCTTTTATTATCACAACTTGTGATAAGAGTTGCCCTTCAACTGCTTCTGCTTTACATACGGTGTTCTGTTGACATCACCAACGATAAAGATACAGCCATGAATAATAACGTGTGCGGCTATTTTACAGTGTCATTATATCCTTTTTCTACTGTAGATTAACTGTGTTAAATGTCACTTAAGTAAAAGTACTAATACCACATTGTAATATTACTCTGTTACAAGTGAAAGCCTTGCATTCACATTGTTAGAGAAGTAAATGTAAGACAGTGTAATCAGGAACACGTTCCGAAAGTAATAAAGGTAAACGTACCCAGATCTGGATGACCCAGTGCTGAAAGTACTGTAGTGAAAGTACACTACATGTCAGACTTTAACAAAGGTATTACATCCTGACTATATGAGGGTTTATGTTAAAGAAATCCCATTCCACAGAGTACCCTCAAAATAAATGGGAAAATGAGGGTAATTTTTAGATTTCAGGGGAGGAATGGTAAAGTTCTTGCAGCTTTCAATGGAAGTGCACCAATACATATACATGGAGAGAATTTGGAAATGTGTAATTAGACTCTTCATTATCCCTAAGCAGCCTGCACACGCTACAGGAGAGGCTCCAAGTGCAGGATATTGTGCGGGAGCCAAGATGCAAATCACTGGCATATATTTTGGGAGTGCTCTGTACTAAGACACTTTTGGTTCTAGATGCACAAAATACTGAAAGGTTTTTTTATTTTAAAAACATAAAAATACCTTTCCTTTTTAATGCTTCTATTTTAGGAAAAGCTGAATTTCAACCTGGACACTTTAATGTATTCTTATTCAGCGTTTTGACCCCCCATACAATAGAGGAATGGGCAGATACAGTTAATGAGATATACATAATGGAAAGCTTCACTTACAAATAAATAGCTTTACGAAGTTATGATCAATCTGGATCCATATGTACGACAGTCACGGCAAGTCTTTGGTAGCGACAAATTATTAGATCCCTTACAGAGCCTGGCCTCCTAACCAATTTAAAAATAATGTAATTGGTTGTCTGTTTGCAATTAACCCTTTAATACTACTACTATTACTACTAATAATAATGATAATAATAATATGATAATGAAAAAAGTAAAAGTACACAATCAAGAAAAATCTAAATTACCCCCCAAAACTAATTTTTTTTCCAAATAAAGTACAAAAAACACTTGAATGTTTATCAAAAATTTGTTGCCAATTAGTATTCTGTTAACAAGATAAATCACTAATCGATTGTTCGATTGTTTCAGCTGTACTTGTAGTAACTAAAGCTTTCAGATAAATGTATTTAGGTAAAAAGTACAATAGTTCCCTCTGGAATGTAGTGTAGAGAACAAGTATAAAGTGGCATGAAAACATCAGACTCAAGCAAAGTACCATTCATACATACGGTACGTAAGTAAATATCCTCAGTCACATTCCACCACCGCTGCTTATGTGCAATGTAAGTGACATTGAATCAGGTTGACCACAGCTGCCATGCTGTGTAAAGAAAACTTTTCAAAGTGTTTTTAGGTGCATTATCACTTAAAACGGTGGGCGCTTGATCTGCAGTGTCTATGGTATAAGATTTAAAAAAAAGGACGAAAAAATTAGCCGGTAGTATGATAAAACACTTCCCTTGCTCATTTGTGAATCCACTCATTTGTGCTCCAGCTTTAAGCCCGAGGATTTGAGAGGTGAGCGAGCTTTATTCGACTGACGTCACCCATTCAAATCAATCTAAGTCCTTGAAAGCATTAACTTATGAAACCAAATCATCTGAATTTCATCTCTTTCATTTAAGTCCTCTGACCTGCATGATCTCATACTCATCATCCCGCGTCCAGCATAATTACTGATGATGCTTTTTGGGAACGAGTCCATGGATTATGCAGATGCAGGTTGATTCTCTTCCCTTCCCAAAATCTCCTTGTGTAACCCTCCTGATGACTTGGCCGCGCAGCTCGGCGTAATATTTTGGGAGCTGATATTAAATTTTGAAAAATCTGTCTGGGAGAGGGATGTGTGACTGACAAACAGATAAACCGAGGGCCAGGTTTAAAGAATATCTAGAGGTCACACGTGTGCAGAGACACATTTAAACAAGCGCGCGCTTTAATATTACGTTCTTGTGTTGCACTTACATCAAATCCTGTGTTTGGATCCCATCCTACGTGGCCAATGTGCCTGTGAGAGAAGCAAATGAGAGAGCTTGTGAGGTCACATAAGAGATGGCAGATGATAGACACAGTGCATTTCCCCAAAAAAGAGAAGAAACACACACGCTGAGGTCATTTACACTGCTGCATTATCCATATTAACCCTTGGTTCTTCGACCCAGATGGCTCACTGGTACCTCATAAAGACTATAAGAGCTGCTGCTGACTATTCCTGAAAGCACAGCACAGATTTTCCTGCATTACTGATCATCCTCGACTCCATATAGGATTGGATTTCATCTATAGACAGCCTGGATTAATTCCTAGCTTACATTCACCAGCACTTATACAGACAAGATGGATAACAGACTCTGGGCCAATATGTCATATGGGTACAATAAACTCAATAACCTACAGTCATGTAGCTGTTGTTCTGTGGGCTCACATACACACGTTCAATTTAGATTTGGACCTCGATCTGCATGCAATCACAATATCTGGCAGTATCAGGGCTTTGAGTTATGGCCGTATAAGTTTATCATGTAGCGCCCCCTATTGGCAGAATGACTACAGAGTTTGCAGGATCACTGAATTTGACACGTGCTTTAGAGTCACGGCAAATTATGTAACATGCTATGACCTAGCATCTACACCTGAACATGACAATGGGGATGATGATTATTATTCATTACCCAAACTGAACCCCACCCTACGAGTGTACTTGCATTTGTATAGCGCCTGTCAAACTGCTTTTACACAACATGCCATGTTCACCCATCCACACACACATTCACACACTGGTAGCCTAGACTACCATACAAAGTGCCACCTGCTACTCACTCTCACACACTCTCAGGAGCAATTTGAGGTTCAGTATTTTGTCAAAGGTCACTTTGACATACGGACCGGAAGAGCTGGGTGGATAACCGCTCTACCTCCTGACCCACTGCCGCCCCGGGGTGCCTGTGTGTGTGACTCACTGGAAGTTGCTCGGTGTGCCGATGTCCGCCTTGGTCAACCTCTTCTTCTTCGCCTTGCCCTTTTTCTCCCTCTTGGGGAAGGTCGAGTGCACAATGTTGTTCACCTGAGAGTTGTTATGGTAACGTTGAACATTGCTGATCTCGGGGTTTTTGATGTCGACGGTAGCCATGGGCAACGTCGGGCCTTGAAAATGACACAGAAAGTTAAGTTAGGGTTTATGTAATAAAGCCAGTGGACTGCAGACACACAACTTGGTCGTTGGGATTTCTGCTGCATCACCATAAGTATGAGTACTTTTCACATGTTGAATACGTGTACCCTCTTGACATGAAAGGGTTACAAGTTATACATCTGGCATAACCGTGACAATGGTGTTAACTGTCTAACATTTCATCAAAAATGACCTTGGATCCATGTCGAGTTGTAATCATGGGGCTTTCAGGGCCAGCAGTGTTCCTTTAGTTATGTAATCTGTTATTTAACGGCTATTACAGACAGTTTGGCACAAAGGGGTCTGGCTGTTTTATTTGGGTTTTTGGGTGTGAAAATGAATCCAAGTAGGTGGGATTATAGCATCATCTCATTACTGCCACTCAGGTTATTCAACTTAATAACAGGACTAACAAAACAAAACATTATTACTAAAAGTTACACTGTCTTTAAGATTTAAAGGTTAAAATCTGTTGTATCAGTATGATGATCTACCAGAGGTGTGGACTTGAGCCACATGACTTGGACTCATATCAGACTCGAGTCATAATCTTGAGGTCTTTAGACTCAACTTGAAAAATCAAAAAAGGTTTGCAACTTGACTTGGACTTACACACCCATTACTTGTGACTTTACAAATACTTGAGACATGCAAACCAATGACTTGGTCCCACCTCTGTGATCCTGCTTATTCTTCTTTTCCAAATGACATTCGTTCTGAAGTGAGTGCAGATGGTGCATGCCTCACTCAATCATCCAAACTGTCAGCTAGGTGCTCATCTCAATAAGGCCTGGCCATAATACCAAAGTTACCACACAAAATGCAACAAGATCTCTGAGGGATGAAGATATATTACATTCAATTTTACCTGCAGTAATGGAGAACACTTTTTTGTTTGTAAATCAATTAAAAGAACATGATAGAAGACTTTTTTCCTTTACAATATGAAGTTGAATTGGACCGGACACAACAGCATGTCACAAGGTAAAGTGAACTCCTAACAAGCACACTAACAGCCAAACATCTCAGATTTCAAATAAAAATTGAGAGGTACCAGTGCCTCAGCTGCTGCACATACCTTTAACACTCTCACTACAGGGACTTTTGGGAGTTTTGCTGGGCGAAGGTGAGGCGGACCGACTCCGCCGCCTTCTCACCCTGTCCCAAATGCACCCGCCATCTCTGGCTCCGCAGGTGCTCATACTGACACCGAGAAGCATTTTGCCGACCAAGTTGTGCGCTCGCTCTTCGGGGGAAATCGAGAGCCGAGCGGTCGGGTCGGAGAGCGACGGGTACAGTTCGTCCTGAGGGAGAACCAGGCAGTGTAAAGAGGACAGGCAGCTTCCTGGGCTCAAACCTCCACCTCCTACTGCTGCTCCTCCTCCTCCATTGCCCTCGCAATTGAGTTCCTCAGAGGGAGCAGACAGGAAGGTGGTGCAGAACATCATTGCAGCAGCTGACTGGGCATGAGAGAACGAGCTCAGATGGAGACACCAAGGTTCGAACTACTGATCTGAAGGCAGATCAGAAACAGGTATTCTTTCTCAGTCAAGAGGGAAATGTCCTTTGGAAGTATCACATCCAGGAGGTGCTCATCCCCAGCACTGATTGACTGCTTTCCAAAAAAGAATAACTTCCTCTCAAACCCAACTGTGCAGTTTCAGAACAGAGCCCAGCCTTCTTAGGAGGAAAGGTTTCTTCTTTGCCGAAACCTGAAAGCCAAGATGATCCCGGAGGTTTCCAAAACACAACCAAAACACCAGCACAGAAAATAAGCCAACTTGTGACGGACTTGCTGCAACAGTCTGCATTCACTGAATTAATATCCTCATCAGACATCTGGTGGAGTTTACGTGCATGCTGTCTGAGCTGTGACGGCAGACATCCAGCAATGCCATCAGAAGGGAGAAGAGCCAGCCAACACTTAGCCAGCCAACGGCCAAAGTTTACTCTTCCTCTTGCATTCCTTCCATCACAGCAACAGTTTCCTTCTATGCAAATTGTTCACCAAATTTCTGTTCCCCTGCTTCGTGCGTCTGTCTGAGCCACTCTGCATATTTTGTATCTGTTTTGCAATCATTGTCTATTCCCTTGACTTTTCCATCGCAGCGGTGAGCGCTGTCAGATTATCTTGCTCGGATTGGCTCGCTGGGAACATTTCTCCACCCACCTCCACTACCATCTCCTCCCTCTCCATGCAAAACACACAAATGGGACTAATCCCAGCAAATCATTCTGGATTTAGTGCTGGATTTTTTACGTAACCATTAAAACCTGTCCATGCATTAATCCCATGTTAATCTCGGGGGTTTCTAAAACATGATGAATCTGCGGGGTGAGAGAAAACGCAAGGGAGGCAGAGCAGTGAAGGCAGACAGAGAAAGAGGGAGCAAAGAGGAAAATGAAGACAGATTAAATGAGGAGCAGAGGGCAGATGGGGACGAATGATGAGAGGGGGAGAGCTGGAAAGGGCAGCGGGGGGGAAAGGGCAGAACAGAAGGAAAGCTAGAACCAGACTGTAGATGACAGACAGGAACAGAGCTACGATGTGGTCATGGTAAGTGAGAGTGAGACAGATGGAGACGCAGAGAAGATATTCCTTTGAGAGGACAAGGATGACTTCCTTTGGAAAGAAACCAATTCACACACAAGATGCACTTGTTCAGAAACTGAACCCTTGCATGACAAATCCAAGACGGAAACTGGCACAAACATTTATGCATGACAGCATAATCGGGCGCAGGTAAATGCAACGTTAGATAACACTTGTTCTTTTTTTATTCTCCTGTCCCGTAGGTGAGCTCTATGGAAGAGAAAACCAACGCAGAGTCAAAAATCTGAACCACTGGCTATAAATAAACCATGAAAACAACCCTATGTATGACCATATATGGCATCTGACCACTTGGACCCAAAGTCCTCCACAGGCCGCATGCCATTATGCTGCTCTGAATATGAGCATCAGCTAAATGTGGAAATGTGTCATTTGTGTCCCAAAGACCTCCGCAAGGCCGCATGCACACACAGATATTAATAAGCCAGCAGGTCAAATCAAACTGTTTTGCTGCATGTCCACAAACAAATCTGTGCATATCCACAAATGTTCTCCATCTGTTAAGCCATCAGACCATACTGAGTGAGGGCCATGAAGGGCACGTCATTCATAAATCAAGACTCCACTATAGGGTGCTGTAATGTTATCTTAGACCATGGTTTTATTAACACACGCTCTCTTGTCCTCCACATTCCTACACAATACCATTCATTTATATAGATAATATAGTGTACACAACAGAACAATTATTAATTAGAGTTTCTCAATTCTGCATTAATGAGTCTGTAAGCAATATGTACATGAAGTCTGTCTGTGTCTACAACTGGACATCACCCCACTTTAACTGATGCATGTCAATTAAACAGCAATTTTAGTTTATGTTTTAACTTTAAGAAGAGAAAACTAAATGTTTTCAAAATAAATACTTTTTTTTTTGGCTCTTCCTGGAGCTGTTATACAATCATCAACAACTGAACCTATCTCAGCCCCGCCCCTTTTTGCTCTGTGTTCGAATAACAGTTAAGCTAGCTTGGTTAGGCAGGGTCACCGTCGACTTTCCTTTTTTCCTGTTATACTTTAATATGTTATGTGCTTGGCTTGAGATGCTAAAAAGAAAATCAAAGTCTGAAGATGGTTACAAGATGTGAGTGGGGGACCTGGTCTGTAAAATAGAAACTTGACATTGGTGTCACACGGACACATGTATACGCTGTATACAATCACATGTTCGTTAGAAATGCTAGCTAGCCTGATCAAATGGAGTTAGTCGAATGTCAAATCACCATCATCAGCCAGCTTTGCTTACTCCTTGTATCTGTGCTAACATGGAAGAGATTTCAAAAAGGAAAGATATGTCGGTTGCTGACATATTTTTAAGACGACATGAATTAAAGTTAGCCACAAAAGATCAATGCTAACATGTCTTTGTTTATGTCATCTCTGTAAGGCTACAGGCTGCCCCAAAGGAAATTTGCTTGTTAATTATTTGGATATACACTACCTAGCTAAACAGAATTGGTGTCAAGGATCCTCTATAACAAAACGTAACTCATTAAAAGCTGTGGCAATGGTACAGAATGGTATACGCTTCCAGTCTCCGAAGTGGGCATGGTTGCCTCTTTACGCCCACCTGGTTTGAAAGAGTTGTAACCTTACTTTGTTGCTTGTTTGTATCTGCTAGCTTCATGTCTGATATCAGCAGAGTGTAAGATCACGTCAGTCGTTGCCAGATCTTTTGAGAGAGTGTTGCTTAAACAGAGACATTTCACTACCTCAGTAATTTTTTTCTTGATCTAAAAAAAACAAAACAAAACAGCATTGCAGTGTCAGAATGTTAAGAAGGGTAGGGGCTTGTGAAAAATTGGTCAAATGTTTACTTCAGCGACTATGCGGCAAAGGAAACTGTCATAATCTGTACTCATGTTCACTTTTCCTATTGGAGTGAATGGACTCAAGGCCGCTACTGGTCTCCTAAATGGGCAATGGTGAAACCCACTTAACACAGATACAGGAAATTAATCCAAATTGGGCTGTCATGGTTTATCAACAGTCTCTGATGGCTCGGTTTCTTCTGTGAAGCTTGAGTGACCTAGCAACATTAACTAAGAGGGGCAGGACTCTGGATCAGTTAATTAGATTTCCTGTGCATGGCAGTGTGGGATAAGTGTGTATGTCAAGAGCAAACTCAAAAATCTACCGTTTTTAGTATGCAAACTGGTTGTTCAAAGTTTACCTTTTTGTGTCACCTTGTAAACACACCTGCTTTAAGTTGCTGTATGTAAGTAGGACTCAGCTGATGTCTTAGTAGACAATGCAAACACACAGTTTGTTGACAGCTGTTGATTTAGTGGATAATAGGTTCAGTTTATCTAGTCTTAATTTGTATAATCAGTCTTTCTGGTGTTCAGTTTACTCCCCATGAATGCCAGATGGTGTTTTGCCTGCATAGAATATAAAATGCAGTGTATGCTACATAGTTTCCACGATGTTAGAGAGAGGAAGTACAGTCTTGAGTTGTTGCCAAGTAAAACAAAAATCCAAATGATCCTGATATTCCACCCATCTGACATACCAAACGTGTTGACACACACGTTGCCAATTCCCTCAGAGTCTGTTTTTACACTTCTCTTGGTTTATTTCTGAACTTATTGACAGGAAACAGTGGAGAAACATACCATTTGGAGGGTCGCGTCTCTTCTCTGTGAACACACAGACAAATGCAATCGTTACAATCCTGTGCTGAGTGGCGGGTTGTGTTAGTGAGAAGCGAATATGTGTGAGTGTGTCAGATGTACAGAGAGAAGAGAGCTTATTGGTTTGTGAGTGCGGGGCTCGGCGGGGTTGTGCATGTGCTGCACAGAGTGGAAAGTTATTTGGAGAGAATTGCCAAGCAAAGTGTTGGTGCTGTTAGGAGACGTAAATCAGACATCCTTGTACACACAACAACTAGTATTATATCCATACACACACTCAAAGCTGCACAACTCTGCAGAGGACGGTACAAGAATCAAGCTCACTCATACGGTATTATACAGACACACACACTTCAAAATACTGAAGCCTTGTGTTTTCCAAAGGCTGAAGGTCAAACAGAAGAAGCCTTGTGGATGAGGTTAGGCACCCCATGCGGAGGGTTGAAGGGAGAAAGATGAAAGAACGATCCATCTGAAGGGTCAGGCCCCGCAGACGAGGGAAGAGGAAGGAGGAAGACGGACGGTCTTAATCAAACAAGATGATGAAAGTTAGGGCTGAGTGCCACTAATAAGTTTAAGACTGCATCTGTGCAGATTTCATAAACAGTGTGTGTTCAATTGAATCCTCAGTCTGTGCGGGTGAGCGCAAACAATCACAGCTCAGTTCCTTAGATAGATAAGATAAGACAGAAGTTATAAAAACAGAATGTTGTAAAATTGCCTTCTGGTTTTGCAGTTCCAAAGTCTAATTGTTGGTGCTGGATGACAACCATGTAAACACTAAGAGTACATTTCTTGATGCTATTTATGTTTTATTATAATTAACCAAAAAACATCTTGAGGGCAAAATGGTAATAAAAGTTCCCTCAGACAAATCACCATGTTTAATTTATGACATGCCAGCTCTGGAAATATTATGCCCATGAGGGATGAAGTCCTCTCACAGCTGATCATTCATTCATTTTGCTCATTTTAACCTGAAACTGTAGTGCCCCCCCTGGGCCAGTCTGCAGATTTGTTCACAGCTCTGAGTGCAGTGTTGTGATGCATCCCAGAGGTTTTGCTAAAAATAAAAAAATCTGGTGTCTGATTTATCAGGAACATTTGAAAGGAAAGTGACTGAGTGTTTTCCCCGACTGTAAGCTGTCAACTAACCGTCTGAAAGGTTTTCTTGCAGCACCAAAGAGACAATGGGAGAATTTTATGAAGATAACTTTGAATAATGAACAAACAGATTGTATAATTTTATGATTTATTATTATTAAATCTTTCTGTTTACTTTTGTAATTTCACTTGAGCTGGGTATTAGTTCTTGATACCTTTAAAATATCGTCTGAAATAATCCAGTACCAAGTAGTATCGAAACTTCTGTCAAAAAACACCTGCATTCAATCATTTTTGTACCCAGATCTAAAAGAAAAAATGCTTCTTTTATGATTTTGCTTACGGCCATTTACCGCAAGCTTTGTGGTTTTAATGTGACGTGATTGGCCCGCTACCACAGCAGCTACAACCCACACAGTCTGTGGTGTAGTTAAGTTGAGAGCAGTGTATTAGATGGAGTTGGCATGCCGTAATGCCACCAAAAAGTTCAGAAGTATAGCTATACTACACACCTGTAGCATTGGATGGCATTTTACAGAACAAAATATTATATATTAAATTGTATATTTATTTTTTGTTATGTTATTATTATTTTTATTATTCATTTTTAATGTTATTTTATCTTGTTGACTTTATTTATCTGTTGTTATTTTCTCTATCTTTGCCTGTAAGGTCACATTGAGTTTCTGGAAAGGAAACTATAAATAAAATGTACTATTATTATTGTTATTATTGTTATATGCTTCAATTTACATGATAGGTACCGAATAACATATAAAAAACGTCTTCTCTATTGAGGGTACTGACAGCATAATTTCTTAAACAACATTCACCCCTAAATTTGTCGATAAATTTCAGCACCTTAATGACTGTAACTATAAAAACAGTAATATGTGTTATAAAAGGTTCAAAGAACTGAGAACAGACTGCAGGAGATCAGAAAAAGAAGATCAGATGGTAAAGTAAACAGACCCAGACAAAACAGCCCTTTTCAATACATGACACTCTAATGAAGGGCTGGTTTAAATGGACTCACATACTGAGCCCAAAGTACATCTCACAGCTGGAGCACACTGTTGCATGAAAGCATCAGTCTGGGGCCTCAGTATTAATATGGTAATGTATTGAAATTGGGACCTTTTTGCCCAGTTCTGTTTGGTTCAGCGCTGTAAAAAATGACAAGTTTAGAAATAAACTTGATCTTGTGCTCACACTAGTCAAAACAAAACATCTTACTGCCCCATTCAAAGACATATGGGTCAATCCAAAATGAATGCTTGTAGCAACATTCATCATTTTAAAAACTTTCTGCATCCCTGTCACATAGTTTGACATGAAATCAAAAGATGGATTATTCTGAACACAAGATACAGATTTGCTAAACTTGTCATTTTTTCAGTGAGTTAGGTCAGGAGGGAGGTTTCTAAGTAAGTGGACAGCAGCAGTAGGTTGGTACCAGTTTTCCTCTGTCTTCTCCCAACTAGCTCTGTCACTTGGGTGCGGAAACGCTTGGTCTCCTCCTCACTGGCAAAGTTCAGACCCACTTGGCACGTCTGTAAACACACACATAGAGAACACAACAAAAGATTTAAAACAAATACATTTGTAAGGCAATTTATCTCTTGCTAAGTTCCAGCTGCCTACCTAACCACCTAATTTCCATGATTGACTTTCCTAACCATGTTGTGCATACATTCCCAGCCTTATCACCACAATCAGTAGTCCCACATACTTCATGGTCTGTTGGAGTCTGAGGCACTGTACCCACCAGCTAAGATGTTTGCTCCACATAAAGGCGTCTCGTCACATTTTGTGCTTTAGATGTGATGTAAAGTTAGGTTTTCTACCAACAATAATGTTTTACATGATGGAAATAGGTGTCCGTTTTTTCAGTAGAATTTATGGATTTAATTTTGGAGAAGACAATAAGCTCAGCAGCAAACAGACTTATGTATACTTTATCAGCATAGTTTTGACCAGAGTTGGGTACTGGCTTCTGAATTTAAATCTGTTTCAAATGTGCTTTTCAAATTCCCATTCCCTCATGCCCTCCCAGTGTCATCATGGGTTTTCTCTGGGATCTCTGGCCTCCTCCCACAGGCTTAAGAGATGCAGGTTAGGTTAATTGGTGACTCTACATTGCCCGTAGGTGTGAATGTGAGCATGGATAGTTATTTGTCTCTGTAGCCCCATTCATACTGCTTGCATACCATTCTGTATAAAAGGTACAATTGAAGAATGAAGAGACTGAGTTGTCTCGCCTTTAAGATAGCATCAAAGGTAGTAACAGTGCCGAATTGTTGTCTGTGTAAAACGGACAGCTTGCAGGACAGGACCCCTGGGCAGGAAGTTCTGACAACGCATTATGTGTGTGATCCCCCGTAGGAGTTTAAAAAGCAGCTAGCAGGGGCACCCAGTGGCTTAGTGGGTACCACAGGCATCCCATTTGCAGGGGCAGTGTCCTTGGCACTGTGGCCGTGGGTTTGGGTCCAGCCCGCGTCCCTTTGCTGCATGTCATCCCCTTTCTATCTCCCACTTTCATGCTTGGACAGTCCTATCTAATAGCAAAAAAAACCAAAAAAGTAATCCTAAAAAAAAAAAAAAAAAAAAGGTAGCCGTTAGCAGCTAACTCAAAGAGCAACCAAAAATGTCTGGATATTGGGAAAACAATGAGGTCCAGGGGCTCCTTACCCTCCAAACGGAGGACAAGATCAGCTACCATATATTAGGGGCGGTGCATGATTGTTTCGTCACCCTGTCACCACTTTTTTGCTTTTGCAATGCCAGCATACTATCTAAATATCATACACTTGAGCTAGATCATGCCGACGTTGTTTAGTTCTTTGTAAAAAGGCAGCATAAAGAGGGGACTTCATAGTGGCCCTATCGTGCAATCTCTGTGTAAAAAGGGCCCTGTGATAGTCCAGGGTGCACCCCGCATCTTGCTCAATGTGAGCTGGGATAAACTTCAGCCCCCCTTGTGACCCTTAATAGGAGAAGCAGTTTCTTTGAGGATATTAGTGTCCTTTTTTGGTGGCTCAATTTTAATACCTGATGTCATGTCTCTGATATAAACACCTTAACTGCATGAGAAGCAGACACTGGGGTTATCTCAAGTAATCTCCCTCCTCTTCCCTTTCCAGCTGCATTATTACAACTAAATGAAAATCAACAACAAATGAAAATGGAGAAAAAAGTACTCATCTGTGACCAAATATGGATGCTTACCTCGAATACAGAGGATCAGATATTAAAAAAAAAGAGAAACTCACATCTCCAGCAAATGTCATGAAGTAAGGTTTAGGGAGGTAGATGTTGAAGTTGTTGTACAGCTCCTGCTCAAACATCATCTTACCGTCCTGCGGATAAAACATAAAAGATTTGGTTAAATTAATGATATGAATCCTGTATCGATTAATACAAGCGACATCACACAGATTCCACTGTGTGGCTGTAAAAGTATGGCGGTACACCACCACTGGACATTAATTGTGGTGAGTACCATCATCTGCCTGCTACGACAGTGATGAACCACAATGATGGGAATCATCAATGTGCAGAGCTGCTCGCTGCTTTGTGTTTACTTACCCTGATGTCAAAGACCCTGATGAAGTAGGATCGTTGAGGATTGTCTTTGACCAGACAGGCCACCCCGCAGCATCTCTTGTTCCAGCTGGAGTTCCTATCTGCCGTGAACACCTGGACCACTGCTGAAGACAATGACTGCAGGGAGACAGAGAAAAAGAGGGAGGGTAACAGTTATCCTGTGTTGCTTTAAGGATACTACATAAGCAGTGTAGATGGTAATGACATAAAATGCATACTTTACAAACACAATATAAACCGACTGTTTCCTATTGAGCTAATAAACTGATTACTACTTAGGTTGGTAATGTAGGCTTCAAATTTCAGAGCATATCTATCATTCAAAGTCTGATTCATGCTGTAGGCACTCTGTGTAATATGGAGGTGTCTGAGCCAGTTGCTGGCAGCTAACAGTGCTGATGGTGCGTTCAGGATTCTTGGAACCTTGGTGCTATCTAGCAAACTAGCCTACGTTTCAGCCAGTTTTGAGCAAAACCATTGTAATCAAGGTTGCGTCATCAATGGAGGGCGTTGCACCATGCACAACAGAAGTAAACAGTAGTAGAAAGACAGCTGATCGCATTGATTACCTTTGAGCTATTCTTGATTTTATCCAAAAACAAGATTGGACTGACTGTTAATGATAACAAGACACAGAAGACTACGATGTGCAAGACTTTATCCCGTCTTTCCAATCTGCAGAAAATGACACACTCACTGATGTCGTCACAATTCACACTTCAAGTCAAGGGAAACTTTTTGTTCCAGCGGAGAACCAACTTCCTGGATTCTGAATCAATTAATTTTTGGTCAAAATGCTCCGAAAGTTCAAAATTAGGTGCAGAAACTGGAACAAAACCCATTAAGTGCGGGTGGAACAGGGGTCACAGAGGAAGCGTGACTTTAGGACACCATTACTCCTCTTTATCCTCACATAGGAAACAGTTGTTTACTGCTATAATAATGCTCTGAATGTTGTTAACAGAACCTTTAATCTGAAAAGCCCATGTTTGCAACACTTGGAGCTGTGAGCTCCGATGCTGGAGATACAGCACTAAGTCAGCCTGTGCATATAGTACAGGACAGAATGGCACTCACTATACTGAGGCTCAGACAGACCAGAGTTGCCTCAAAATTTAGGAATTTTCAGGGAGGGGACCACGAGTTCTTTATAAGTCTAATTAAATTATGGATCCCTGCCTCCTCAGTGCTCTGTCCCCAAACTCTGAAGTCAGATATTAAGTGAAGGCGATCTTCTTTAAGGATGTTCCAAATGGTAAAATGTCTCGGAGGAGCCAAGGATCAGGGAGGAGTCCATGCTAAGCACATTTAGCAAAACTGGGGGCTGCCTTTTGACCCAAACATGCCTAAAAATACACCAAGTCAGTTAGTTAACGACATAATAAACTCAATGTCTTGCAGAAACTTGGACTCATCATCCACCTAAAAACATTCCTACCATTATAAATGATAGTTGTAGCATGCTGGGAGCTTAAAAGCTGCAGGCACTGTGAGATATGTGAGGATAAGAGGAAACAATGAGGGAAGATCAATAAAGGTGCAGTGTTATGTCACTGCTGCAACAGGGTGTTGACACAGAGCAAAAAGCCAAATCTATACAGAAATAGTTTCAGAATGAGAACGATTATGAGTCGCCCTGACCTGAATCTCAAAGAAAATCTGTGAGATGATCTAAATACAGCTGTTCACACACGTTTTCCAGCTAAACTGCCTGAGCTAGAGTCAGTCTTTTTCAGTATATAGGCACACATTCACATCCGTGGTATATTTTCAAATGAAAGCCATCTGAAATGGGACGAGAAGCAAATGCATGCTGGGACAAATGCCTTTTAAAGTGTTTGATGGGCAGCGTGAAAGTGTAATGACTGAGTGACAGAGTGACAGTGCCTCTGTGGGGGTCAAGTGGCTCTGCTCTGCATGTGTCAGAAAAAGAGTCCATCAACGCCAAATGGCTGACGAGCGGCACAGAAATATGACAAAAGGCACATCTATTAGGCTGAAGGAGAGCAGCGAGAGTAAAATAAGACCAGAGAGATGAGACAGGTCAAATTTAATTGTGCCTGTATTATTAAGAGTTTAGCTTGTTTGACATGGGTGACAGCAAGTGTGCAATTAAAGGCACCAATGATACAAACCACCCTCTGCTATGGATGATAGCTGGGTTTATTTTGGTTATGAATTAAGAACACTGCAAGCTTCAGAGCATCTTCTGAAATCTAAAATCCTCGAAGGATCCATGCTATATTAAGACTACATTAAGGCCTGTATTTGCCTGTATTTTGCTTCTTATATATCACCATTGATTTCGAGACTCTGCTTTAAACCTTACGTAGTCAGTCAGTCTCTAACCGCCTGATGGTTAGTGGATGGTTACTTGTCTTGTAACCTCTTAAAACACTACATGCCACAGTCACC
This sequence comes from Chaetodon striatus, assembly GCA_029783705.1. Taxonomy (NCBI): domain Eukaryota; kingdom Metazoa; phylum Chordata; class Actinopteri; order Chaetodontiformes; family Chaetodontidae; genus Chaetodon; species Chaetodon striatus. Next base: position 12,641,246 of record JAPZEB010000015.1, on the reverse strand, counting down.
CATTCACACACACATTCATTGACTCGTGGCCGAGGCTCCCACACAAGGTGCCACCTGCTTGTCAGTTACATTCTCATACGCATTCATAACCTTCCCTAAGGATGCTTAAACATGCAGACTGGAGGAGCTGGGGTTCAAACCACCAATCTTCCCATTAGTAGATGACCCACTCCACCTCCTACACTGCAGCTGCCCCTAATGATATGCACATAATCACCGAGGAGCACACCTACAGCACAAACACAGACACATCCATGATCATAAGACCAGATCAAACTCCCACCGGTTTTACAGGATGCTGCAGGGGTTTACTCACACTGAGGGGCTCCCTGTCATTAACACAAGCATCAACATCAACAAGGGAAATGCCTGGTGATCTTTCAGAGCTTTTCAACTCAATAGCTGCAGGAATTACTGCGTGCTTCAAGGCAACATACAGAGCCCCTGTTGCTCGCTGTAACTCAGTGCTGTATAAATGTGATGTTTAAATGAAGCAGATGTGCAGAGGCAGAGAGGAAATATTAAAAATGCCAGCAAGACGCCTACTTCCAAAGCAGCAACGTTTATCTCTGCTTCCACACTTCTTCTCTTGGTATCTCACTCATTTAGACTGGTCGAGAAGTCGGCAACAGTACAGCAGTAGATTACACATCACTGACATGAAGAGAATTCCTGTCTGTAGTCCTGATACTTTCAAAAGTAGCCTGATTTATGAATGAACACGCAAAACTCATGGCAGTCTTACAGCTTGTGTTTGACCACCTGGAAATTTTCAGCACAATAAATCTGACCGTGTCAGTTCCTGAATCATCTCATCTGTGGTATTACCACAGCAGCAGGTACTTTCCGAGTACTGTGGGACCCAAAACTAAAACTACGTCACTACAAAGGTTCCTGGGAAACATCTTTCAGCAGAAGTGGGCCACATCCTAGTGTCTGATTCTTAAGAACTGACTCCCAAGAGTATTTCCAAACACTGATACCATGCTTTCTGTGGGTCATGAAAGCAGGGAAAAAGACTTTTATAGGTTTCTGTTTTAGTTGTAAAGCTACTCTAACAGACGCAAAAGATTTACATTTTATCTGGTCAGACGGAGAAGACTTCAAGAAAAAAGTAAAGTCAATCATTGGCCTTTCATCAGCACCGCTATCCTCAGAATACCTCATCATCCAAACCATAATCTGGAGCTCCCACAGAGGTGGTGACCCATCTCTCCAGCAGGATATATGACCTCATCTCTCACTGACTCTTTGCTCCTCAGCTTTTCGTGTAGGAAGTTTGGTTTTTTAGCCACGTTGCATGACTAACATCAACTTGCACACAACACAGGGCAACATGAGGTAACAGAACAACATGTGCACATGCAGAGGAGCCGTTACATCATAGTGATGGCGCGTGAATTGGAGTGTGTGAATCAGCGTAGTCTCCTGCATCCTCAGCTGCATTCATCCATATTAAGATACTGATTTCAACCATATAGCCCAGTCTGATAACTTCTCTGTGAACAACTATGTAGTCAGAGAGACAATTTGTATTTCAGCACCACATGTACAAAATATTCTTGTTCATATTTATACAAACATTCAGTATCTTTGCATTTTAAAGCTCTTGGGTTGTTTGGATTTGGATAAGAGATAGCAAAGATCAAAAGGATATGAGTTTAGTTTTACGCTAGCATTTCTCTGTAACAGTGACTGTAATGGTGTCCAGGCTCTCAGGCCCTGGGGTTTCATCTGCCCATGGAGCGCTGATTGTTCCTGACAGGGCCACAGGCTGCAGCAGGAAGTGGAGCTCTGTCTATGGCGTCATCAAAACCCGACAAAAAACACTGAAAAACACACTCGCACGCATAAATTCTCTCCGTCTTAGGCACTTGCTCTCAAACAAACTACATCTGTTTTCTGTTTCCGCTACAATGATGAAGCTCATCACCTGTGCAGCACGCACACCGCACAATCACAGTGTTTCTTTTCCCCACGCAGAAATATTAAAGAGCGTGCTTTCTGCAGAGGCCAACTATAGCTGACGGTCCTCCATCAGCTATTTAGTCAAGCTGTTCCATACTGGCAGAAAATAGGCACCATTACACCTCTTCACAAGATCTCCTGGAGAGAAAGCCAGTGAAAAGATGGGAAAGGAGTGGGAAGAAAGAGAAGACGGGATAAGTGGCTGACTCACAGAGGCAGTGTTGGAAAGAAGAGGGAGAACAGGAGAACGTAGATGTAAGAAAAGAGGGAAGTGATGTACAGCAAGACAAAAAAAGATGCATAATGGGCTCAAAGACGGGCTGAAGGAGGAATGAAACGACAGAAAAGGGGGGACGGAAGGAGAGAAGATTAAAAAAGAAGGTAAAGTGGAGGAAAAGAGGAGTCATGTTCCACTTCTCCAGCACAAATCACCAGAGGAGGCCGACCACGGGACTTCCTGTAGGATAGGACTGCTGATCAGGCAGTCTGCGCGCGCACACACACACACACACACACACACACACACACACACACACACACAGTGTGAATTGGACCCCTTCCACCTTTTGCCCAGTCAGACAGTGTTGCCGATGGTGAAAACAGCAGAAGGAATACCAATGAGTACAACCAATGAGTGAGACCACTGTGTATGTACCTGTACGAGTCTCTCGCTCTCTGTGTGCATGTGTGGCCTCGTTATTTAGACAGAATACAGGCTGAAGTTCCTAAAATATGATCAAAGTAGTTACACATTTACAAAGTCGTGCTACTTTGAACTCTCACAGTAAACCTGGTGATCATAAATGTCATGTGAATTGTGTATATAGTTTTTTTTTGTGCAAAATAATGCTACCTGCCACACAGGTTGGACTTTGGAGAAAGATTCAAATTACATGTGATCTTACAAATCGGTGTCTGTTATAAAAGACAAACACATCACAATATAAAGAAGAACATAAAGCAATTATTTCCTTACAGAAGGTGGTCTATATGCGTTCTTTTCTAGGTATTTCAAATGGAAACACCCAAACAGTCATTAGCCAAAAACTGATAATAATAATAAACAATGAAAGGGTTTGTTCACATTTTTAGAAGTGAAACTGTATGAGGTACTCATCTACAGTCAGTGTAATATTTTTACCACTTTACCTTGCTGTCAGACAGCCCTTTCCAAAGGGGAACTGAAGCCAATATATTCATCTATGCTCTCTTCAAAACCACCAGACTCCTTGGCCAAAAACAGCCTACTGCTGCCTTGATCGGTTAGTAAGTTTGTGTTGTTGTGGGACTTTCGGTATTGAATTAACGAGGTGTCCTTTCTTTTTAAAAATATTTATTGATCTGGCTTCCCTGATATCTATAGGTAGCATGTTCCATGGCTTTGGGTTTAACTGACAAGGGCTGCGTCCCTGATCTTCTTCTGGCTGTTGCTGGGAATCTCCAATAAACCAGCAGCAGATGATCGCTGTGTTCTCGGAGGCTAATGTCTGACAGGAAGTAAACAGGAAGCAAAGTTATTGTCCTAGCAACAGAATAGCAATGAAATGGTCTGTATGTAGCCACGAATGTTCAGATTTTAATACATGAGGGACACTCCTGGGAATTTACAGCATGGTATTAGAACCTAAAACAAACCCCACATAATGGACTTGTCCTTCAATAACATGAATGAACACTTGTGTTGCCTAGTGTTGTCATGATACTGGAATTTCCAACTTCAAAACAATAACTTCAAAAATATTGATATTTAATACCACTTTCGATACCACGGGGAAAACTGGCATTAAAGGAATACAATTTTAGAGTTTATTTAAAATATAAATATAACAAGGCTTTAACATGACAATGACTACTTGTCTCTTCTTGGTTAGAAGCAGAGAAAGCACAGCTGGTACCGATGTATCGATACTACAGAAAAGCAGTGCAGAGACATTTCAAATATTTCGTATTGATAAATCACTGTTTTTGTCAACACTAGCCACGCCATAGGGTCAGGGAATCTTTTTTGGCGATAGACAGCCACTGCACAAGCAACAGGCAAAGAAAATGGGCCACAGAATTTAAAAAATAGTTGCTTTGGCAGTTTTATTAGAACAATATAAAATGTAACTCCCAAGGCAATGCTGTGCAAAAACATTTGCCCTTGGCATCACTATTGAACACTAAGTCTCCCTCCTCTTGTTACTGCCAAGATTTCCGGCAGACACACAGGCATGGAGAGCTCCGCTACTCTGAAAGAATTAGCTAGTGTACAAACAAGCCTTTTACAGCGAGAATAAATCAAGTCTCATTCAGCTGCGCGGAGCCAACTAATGACTGTGTGTGTTAAAAAAAGGACAGTACGAAGAAACAAAGCAAAGGTGACTCTGTATTCTTACATTTTCTGCATGATAAGTACATTACATAAGGCACAATCACTCAGTCAGCCACTAAATCACTGGTGGGCATTCTAATTAGATTGGTCGAGGAGACACACAATGTCTGTCTCTTTCAGTCTCTCTCACACACACTTGGACTCTCCCAAACCCTCTCTGCATGCAAAGACGTGTACAAACACACAAGAGCGTAGGACTGCGAGGAATGTTCCCGATTCCTCGTCGCTGTCACATGCTGAGTGACACTACTGCAAGAAGGCCAGAGGAATGTCGTCATTGGATTTTAAACAGGTTACATAGGTGTGGGAAGACACGCCTTAGGAACCTGCAGAAGAGGAGGTGGGTTGCCATGTGACCACGTGACACTTACATACAGGCCTGACATAATGTGTCATGGGACAGGAAGTGCAGCCTTTCCAAAGCAAACATGGGTACACACACAAAAACCGCACACATACCAAGAAAAGAGGATGAGCCATTTCTCTGTCCCTCAACACACAACCTTTACTGTACACAATTAAAGGAAAGTACGATCACTACAGGGAAGTAACTTGAGAACACTGTACATGAAAGTCTATACTATGCTACAGCAATGCTGGTTTGTACACTTTCTTCTCACCTGCATGTTAAAACGCACCACCTCCCGGACTGACCCATATTGGTAGAGCAATCTTGATAATGCTACCTTAAAAACACAGTTGTAATTTATTAATCTGCCACCTTGACTTTGAACATGTCTTATCTGTAAGGCTATCAATAACAGCTGAAGGTGCGACATACTTTCCAGCTGATATCACTGGGTGACAGAGTTTCTACCACGCTAATAAGGTCAGGTAAACAATACAATTGTAAAAATCAGACAGGGGAACTTTGTTGCTAAGAGGAAATTTGAAAGGATCTCCCACCCTGTCTCGTCTAAGGTCCACTGCACAAACACCTTGTAGAGGAAATAGGCTGACTGGCAACAACACGCATGCTGAGAAAGACTTGCAAGTTTCATTACTGCCTTAAAGACATATTTACTGCTGGAAAGATGGTCTTTTCATAAAACTGGGCTGTCTATGCGGTAGAAGGACACAAATACTTTTGACATTGGTGCTGGAAAACAGCTGTGGCATTCGCACTTTGCTCAAGAGGTAGAAAACCTTCAACTACCAGAATGGGCAACGTGGTGCAAACTCATCCATGTGACACAGCTGCAGCAGGCTGGCTACAAACAATCTCCTATTACAGTTTAAATATAAGCTTAATCACGATGTTTGCCCCTGATGTTTCTGAAAACATCAAGGGCGAAAAAATAGGCAACTCCGGGACAAAATATTGGTTCATATTTGATCAGCGTTGCCTAGTTTTACCATTTCATCTATGTGGGAAAGAATATGGCACCCGCTTTCTGTTTACGGACTCTCACTATCACAGCTAAACAGGGCACTAAAATATATTTCTCACAACATTAAGGTGTAAAATAGGCAGTGCAGTAACACAACCTTGATTTAAATTCGATAAGCACTGCCTAGTTGTGTTGTTCAATTGGATTTCTGTCCGTGTTTGGGACTGGTGGTGGCATGACACCAGAAGACGCGTTTTGAGTCATCAACGTCATCTGGAGAAGTTTTGCTGGGAAGGGAGCAGGGAGATCTAGGCATTGGTTAAATGGAGGGCAGATTACCACAGTTCATTTACACATACTGCCCTCATTGTCATGATGCAAACCTGGCTGAAACCAAGCAAAGTATCCCTTTAAAGGTGGTGGTGATGCACACATTATTTATTAAGCAAGACAAAGGGTCAAAATCATTCTCTGTCTGATGGCCGCAAGATACACAATACTGCAGAGGCCACTTGTGCCACAGTGCCCATCCGACTATGTATGTGCATTACTATATTTAGCCTACTTTTGGTCTACCTTTCAGTCCATTGCTCTGTTTAGCTTGACACTCATAACATATGGACGTGAAACTGTAAACAACTAAATAAATGCTGTTAGAGAGCCAGAGTACAAAATAAATACACGCTGGAAGGCAAAAATCCTGCGATCAGGTGCTCCAGAGTGTGTTAATATTAGTTTAACCTGCTAAAATTGTTTATATAGTTAACTAATATTCAGATTTAGCAGCCTGTGGGTATTGTTGACTAGAAGGAAAATGGGACAAAAACCTGTCCTGCAAGATCATAAAGAGGAAAAGCAAACATACTAAAGAAGTGAGATGATGTTGTGCAATGCTGCTGATGCAGCTGCAAACGTCTTCCTTAAAATGTGGCTACAAGCTGCTGGGTATGGGGGCTAGCTACAGACATAAGGGGACTATAAAAATGAGTCAGCTAAACGCTACACGTGTTACGTAATATCAGACTATCTCTCAATATTGAGTCGTGACAGTGCACTAGTGATCCTGGCTGCAGTCACACTGGTACAGCAGGCTACTCCCACTGCTTTCTGCTCGGGGTTGTGAGACTGGCGAGGTCTTGCATTAGGAGGACTTTAAGCTAGTCAGCGGTGTCCTCAGCCAAGTCTGGTCGGCACATTCTTCTCGGTGGACACACTTCCCGAAAACAACCAAGGTTCAGTTGTGTTATGTAATGCCAGTGCAAAATCATTGCTTTGCGCTGATGGGTTTAACAGCCCTGACTGTTAACTCCTCTCTGCCGATGCTAGGCTCAGACAGCCAGGCTGTGTGACAGCGGAATTTCAGGATTCCCTGTGTGATTTCAGGTGTGTCAAGCTTTAAGTTAAGGGCGTACCAGCGGAGGCCTGAAGGCAGGAATCAAACTTGCTGTTGCCCGAATTGTCACAGTCCCATACGGGACCCTGAGCACAGTCGCTCCCAGCCCTGCCTGGTCGCCCCTGCTGTCAAAACAAACCGACCCCTCCTGTTAGAAGTCTCAAATGTTTCCCAGATAAGACACACACGTTACCTGCGAAATCACAACATCAAACTACAGGCCACAAACACACCGTAACACCTCACAGCTAGCTTTATCTCCCGACTCGGGACAGGAAACACGGAGCAAGTTAGCTGTGTTAGCTTCTTTCCTTAGCCTGCTATCATACTACAATTTGATGGAAAAAACTTACGATGCATTTCCTGCCAAGGTGGTTGAAAAGGCATTCATTTTCCTGCGGTGTCAGTAGTATGGACCCGACATTAGTTTGCCGCCGTTGCGGCGGATGTCCACTCATTATTGGGGATCAATTTATAAAGTATGCACCGACTGTAACTCGTTATAGGAGATCCAAAAAGATACATAAACAATCCCTCGGTCATCCGTGGCCTTCCTTCGACCCCCCTCACACCGGTTCGGTTTATCCCGGGGGTCCGCGAGACTAGGGTGCCAACAAATGTACGCCGTTTAAGGATGCAATGTGTCGTCCCGCTCCTCTTTAAAATAAGGTCAAAAATGCTGCGGCTGGGCGAAGACGGAAAACGGTAAAAAGTTTCCTGGGAAGTCCGGCCGCCAGAGAGCCCAGAGCCAGTTCCATCCAACATGGCAGTGTTGGGACGAGTCCATTATCCGGGAATGGGGGTCACGTAATTCCCAGCTGTGTCCCACATAATCACCAAGGGTCAATTCTCACACAACAAACTGTCATAAATTCATGTATCAGCAACATCAATATATACGTATATTCTGGTAAAATTCAAGCGACGAATTAATGCTTAAGAAAATCACAACTCC
>JAPZEB010000015.1:12622315-12632649 GCA_029783705.1 Chaetodon striatus | reverse complement strand
CATAAAGTACATGACTTTATGTTACATACATAATGTCATTCATGGGGTGCTAATTCATTAGGTATCATACAGAGTATTGTATTGGGATAGTTCAGTCAGGACCACTTTAGTCAAAGAAAACTTTATTTCCATTTGCAGTATTATATTCGGCGGTATGGCTCTGTTCTGGGGCCTCTCTGCCTTTCCTTGGACCTGTGCAGAAAGCCTCTTCGATGTGCCTGCGTGGAAAGCCTGAGGCATAGAGAGCAAACCTCTCCACCCTTCCACACGCAAACAAGGAAAGCCTTAGGCAGAGAGAGCACACCTCCCTGCCCTTCCATGCACCTACACTGAAAGCCTAAGGCAGGGAGAGCAGCAGCAAAGACCCTCCAGGAACAGAACAGAGCAGCATCAATGACAAACAGAAGTGACATTGATAAGTCAGACACAGCATGAAAAGGAGGAGCTGGGGTGGAGGCTGGTTGCAAAACAGCTTGCAGAGGAAGCAGCAACAGTAGGCAGGCCAGAGCAGTTCAAACAGGGCACCCTGAATCAGATTTGCCAACTGGTTGCATAGAAAGTAATCATGTGATCTATCAGCTGACTCCCTTAATCAATCAGCTGCTCTATCAGTTGATTGGGCTGTTTGAGATCAGCTGATGTAGCTGGGATGTGAGCTGAGCTTGACATCGAGTCCTGCCTCGACTAACACTATGCAATTTTTTTTTTTTACGATATTCAAATTAAGATGGTATGTAGTCTCATATCAACATTTTGATGAATATCGATATCTTGCCCAGCCCTACTTCAAATACGGTGATATTAAGTTGCACATTTGATGTAAATGTACATATTTAGATGGACCTACTGTATATCCAAAGACAAAACAGTAACAGAGCAGCTAAGAGCATAGTGAATGGCAGCTGTAGAATATCACATCTGTCTAAAAGCGAACCAGAGCTGTATCCATTTTTCGCTCAATGTATTCTCATTTTCCAAGGTGAATTGATGGATGTGTTATACGTGTATTGTATGACGTGTATGTTATTGTATTTCCATATTTGCAGTGTGTCGTGGTTCCATAATACTAAAAGCTGTGTACTGTAAAACTTAAATTAACAGCCAGGGCTATTATTTGCTTAAGTCACTGAAATCAACAGGTCTATATTTGGGACAGGACTTTAATTGCCTTCACACAAAACTGTTGCTCAGCAAAGATCAGGAAATACAATCAAATTGTTCAGACCAGTGTGAATATTATTTAGATAAAAATTAGGCTTCAGATAATCTGGCACAACGACAGGAATGGACACATAATTTGAGATAGCCAACAACCCGCTTTTATACATCCAAAGAACTTCCATTAAAAAAAAAGAGCTGCTTGGCTTCACATTAACTTGCTCTAGGCCTTGTCTGAATACACGTGGCATATTCAGCAGTGTGCTCTGACTGTCTTACAGTAACACTTTGCCCCCTAAATGACCATTTGTACATCAATTACTCACCCAGTGTTCTGTTGAATCTGCGAATAGAACTGTGTTTCATTTACATGCTTCAAGTGAATGAAGAATTTAAAAATTGAGAAAATTCTTGTTAAGTTGACGGCCCTGAACTAAAAGAGGATCTGAACCAATACTGAAACTCACGTACGCTCTCTTTAAAGCCAGACTCCATCGAAGAAAAAAGTAATTTTAGCCTGGTGTACACAGGAGCTTCATCTCTACTGCCTCTATCAGTTAGTTAGTGTTTGTTATTTTTGTGACCGCTGTTTTTAAAGGGTTAGTTTGGATTATACTGCACAATATACTGCACAGTTTTGCTGTTGGTTAATGCAGACCCCTTTTACTTCAATTGGTCAAGAATTTTCTCAGTTTTTGGATTTTTTGTTCACTGGAGGCACGCAGAACTTTCCTCACAAATTCAACGTAACACAGGGTGAGTAATTGATACACAAACAATCATTTTTAGGGCTGAATATTCCTATAAAAAAGGAAACATTGTCTTGCTTGTTTTGTCATTGCAACACTGGATACCAAAATGTACATTACATTTGCATATCAGACCAGTGGTTCCCAACTGGTGGGTCATGGTCCAAAAGAGGGTTGTGAGTCCATTCTGAATGGACCACACATGACACCACACTTTATTTTGAAGTACAGCGTATTTCCGGTACAGAGCTTTTATTTTGAAGTACCATTTCCTGCTGTAGAGCGAGTGAATAATAGACAGGTACTCAGCAGAGACAGCAAACTAGCTCGACAACATGGACAAACACAAGTATGACGCCGAATTTATTCAACTCTGTGGACCTTGAACTAATGACTAAGGAGAAATCTGGACCAATTGGGAGTCACTGTGTTAGACTGTAACATGTGATTGGGTCTGTTTTATTCTGTTTTTCTTCAGCCAGGGGAAAGGATGGTTTCAGTCACACAGAAGAGCAGAAGCTGTGTACTGCTGCTTCTCTCACTCACCACATCAGTCGTTCCCCCTCTGCTCACCTCCGTCCTCCCTGCTCTCACCATCTCCATCTGGCCTGTTCTTTCATTATCTGTCCTGACAACACCTAACGCAATGCTCGCACCTGTTGGTGACACCAACATGTCAGCCTTTTCTTTTACCACTCCTGCAACCCTAAAAGCATCCAACTCCGCTGTCAGCCCAACATCTTTGTCACAAGCCTCTATTACAGCTCTCTCAAAATCAATGTCAGCAACTTCTGTAGTGTCACTCTTCAACCGAACGTCCCCCAGAGACCTCCCCATATCCTCATCCTCAGCTGCTACAAAAACAGTTTCCTGTCAGTTTGGCAAAAAAGCCTCTCAGAGTACTGATCCAGTCCGTCACGCTGTATCTCACCTTCCTCTTAAACCCCTCAAACTATTTCCCACTAACATCTCCAAGTTGCTCCCTCACTCCTGCAAACATCTCACATCTCCACTCAAAACTTTAAAACCACTTCTGCACAAAAACCGTATCCCTCTGTATCCTCCGTCTCCTGAGAAACTTCCTCTTCACTCTGCTAAACTATTTCCTCCTTCACTTCCAAAAAGTTTGCCTTCCCCTCCATCTCAAACTTCTTCACCCAAGCTCCTGTCTCCAGTGTCAACATCACTCCTCTCCAGATCATTCTTGCCTTTAACCTCTAAGTCATCTCCAAAAGCAGCAGCCTCTCGTCCACCTCCCCCTCTCCCCGACACCACAGGCCCGCTGTTTGAGCACCAGCCTTTCATTGTTATTTTGAACATCCCTGATACGGTGTGTAAGAGGTACAACATCTCACTGGACACCTCACCCTTTAAAGGAGTGGCCACACCTGCTAAGGTAAGGGGACACGAATTTGAATGTTGTCATGAGTGATTTTATTTATATTCAAATCCATGATTGCAAAACATGTGCTGTAATCAAACTACAAGCTCACTAACTTCACATAAGGCTACTATAAAAATACATTTCTGGTCATTTGTTTTCAAATGTTTGGGGCTCATTTGAGCAAGTTGCCTCATGTATTACATGCATGCAAACAAAGTTGATTCTGTGTGTCCAGAATCATGCCATGTAGGAGAGAGACCTCTTATACTGGAGGTCATAAAGCTGTTCTCTTTCTTGGAGCACAAACGGTGCATTACATCATGCTAACATGTGTCCTCGCCTCCCTTACTTGCTTCCTCTCCTCGCGTCTTAGTCCTGCCCTCGGGAGATACAAGAGGAGAAGGGGAGGGAGTAATGCGAGGGTGGAGGAGCAAAAGCTGCCAAATGAGAAATACTTGCTTCCATAGTACCATTCTCAAGTGACGTCAGTTTCATATGACGTGCTGCACAGCACCTGTCCAACCTGTTATTTAGGTACAATCTCAAAACCCTGGAACATCTTTCATAGATAGGAACATGTCTTGAAGGCCTGTTACAGGAGGCCTTTCCTCATTTATGTAAATTGTTTAACACAGAGGATCACTAGTATTACAAAGCTACTGTTGTGGATTTTAATCGTCATTTAATATTCCTTTTAAATCTTCTAATATATGTACGGATCACTGTTATTTGTTACTTTGGCTGTAACTGTGTTCTATATTATCTGCAGTTTACTATATATGACACTATAAAGTACAGAAAGAAAAAAACTGTGTGAATGACTTGGCATTATGAGTCAGAGTTAAAGAAAAACTTGCTGTGACCTTTAGGGAGCTATGTAGTCATGCCACTCTATAAAATACTTCTAGATACAAAGGTGTTTCATAATTGAAAGTTGATATTACTGTCTTTAAAAAGGTGCGGCATGCTCATTTTTAAAAGGAGAACAAAGGTAGTACCTTGGCATCAGCTGGTACCAACCAGTTTGGAAAAGCTTGTCAGGAAGTGGGCTGAATAACACTCCAAACAATGATAAATTTTGGCAAGGGAACAACTCCCATGGCCATTTTCAGACGGGTCCCTTGAACTCCCACCCTGAGGGTATCTGAATGAAGATGGGTTCTATGGGTACCCACGAGTCTCTCCTGTAAATGTTCCTTACAATCAATGTGCTACTTTAAATTTAAACTGTATTTTTGTGTTTTTGAGGTGTAGGACAACCAGCCTATTGCATGGATTTATTTAAAAATGTATTTAGTTATAAAAATTAAGTTTGACTGACTGATTAGTTAAGGGAAATTCACAGGTGGTCATGTCTCTGCTGCAGGTCCCAGGACAGTTTCTGTCTCTGTTCTACACAGACCGACTGGGTCTTTACCCACATGTAGACCTCACAAGAAGGAAACAGCTAAATGGCGGCATCCCTCAGAGAGGTAACCTGAGAGCCAGCATGAACAAGGCCAGAGCAGATGTTAACTACTACATCCCATCCAAGTGAGAATACACCTTAAATGTACATCCTTCATTGTTTGAAGGACACTTGAGGCTCATCTTCAACCCACTGCTTCTTCTTCTTCTTCCTGTCATCCCTCTAGGACAAGCCGGGGCTTGGCTGTGATAGACTGGGAGGAATGGCGCCCCCTATGGGACAGAAACTGGGGCACAATGAGAATCTACCAGACTTTATCTGTGGCCCACCTTATGCAGACAAACCGCTCCCTCACATTGCAGCAGGCCACAGAGAAAGCCAAACAACAGTTCCAGGTGTGAACTACCTAAAGATTAACCAAACAAATTCCACACATTTGAACAATCATTAAATATTGACTCTTCTTTTCTTCTTTCTTTTCTTCCATTTCAGGTGGCAGCTAGGAGTTTCATGTCAGGGAAGTTGGAATTGGGCAGAGCCATGAGACCCAACTACCTCTGGGGCTTCTACCTGTTTCCTAACTGCTACAATCACGACTGGGAGAAGCCAAACTACACAGGCCACTGCTCCAAGGAGGTGAGGAGGCAGAACGATGAGCTGCTCTGGCTGTGGGAGGCCAGCACTGCCCTCTATCCCTCCATCTACCTGCAGGTGGGTTAGACTGTGGGGCAAGTTTTACTTTTTATGGAGTTACCCCTATATTTATTGCCTTTATTGCACTGTTTCAGGTCGCTCTGGCAGACAATCCCAAAGCCGCCCTGATGGTTAGAAACCGCATCCAGGAAGCTTTGAGAGTATCTGCCCTGCCCGAGAGGAGTGTCACTGCGCCTGTGTTTGCTTACATGCGACCTGTCTTTGTTGATCACAACAGACGCTTTCTGAGCCAGGTGAATGATTGTCATTTAAATGATGATGTATTCAATAAAGCAAGCTGCACTCTCAGATGAATTCTGTAATAGCATGCGATCCCACTGGGAGACACACTGATGACAAGCCCTCACTATAAATAAATCAATAATTAAATCCACCATTAAAACAGATTACATTTTCTTAACAACTCGTCACAGAGCGACCACACACTTGACAAGATTAGACACATCTTAGGTTACTCCTTCATCCCAGCAGTGAGGTGTTTCCAGCCTGAGGTCCAGTTTTAAGGGGAGTTTGGTTTCTTGGTGTAACAACACCCTGCTCAGATGTTGTTACACCTCACCTGAGCACATAATCCTTATCCTGTCTTCTCACCTTGTACAGTGAGATTTGAGGGAAATAAGAAGAACGGTGTTTAAGTCTGCATGAATACATTATTGTGTAATTTGTGAATGCCTGTGACAGCTTCTATGTATCTACACAATGAACATATTTAACCATTTGTGTCCAGGAAGACTTGGTGAACACCATTGGGGAGAGTGCAGCTGTGGGAGGGTCTGGCGCTGTGGTGTGGGGGGCCAGCGCTGACTATGACAACCAGGTAACATCACCCCGCAGACCTCCACAGGACTGCTGATAGACATGACAGTGTACTGGTGGCAGGTAGTCAGAGCAGGGACAATGTGTTCAGTTAGATGATATAGGACTCTGCTCGTCTCTGTGACGCACTAACAATACCTGAATGGCTCAGACACTGATGGATTGTGTTGGTTGTAACAGTATTAGTCAATCCATGGCAGGGAAGCCAAGATTAGCTTGTTGATAGTGACTTTCACTGGATGTTTAAAGTCTTCTGTAAATTCAAGTTAGTAATATCCACTGCATTATGTTGTTACCATAGACTGTATAAAATGATGCACATAGCTACTGTGAGGTCACCCCTTGGTTTGTGGACTCCAGTATTGAAGCCTCATGTTTGGCATTTCGGCCGTCGCCATCTTAGTTTTTTGGAGCCAGAAGTGGCAATATTTGGACAAGTGGTCAGAGATAACCCTAACACTAGCTGCTAGCTTGGTTAGCACAGTGCATTTAAAGCTATGGTTAACTGTGATAATGCTAATGCACAAACAACAAAATTTTAGAAAAACTGAATATTCAACCTCTTAGACTCTAAGAGATCTAAGACTCAAAGACTTAGAGGGTCTTTAAATACAACCAAACTCTGAAACAAACTTTTTTTGGCAACGGAAATGTTACAATTAACTTTCATGAACTGAAAACAAATAGTCAAATAGTCACAGCTATGGCTACGCCTATACTCTGAGAATCTGGTGTTACACCCATAGACTGTACAAAATAATGGACGTAGCTTCATTACCCATGGGTTTGTGAACTGCTGTTTTGAAGCCTCGAGTTTAGCATTTCGATCCCTGCCATCTTTTGGAGCCAGAAGTGTCTCGGCTATATATTTGGAGGTTGGGGGTCTAACTCATTGACTGTAGCTGAGTCCCACAAACAGCCTGACACTCAAAGCAGCTGCACCCTTAAATATGCAGAACTTTAAGCCTAAATAAACTGTAAACGGGCGAGTTATATAAATATTTACCCCCCGGTACAGTTGTCATGAATGTTGAAATCTATAGATACCAAAACTGGTTTTTGTACTTGTGTGTAAACATGTTTTCTCTTTTGTAAAGTTGGGCATTTTAACATGAGGGTCTATGGGGATTGACTTGCTTTTGGAGCAAGCCTCAAGTGGTCATTAGAGGAACTGCAATTTTTGGCACTTTCGCATTGGCTTCATTTTTCAGCCTCGGAGCTTGTCACTTGGTTACACCATGGCTGACCAACATTGTCACTGTGGTAGAAATTTGTCAATGGATGGCATTCAACCGTCTTTTAAAGTGGTCACGCCCTTTATCATAAATACCTTTCAGCATTAATAACATTTAAACTGGGCTGGGTCATAAAAAAATTCACCCTCTCTACTATTCTTAGAAATGTTTAAATTATCCGTAGAGATCAAAACCGTTTTTGTACCAGGCTTTAAACATGTTTATTTCTGCTGTGAAGATGGGCATTTTAACATGGGGGTCTATGGGGATTGACTCGCTTTTGGAGCCAGCCTCAAGTGGTCATTATAGGAATTGCAATTTTTGGCACTTTCATGTTGGCTTTGTGTTTCATGATGAAATATTGTTTTTTTGTGCATCCTTCTTTTCCCAAATTCATCCCCTTGTTTTTCTCACTTAGGATTGTGCAGAGAATAAAGTAATAAGGTATAAAATGTTTGACAGAGCAGAGCTAGCTGTTTCCTTCAGTTTCCAGTCATTATGCTAAGCTAAGCTAAGAGTTTCTTGGCTTCAGCTCCTTATTGAACCAACAAATATGAAAGTAGTATTGATTCAATCATCTAATTCTCGTCAAGATAGCTAATAAGAATATTTCCTAAATGCCAAACTATTCCTTTAAATCATCAGTAGGTAGAGTATATTAACACACACTATCTTAGGGCTGTTGACTTGCTGTAATGCTCTGTTTCAGACATATAGTTATATTTACATAGTATATGAATTTACAGAGTATATATATTTACTTTTGGAAACTTCTCCTCTTGTTCTTCCTGTTTCTTCTTCCACTCTCTGTCCTTTACTCCCCAGATGGCTTGTGCAGCCTTGTCATCCTACCTATCCTCCACCCTCAACCCTTACATCACCAATGTCACCGCAGCCGCCCAGCTCTGCAGCAACTTCCTGTGTCGAGGGAATGGCCGCTGTGTCCGACAGAAATACAACTCCAATCACTACCTCCATCTAAACCCTGAGAATTTCAGGATCCTGCATGTTCAGAAGCGATACCTTGTCCTGGGGAGGCCCACCCTCACTGACCTGAAGGCTTTGAGCAGGAGGTTTACCTGTCAGTGCTACAAAGGACTGAGCTGCTCTCCCAGGACTGACAGAGAGCTCAATAAGGCCCTGATGTTCAGTATGAAGCAAGGACTGTACCAAAAGTTTCACACTCTGAATAAAGCCATGGTGGACGATACACAACAAGCCAGTATTTCTAAGGACGATGTTAAAAACAACTTGAAAGTTTAGCTTGGAATTAAAATGTTTGGTCCAGAGCTTTTTTCTGAAGTACTTTTTTCAGGAAACACACCACCTCAACTAGTACAATTCAGACCTGGGAAGTACCCAGCCCTTCATCTGTGTTAGTAAAAGTTCAGTATGCACTTCTGGACTAAGATAGCTGTTCGCAGAGTCTCCTTCCCAGGTCAAACGCAACCACCAACCCAAAGCGACCTGGGATTCAACAATGAACTATCTTTGTCCAGAATTACATATTACAGCACCTTTAAAAGGACTCAGGACACATCACCTCATCTATATAACGTGTGCATACCAGAACAACTGACTGAAGGTAACATGTTCCATAGTCTTGCCAAAGAACAGGTGTTTGACTACTCTCTAATCAAACTTAAACGCACACTGTGCTATATCATATCAGTATTGGCTGTGACAACATTATTTCCACTGGGTATTTGAATATGATTTGACTGTATATGTAAATACATGAAAAGAGACAGGCGGGCCGGAGTGTTGTTGTGTCAGAGGAAGACTGTTTGAATGAGGACTTCTGGTTGAAATCCAGTCTTATAATGTGATGAATCAAATTCATTGAAATGTGCTTTGTTTATTTCTTTGGATAAGGTGTATGGACTACGTTCATATCCTGGTATAAAAGGTGCATTTGCACATTAACAAATGATGAAGTTGCTCACTCCTTGGCGCACCCCCACTATAGACTGTATAAGTAATGGTTGTAGCTATTGTGACATCACCCACTGGTTTGTGGACTGGTTTTGAAGTCTTGAGTTTGGCATTTTCTCTGTCCCCATTTTGGATTTTTTAAGGCCAGAAGTGACCGTATTTGGACAAGAGAGTACAGTTGGTGAGCAGCAAGGGGTGGATCTGACTGAGAACCCAAGAACATTATTTAAAAACACCCTGTCACTTGAAGCCGTCACGCCTTTTAAATTATGCATAACTTTAAAGCTGCTTTCACATCACTGTGTGTTAACTGCCAAGACTGCCTACCTGCAAGAGCATTTCCTTCAAAAAGCTAAGCCTTTTTAAAAGCGGCTGCTGGTGCTGCTATGGTCCATGACTGCAATGACAGGCAGGTGCTCCTGTGAACTCTGGCAGAAATGCAAGCTAGCTTGTAGCTGCATACTGTAGCAAGACAATAAAAATCATAGAAATTACCACTGATTTTTACATTCATTCATTCATTTTCCGTAACCGCTTGTCCTGTTAGGGGTCACGTGGGGGCTGGGGCCTATCCTAGCTGGCAGGGCACACCCTGGACAGGTCGCCAGACTATCACAGGACTAACAAAATGAGACAGATAACCATTCATGCTCACATTCACAGTTATGAGCAATTTCATCCATTGACCTAACCCACATGTGTTTGTACTGTGGAGGAAGTCAGAGTAACCAGTGAAAACTCAGGCTGACATGGGGAGAACATGCAAACTCTGCACAGAACAAAACCTCCCACCCTGGGTTCGAGCCAGGAACCCTCTTGCAGTAAGGTGACAATGCCACCAGCTTGGTGGTTAATTCAATTCAATTCTATTTATAAAGCCCAAAATCACAAATCACAATTTGCCTCAGAGGGCTTTACAGCATACAACTTCCCCT
>JAPZEB010000015.1:12608227-12622215 GCA_029783705.1 Chaetodon striatus | reverse complement strand
GCGGCATAACCTAAAACAGGTTTAGAAAAGCTAAAAAAGAAGCAGAGGCTGCAGAGTTGAGTGTTAGCTAACGTTAGCTTTACTGTGTGTTAGTCACGGATAGCGGTGGCCTATTTCACATTAGACATTTTAGCATTTAAATCAGTGTTAATGTGAAAAAATACTCATTCACAGGTTAATGGAGTGGTCAACATACATTGAGGTGAAATTCCCAGGTGTTGTACTAGTGGAGAGATGGCTAATAGTGGCTAATAGTGATGCTAATTGACAGTCAAGTTGTTGCATCTCACTTCCTGTTTTCATTTGCATCAAACTGTGTTTTCACTTTGTGCACAGAGGTCATATAGTTGTAAATGAGAGCGCTAATGAGTCTTTATGGAGGCGTTAGTGTATAATATTCCCATAGTGGTGTTGTCAGCAGATACTGTAGGCCATTGGTGTATTGATGGCGTCCTCTGGGTGGTGAGCATGTGATGTGAGTCTGGTTTTATATGTTTGCTTGCGTCAAAATGATCTCCAAGGTGGTTTTAACAGAGAGAGAAGATGGTTTGATGCAGTGTTGGCTTTGCAGCTCAGTTTTAACCACTTACAGGTGCTTGTGATGCTGCAGTGAGCATCAGAAAAACAAAAATGTCTCTGTAAGTTCAGCACAGACAGTTACCTCATTTAAAGGTTTAAAGTGTGGGCGTTTTGTTGAATTTACTTGGTTCCTTCCTAACTTGTTTCATGTTTACTGTAACACCATAATATCTCAACAAGGAAGCAGTGATGAGAGAGACTGCAAACTTTTGTGTGAACCAGGAACTGATGTGTGTGTTGCAGTGAACAAAGTAATTTACAGGCATAAAGCCAGTGTTACCTGTCATGTTGTTTATGTCTTTGGACTTTGTTTTGGAGTTTCTGTGAGACTTGTTTCATGCCTTAGATAAGATGTGTTGACAGTTATGAGTCATCCTGAAAACAGGCTGAAGACCTTTTTTGTTGTCACCCTGTGACACTGAATTATTCAACTAGAGATAAAACAAACAAGGCATCAACTAAAAAGAAAGAGAAACTGAATTGCTCCTAATGGTTGCACAATCTTTTTTGAACGGCTTGCTTGCGTGCTTCAATTCAGTGTTACAGTGTGAAACATAAATCCTCAGTGCTCTGCTGAATAATGTAAACGGTACTGTCCAACAATAAAGTAAAGAAATGAAGGAACGCTAGTTGTGCCACAGGAAAATTTCAGATTTAATTAAGTCGTTAAGTCATACAGTACATGCCATTGCAAGTCAAGTCAAGTTTCTAAAAGCAGTTTGGTCTTTTTCAAAATAGGTGAATAACACAGCACGAAGAAAAGGATGAGTAAAACAGCTGTTCTGCCATGGGAAGTCTTAACGATGTACAAAGTCATTCACTCTGTGGTTCAGTGAATGCAAAGGGTTAAGAACCTCTATAGCTGCCAAGTTGGACCAAAAAAACCCCAAACACACCAGCCACAGGTAAGGCTAACTGTAAACCTTTAGTGCTATATGTATTAGTTTTGACATGGTTTTGAAATAAGTTTTGATGCCTTTTGTTGATCAAGTAAATGATAATGCTTGTGCCAAATACCCTTCTAAATATTAGGGATGAGCATAAGTACTCGGTACTAGTTTGGATATTAGCACTTGTTCAAAGTATAAAGTAAGCAATGCCAAACCTCCCACATGTGAACATGACTTCTATATATTTCTTTTACTATTCTGAATGGGTAAGATCTTTTTTTTTTTTTTTTTATTTCTAGAGGTGCGTGCATTGTATTTCTTTGCTCAGCACTGCCTTGCCCCGTACTCATGTTATTATGACACTACTGCTGCAGGAGTGCAAGCTCCACGATGGGGAACAATGGGTGAGAATCAACCTGCACACAGAAACCTCTTTTACATAGAGGTCGCATTATAGGGCCGCTAGAAGTCCCGTCTTCATGCCGCCTTTGCATTTTTACTCTGTACCAAACACTAAGGCCATGGAATAAAAAGGGGCGTAACAAGCGTGACATGTTACACAACAACACCAGCCTCTAGTGTGACATATAACATTTTTGTCAGCAGCACTTGATAAACAAAAACAATGGTATAACATGGCAACAACAATCATTTACCGTCCTGGTTATATGGCGGCTCATGTCACCCTATGCTCAGCGCTAAGGAGCTCCCAAACCTCATTGTATTTGCGGACATTTTTGGCTGCTGTTCTTCTTTTTTGTATCAATGGCTAACTGCTACCAGCTATTTCATTAATCTTCCATGGTGGGTCGAACGCATAACATTGTCAAAACCATGACCCTCAGGATCCCATCCTCAAAGTGAGACAACTTTGTCCCCCCAATTTTGTGATTGTAACTTTTACACATAACAGTGAGTCGGCAAAATGGTATGAAATTCCCGCTTTGTAGAGGCAGTGTTAAGGGGGCTACACACACAGTGAAAGGGCTAACTGTTAGCATCACACAGCTAACGATACCTAACAGTTATAAACGGGTTTAATGACCAAGCGTTTCTGTTTATTGGGACCTTTAAATGGTTTGGTGTCAGATGTTAGCTGTTGCTGCAGTATTAGCTTGTGCTAATTGGGCAAATGCTGAACTGACCAGGAGGAGAGCGGCTCGGAGACGGTCCACCAGTGCTGCTTCTAACCTATGTAGCAGCAGCAGCAGGAAGTCTGCTGATTTTTCTAATGTCAATTTTGAATTTAGTTTGATAGGCTAATGGAATTATGCTGAATAAATGATAGCAAATAGCTCTTGTTTTCCGTTGTTGGCCAATTATCGTGACTGTTTTTACATTAATCTTTTTAACTAGTTCTCAAATACTCTGTAATAATTTAGTGTAAGTACTCAAATATGAAAGTTACTAAAAATGCCCATACCTGTTCATACACAGACAAGAATAATCCAAAATGAATGGCTCTAATGTATTTAATGCTGCGCAACATTATCAGTGTCACTCCCACAGCATATAAGGGAGGGCTGAGCAATATATTGTTATTATATCAAGATGTCTTTTCTTGGTTTTAAGGGCTACATTACAGTAAAGTGATGTACTTTTCTGAACTTGTCAGATTGTTCTAGCTGTTCTATTATTTGCCTTTTCCTATTTAGTTATTACATCCACACTATTGATGATTATGTATCAAAAATCTCACGTAAATATTTTGTGAAAGCACCAAATGTCACCCTACAATATCGCAGTATCGATATTGAAGTATTTGGCCTCTCCGTGTCGCCCAGCCCTAGTACATTACTTTTGTGTTGTATTGAAGTATGTTACTAGGATTACTGAATCCTCAAAACAGAACCAAATTAAGCACAACCATTTTTTAAATAATTCAAGCTTTGCATCCAGCAAACCACGAGCGTATCTAGTCTTCCAGGTAATACTACTCATTCCTACAATAAGTTAACACAAATGATCAGAATTTAAAGTTGTGATTTATACAAAATATTTCCTAATTATAGAGAAATGAAGGGGTGTATTCATAAATGACGAAAATTGATTCCAGCACCAAGTTAAAATTCTACTATGGGAATGAAACAGCTCCAACTGATGACAAACTCATCAGTTTATCAGCCACTTAAAATTTCTAAAAAATGGTTAGTTACCTCACAGAGTGACTTGTATTGAGTAGACAAGATTCACCACCATTTATTTAGTCACAGTGCAAGGTACTTAGATTGGTTTGTTTCGTTAATAAGGCAAAAGGCCGTTGTAAAACAAATTTGGATGTCAGAATATGCTCTACACAGTGCACGCTGTTGGAGTTTATCTAGGGAATATTTCACTACAAATGGTTCCTAATGAATCTACAATAAGTCTGTACTATTCTCATTAAATCCTCTGATGTATTGAAATCTGTAAATTTAATCAGCTGTAGTTATATCGACCATTTTGGTGCTACTAATATAAAAAAAGGAGCCCATGGACACTGAGCCTTGTTCGTTTGAGTCTGGTTGACACCGTTAGCACAGGAAGGCACTCCAGCAAAGTAACGTTTGGTTCATAAAAGATTCACAGTAAAATCTCACTCGGCTCCTCGTATCCACTCAGCTACAGGTTTCCTTGCTACATATATTACTGGGTTTATCTCTGCTCTAATAGTTGCCATGCATTAGTCGGGGGTCATATTAACAACATGTTCTGTTTCAAAATTTAAATTAACATTAAAAAGCAAAAGAAATGAACATTTAGAGACTGACTGCTTGCATGAAAGATGGGACTCTGGGTCCTCAGTAGTTGTTTCCATGTCTATTTTGTCTTGGAAATACACTTTTAAATATCATATTATTTAATCAATAAACCGTCCAGATTTTGTTTTTTACTTTTCAGCATGCAGATATGAGCTATAGTTAAAGCATGCAATGCATATGTAAATGACACAAGCAATCCAACTCAAACGAGAGCTGCCACGATGCATGTAATGTATGCGATGGTCAGTCTGCCACTGCAATCATAAAAAAAACAACAACTGAATATTCACAACTCCAGGGTCGTAAAGACTTGTAAAATATTAATATTACAACTATATTTTACATCAGAGAGATAAAAATGGCAGTAGGTTAACTGAATTTAAACAGACTAAGTCGACAATTCAGGGTCCTCGGTTGTGTTTTATCTGCATTAATGGACCCGGAAATATCAGGCGTCGCTGAGCCGACGACTGGAAAATGTCTCATCTGCATACTGGTAACAAGTGTCTAGACCCCGAAGTAAAATTACTGAAAGTATGAATTGCACAAAATGTTAAGTTCTGTATTCAACATCTCAGTGTCTGTTGCCATGGCAACATATTGCTGACCAACAGTCCGAAGGGTAGAAGTATCTTAAATACTTTGATATGTGAAGTCCAGACCTTTTAAGGCCAAACTGGTCCCACATTTACAGTTTTATCTCTTGCACTTGTTTTTAAATATCAGCTTTTATTTTTGTCATCAAATCAGTTTGATGGAATCATTTATTAATTAGAATAAAATAACGCCTACTTGTTTCTTCATTAGTCTCACGTGAGCCACTTTCCCTAGAAATGAAAACCTAAAAACATCATTTTTTCTTTGACTCCAGCTGTCCATTGACCTCCCCATTCTCCCCACTCAAACCATTAACATCTTTGGTGCACTTGATCCTCAGCAGGACATTGGACAGCACGTCCTGATACAGGCTGAGGCACACCCAGCCTGGCAGGTACAGGAGGGTGATGAGTCCCATGAAGTTGTGAGGATAATGGGAGTAGTCCCAGGAGCAGGCGCCGAACTGCCTCAGCACCAGACCCCAGGAGAACTCCCATGTGTAGATGAAGCAGATGTAGATGGGGAGCCGCCGCCACGTCCCCCAGCCTCTGCTGAAGTGCAGGTGCAGGTAGAGCTTCTCCACCACGAAGCTGCAGCTCCCGTACATCAGGAAAGACCACAGGGACGTGTGACCGCTCAGGGTCCGGTCGGACTTCTCCACGAGGTTGAAGACGGAGGTGAAGAGCACCTCGTCCAGGAAGCCGTGCATGCCGAAGAACAGGAAGCGCACGAAGCCGGGGAGACCGTGCAGAGGCCCCCGGGCGTGAGCGCCGTCCTCCGGGCCGGGCTTGACGGTGGGGTCGGGGGGGCAGCAGGAGGGGTGATACTGCAGCTTTGACAGCCCTCTGTGAAACACCTGGGCAAAATACAGAGCCAGGACGTAGTGCACCGCCAGCTGCGTGCCAGACACCACCCTCACCTGCTCGGTCAAAGTGTTAATGTTCCCGATCAGGATCTGCAGCCCGATGTAGACAGACGGGTAGAAAACAAGATGAAACACCACAGGCCGACCTCGGAAACACCTCTTCTGAGAGTAGATCTTCTCCAGCGCAAAGTGGGTCAGTGAATGCATAATGCAAAGATACGGGGAGGAGAAGCCCACCAGCTTAGGGTCCCGGTGATTCAACACCCCGTGTAGCGACGAGAGCAGGACATCCAGAGTCACGCCGTGCATCCCGTAGAAGTACAGCCGCATCCACCGCGGCAGCTCCCGCAGCGACTCCGCCGCGTCCTCTGTCTCCCCGGACGGTTCTTGCTGGCGGGGCATTCGCGCCGCTTTTAGGCCACCGGCGGGGTCTCCCGACCGGCTGCGAGGACCGTATCGCCACCGACTGGCCATGATCAGTCACTCTGTGTGGGGAGATTGAGCTTCCCTCTTCCCACACATTGTTTTTCTGTTGTGTTCCGCTGCGGCCGCACGGTGAGGCGAGCTGCGGCTGCAAGCATCTCCTGCAACTGTACGGAGCGACTGCTGCGTTCAAGTGCTCCCTGTAAAAACCTGCTTTTGTAAACCCAGCGTGAGACACTTCAAAATGTCCATTGGAGTGTTTCTTTTGTGTGCAAACAAAAGTTTTGTTTACATTTCCGCTTGAAATGTCCCACTGAGTTTTCTCGTCAGCAAACAAAAGTTTACATTTACATTTAGTGTGACTCACCATCCTTGTGTTTAGTGCATTTCCTTCCCTATGAAACATCGCCTATTTTAAATTATGCTTTGTTTATATCCTTGTTTGCTAGCTAGCAGTGTTCTTCTGCCCTGCCCTGGGGTTGGCACATCGCCACACTCACTGACATGCAACCTTCACCAACTGTTGATCTGCAGAGAAGTGTGAAACCAAGTGCAGGATGTTAACTGCACCTCTTGCATGCTTGTATATGTGCCTACTAAAAACACAGCTGTTAGTGCTACTAGTGGTCAAAGACTCCACAGTGTTCCTTTAAATGGACTCAATTTAAAATAATAACAGACGATAGTAACTTCTTTTTAAAAAGTTTTTCTTTTCCGCCCAAGTACTTAAGAATTAAAGAGGAAAATGTGCCGCTGTACATCAACACCAGCCTGACTGATTGATGTTTTGTCATAGCTTAGCTAAAATAACATTATGTTAAAGCATAACTTTTAACAAATAATTAAAACAGTATGGTTACTGCTTCTTAAATGTCATCTCAGCAGCGTGGATATGATAAAAAAGTAGATTCACAAACAATAATTATGGTACTCCTGATATAAATATTAAATATGATGTGACTAAGAGTAAGATATGATTAAGTGTGATGTGTTCAGTGCCACTGAAGTAAAACTGAATTTGTCATTGTGAGGGACTGAGCTGGCAGGCATGAGGAGAGACAGGTGGGTTTTCAAAAGAAAGGGTTTTATTTACCCCAAAATTAAGCAAAAAACAACAACAACAACAAAACAAAGTGATTAAGAGAGTTCTGGGCCTTAAAAGAGGTAATCTAAACAGAACTTAACTCAGGCCATTACGACTCAACAAAAACCAAATTGCGGGAACTGACCTAATGAAGGCAAAATCTGACCTAACACAGAACACAGATGGGAACATATATCATTTTTGACACAAAGGGGACAAGGCAAAGACAAACACTACCACCTAAAGTACAAATACAACCAACTATTCGTAGCACTGACAAACTAATATAACCAGAGGGAATTAACTTAATCTCAAAACCATAAATCCCAATTCCCCCGTAATGTGTCAGACACTTAAAAATAATATGATAATAACTTATCGGCGTTGCAGTGGTTAGCAGTGTGGCTTAATAGCAAGAGGGTTTCTGGCTTGACCCCAGGATGGACGGTTCGATGTGCAGAGTTTGCATGTTCTCCCCGTATCAGCGTGGGTTTTCTCTGGGTACTCCGGCTTCCTCCCTCAATTCAAAGACATGCAGGTTAATTGGTGACTCTAACTTTTTCGTAGGTGTGAATGTGAGCGTGGATGGTTGTCTGTCTCTATGTGTCAGCCCTGTGATAGTGAGCAGGGATAGGCTCCAGCCCCGTCACGACCCCTAACAGGATATGCAGTTACGGAGAATGAATGAATTTATGAAGCACTTTTCCTACCAAGGTTACAAAGTGTTTTTTTAGGAAAAAATAGCAAGAAAAAACCAACAGCCTGGCAACATGTCCATCCAGCAGCTGCACCCTCAGCACTGATAACTCACAGAAATAGAAACTAGACTGACTGAGGGCAAACTTATCTAAAGACAAACTATAGTTTGAGTGCACAGACGTTGTGAGTGCTACAAATAGAAACTAATGAAGGCTACTGCCAACAACACTACAGGCTAACTATGAGTGTAGTGTATGAAACAGAAGCTGTGTGTCATCATTTACCTGTTAGTTGATGTATGTGCCACATGCATGAGGTCAAAAGGTCAACAAACCCAATGAGGAGAAAATAAACTATTACATTTAAACAAGTCATAGTTTACATGACTAGTCATACATGCACTCGCTGCCCTGCATTGTCATTTGCGTCGCTTTAATAACGTCCCCAAATTTCCAACAGCACCTGAAGGCAGCATGAGAGGGAAACTGATGGAGGAGGCGGTGTAGCAGTGGAGCTGCGATGGAGACGGGACGTTCAGGCACTGATGCGGCTTTTAATTGAACTCACGTCCCCCTGCGACGTCCTGACGCTGTTTAATTACGAGCCATTAATGATAATTACTGCAGATTACCCTGCTGCTATGACAGACCAATATCAGTCCTCACTAAACTCATTTGTTTAGCAAAAATGCAGGAAACCAATTTGTCTTTCATCATAATTATAAAATCACACGTCACTGCCACCAAGACCTGTGCGACTAGAGATGGTACATAGATATCCTGCATCATAGACACAGTGTTCATGTTGCATTCAAGTGACAGTTTAACAGTAGGCTTTGGTGAGGAAATTAGGTCTGTTGATGAATTCTGCATGAAGCATCTCTGACACCACTTCCTGTTATGGTTTCCTGGTTACCAGTAATAATAATAATAATAGCTTGCTGTTGTTGCATTAGTATGGACTGTAAATAAATAACAACATGAAACAAAAACAGCAAAACTAATCAACAATCCTATAAGATATACACGCTGTCAACCTCAATATGAGAGATTAAGGCCAGTAATCAGCCAATAATCCAGCAGGATTTAACCCATAATATGCTGAGCGGGTACTCAACAAGCACAGTGATTTGATCCTAAATTATTACCAAGTGTTCTGATTAAGATTAAAAGTGTAACATGACACATAATGAGCTACGATCTTCAGTTGTGCAACTGCTCTGTAGGCTCATGCGTAACATAGAGATGAGTGGTGATAACAGTATGATGCAAGAGCAGCAGGACTTTGTACAGTGCAAACATTAAGTGCACATATGTGTTTAAGTCAATCTAAACCCTAACCCATCACACAGGCTGCAGTTATACGCAGTATAGAGTACCCTCACAACGTATACAGGTGAGCTGGCTATATGCAGTACACATGGATGACCACAGAGGGGCACTACTGTGTCTGTGACCAAAATAGAGTGATACTGTAGATGAGGCTTTTTTACTGAAGGGAACTCAGTGCTTATTCATCAGAGGCTGTTAAATGAGCCCAGGCAGTGTGTGAGACATGGTGCAGTTTGGTGCTGTATCTCGCTCACCTCCTCTTCAGATGTGTCTCGTTGTTTCAGCTCTGACTGGCGTACGTTGTGAAGAGGATGTTCCAGTGTGTGCTGAATGCACTCATTAGCGTTTGTTTGGTGTTGTGTGTTTGTGTTTCCACTGACAGAGTATGAATTTGTATAAGTTTATATTCTAACTCTTTGAACAGCCTTTCACGGTTTCACAGTTTGTGTATTTAACAGTATTTGTTTGCACTTTGTGAGTGATGTGTGAGTGTCAGCATGTCTCTGTGGGGTGCAGCTCTGTGTGCCCAAGCAGTGTGTGTGTATTCACATGTGTGTCTCTGTGAATGTCTGTGTGCTATATTTGTGTATTTGTATGTGATTGTGAAAGCACAAGTGGTTAGTGTGTGTGTATGTGTGTGGTGCGCGTGAGTGTGTGTGAGTGTGTGTGTGCACTCAGAGGAAATAGAGATATCAGTGGTCTTTCTGGGCCACAGAGATAACAGTGTGTCTCTGCATGGTTTAAAACTATCAGAATCGCTTCAGCACAGAATGAACAGCAGCCTGAACCCACTCAGTCGTGACCCAGAACCAGCACAGCCGATTCAGAGACGAGAAAGCGAGACAAATTTATAAATGTCCGGGTCAAATACAGCGGTATATATGCCAGCTGACAAGATGTGATGCTGTCTTTCACACACATGCCTGTCTGCGCATCTTATACATTTTGACAACCTCCAGTAAGTGCACTTCAGCAGCTAATAGCAGCTCTTACTCTGCATGTGTAGGAGTCGCCTTTAAACATCAATAATTTGGTTACACTATTTATTGCAGGACATAAGGCAGTTACTGCACTGCCACATAAGTAGAAAGTTATTTTACAGCAAGCTGTTTGAATGGCAATTTATTTCACATTTAAAGGGACACTTCACCTCAAAATCAAAACCACATATTTTGCATTTTACCTGTAGTGCTACTCATCAGTCTAGATTGTTTGGGTGTGAGTTGCTGAACATTGGAGTTATTGGCCATAGCAGCACATTCTCACTCCAACTTCGTCACATACCGACGTTTGGTCATTTTGACTTTCCATGTCCACACACAATGTAAAAGGTACCCTGGGTGCACTGGTTGTTGACGATCTGGGACGCCATGTCAAGTCCTGCCTGTTACATGTATTGTCTTCTTTCAAAATACACTTCTGTTTTCACAGGGAATTTACCATTTACATACAGTCTCTTTCAAAATAAATGCACTATGCCAGTACAACACCGCAAATTGACTATTTTTTTCCTCCAACAACTGACGCATGTGGTTGGGTTTAGGAAAAAAGAACAGGGTTTGGCTTTACATGGGACGCAAACACAGCTCTTCCGGGTGAAAGTCGGTGTTTCTTGGACCCATCCACCGCTGCTCCCACCAACCCTACTTGGACCTTCGCTGCCTTTACTTTCAGTCTTGTCCCGTTGCGTTTCCCCCAGTGACACTGGGTAAGAGGCAGGGTACACCCTGGACAGGTTGCCAGACTATCACAGGGCTGACACATAGAGACAGACAACCATTCACACTAACATTCACACCTACGGACAATTTAAAGTCACCAATTAACCATTCCTGCATGTCATGGGAGGGGAGGCAGTGGGAGGAAGCCGGAGGACCCGGAGAAAACCCACGCTGACACAGGGAGAACATGCAAACTTAGCACAGAAGGGCTCCCCCAGGGTTCGAACCCCACACCCTGGATTTAAACCAGGAGCCCTCTTGCTGTAAGGTGACAATGCTAACCACTGCACCACCGTGCCACCACTCAGAAAATCAGCACTGCTTCAACATCACTGGGCCCATAGATGAGGTGGTCTACAGACCTCCATTTGTCAAGCCAGCAGTTTCCGGTTTAGCGCTCCACTATACGCACATACACACACATGATGACATTTAAGTAAGTGAGATTTAAAAAGGGGTGGTAAACAGACTTTGTTGACTTTGGAAAGAACCAGGCAGTTCCCCCTTGTTTCTATTCTAGGCTATGCTAATGACTGTATATCTTTACATACAGTCATTAGCATAGCCTAGAATACAAACAACGCATCTCCACTTCTTCCCAATGAACAAAAATGAAGCCAAAATATCATAGACATAGTCGCTGCCATCGTGCACTGGCGATGTCATTTGGAGCCAGAGGCTCCACAGTAGTGATCTCTGCAGTATCAAATTCCTTATGTCCGATGCCACTGATCATGAACACTGAATTGACGTACACAGCTGTCAATCATGACATCAAACCCTGTTTTTATAGCATCAAATAAATAACACCGAACTTAAATGATTATTGGACATACATCAGCATGACAGAAACTGGCTGAAATGACAGAAGCCATCTTTGGTAAAAGGCTGGGATTATGACATGTGCTGCAGCCAGCCACCAGGGCGTGATCAAGAGGTTTTGGCTTCACTTTTTTGGGAAGCCGTCATGTCATCCTCCTTGATTATCAGCTAAGCTAACACTTTTCTAAAGGCTTATTCTAGTTACTTAGGGATGTAGCAGTGCACACATCAGGAGACTGAGGCCACCTACCAACATTTTAATCGTGAGCCCAACGACAGTTTCCAGGACAGCAAAGAGATCAGTGTTTGGGTGCCTACAGCTTCTTGTATGGATACATACCTGTCTTATTCTTGGACATGACACCCTTTTTATTTAAAGTTCAATCTTAATGCATTGATTGGTCTCAGCCAAAGGAAGAAAATCCACTATTGTGCTGCATCATTAATGCTCCTCTTTGTCGCTGCAGTTTGCCTCTGTTTGGAATAATGATCCTCATTATTTTAAGGACCTTCTTTTCCCCGACGTATTAAACAATTTTGCCTTTTCTGATGCACCTGCAATCGGGGCACAGATGATTTTTTTGCCTTTATGGAGCTCTTTTATTTGTCTCATATTGTGATGGAAACTCATATCACCAGAGCTCCTCTATAACTGCAATATGTTGAGCTTATTGTCATTCTAATGTGACCCAGCGTTGGATGTTTGAGTGTGTGATTAATTTTACTTTAGAGTTTAAGTCCCTTTACAAAAGATGCTGACATTATGTGTACTCATCATATTTCAAATACTGTACATGCAATAGAGTTATGAAAGGCAGAATTGCTGCAGCTGTAGGAGCTGACATAACACTGCTGAAGGAAACACGTTGCACATGCACACACACACACACATGCACACACACACATACACACACTGACACACACACACTGCCAGAGGCCTGGAAAAAAAACAGTTCAAAAAGTGGAGGCGCATGAAGACCTCTTCATGTCGGCAGCATGTGTGTGATCTCCTCTTCCTTCAGCCACAACCCCCCTCCTGCAACACACACACACACACACACATAACGCTCTCTGTATCTAGATGACAGAGGATTTCGCCTGAGGTGACCTCGCGGCCAAACTCACCACTAATGTGTTCTGACAAGTAAGATACAAGAAAGTGCTAACAGAGCAATGTAATGGTTAAAATCAGCCTGGCGCTCATCCATACCTCAGCACTTTAACCTCAGTCCTGCAACCCTGCTGACCACTTTCCAGTACACGTTGTCTAATTTTGTGAAGACAAATAAGAGATTACACTGGCCGGGCCGTGGCTGTGCAGGAATATAAGCCTTGGAATAGTTCTGGGGACTCTCTCTGGTTCAGTGCGCCTCAGGGAGGGAGCATAGCTATGGGAAAAACTGCAGTTGACCAGAAAACATGGCTCCCTCTCACAGAATTCAGACTCAGAAATGAGTTGACCCCTGACACTTGTGACTTGCAGCCATAAAACACTGACCTAAGAGAATCTGGGCTATGACTATATAACAGAATATCACAAAATAACTGATTTCATCCAATTAGAATACATAATTATACTCTAAAAGGGTATTCTGACAAGACAGTTCATGGTCTGAGTAGTCTGCATTACCTGGTGATCATGACAAACACACAGTGCATTCTAGTTTGCCTCCAAGCTGGCCGTTTTGGAGTTGAGTGAGGCTGCCCTTCACAGAGGTTCCCACACTGAGCTTTTTATGTTCCCAAACAGAGGGGCTGTGTATGGACTCACTGCTACATGGGGTAATGGGGGATAGGGTTGATCTTACATAAGCCATGTTTCCACCAAAAACTTTCAGTATAGTACCTTGAGAACTGTATGTAACCCATAAGGACATGTACCTAAACCCTAGATCTGTTTTCCGCCGCAGACAGTCCTCTTAAATGTAAGCAAGGGTGTTGATTCTCACTGCTATGTCCAGCTCTTGTTGTATTTCCTCTTCACCCACTATGCAGAGGAATGTCAGAACAGACAACGAGAAAGAACAGGCTGGAGTGAGATTCTCTCCATGGGATATTTTAAAAAGTGAGTGTGCACTGAGTCCTTGTCAAGCGAGAGCAGGGGTGTTGTGCTGCTGGAGCGTACCGTAACAACGTTCCACTACATTATACGCAACCCACATAATCCAGCTAAAAATCATATACATTTTTTTTTTAAATGTTTAAGGATCCAATCATCACAAAACAATAAAATAAT
>JAPZEB010000015.1:12559354-12572486 GCA_029783705.1 Chaetodon striatus | reverse complement strand
GTTGGAGAGAATGGCAGGGCCTTGACACCAGAGCCCAAGGCAATATCAAGACTCATGTCGTAGGTTTACTACAAATGCTTTTTGGTTAAGGTTGTGGAAAGATCATGATTTTGGTCAAATATTAGTAAAAAACTAATGCTGTAATCAGTACAACTGGAAGTTGTATTGCAAGATACCTTTTTCGGCAGAACACAACTGAAATATGTTGTCAAAGAACATCTTGCTAGTATGTTCAGTATCAACATTTTGGTGAATTAACAAGTACATTAATGAGCAGCATTTCCTTATGTTGTTAATAGAAAATGTAATTTGCATTACATTTCCGTTAAAACACATTTGCTCTTTCAGATTAGTTGTATATAAACATAATTTCAAGAAAACAAGGTTTAAAAAACACATATCTAGTCATAATGGCTGACAAGCTGTATCAGATTAACTGTATTACTGTGATTCCCAACCTGGGAATACAAAAGATGCGTCTGAAGGGTCAAGAGATGATGAGATGGATAGATAGATAGATAGACAGATAGATAGATACTTTATTGTCATTGTCATTTTCATGACAGCGAAATTGGAAAGTGCATCCTCTGCGACAGGTGAGAGAAGCAGGAAAATACATTTCTGCGACTCATAGCATGTTGGCACTTCACAAGAGATAGCTGGGAATGTAAACTTATTCACAGTCTCAAAAAATTAACTAGTTTGCTTTTATTTCTTCCGATAAAAAAAAAAAAAAAAGTGATTTTCATTTACCCACAGATATTCCCCAAGAATGATCAGATGTTTCAACTCGATGTGTCATTTCAAATTAGCTGCTGATATGGCTGATGCTTGGACTTCTTTTTTTAGACCTGGCGGATACAATTTGCACAAAAATATGGGGTGTTTTTCTGTTGGAATCTGATTGCCATGCTTTAGCAGTACAGGTAGTTGCGTTGTCTGATGTGCCAGTTGCACTAGCCATACTGGTACTGCATCAAAGTCTGTTCCCTCCTCAAAGACTGTTTCCTTCTTGTTAAAAGCCCCTTCTCTCTATGTAAAGGGAAAGTTTTATTGAAGGAATACTTCACCTGCATAATCACCATTTGTATATCACTGACTCACTGTGTTACCTTGAATTCCTGTAGAAAGCTTAATTTTTCTTGCATGCCTTGGTGGCCTCTTGGTGAACAAAGTATCCAGAAAAGGTGAACACTGTTCATGACTTGAAGCAATCAGGGTCTGCATTTGAACCCCAGGTCAGACCGATGATTTGTGACATGACGAAACCACTTAATAACGTTGCAGAAAAAAATTGCAGCGATGTGAACTGGCCGGTCTGAGCTCGACTCAAGCCGGCTGATGGTGTCACCTGCAACTCGGCTGGTCAAATAATCAGCAGCTGGTTTTAGAACATAAGGTACGTCGCCTGTTTCTGAAGCGGGTCGGCTTGTAGTGAAGTCCACTGGTCAAGTCAAAATGACCGCAGAGGGCTTGTCCGTCTGCTGCAGCAGGTGCCGCTGTCGAGCCCTCTCTTTCCATCCTCACAGTGTGCCGTTATTGGACAGTGGATCGCTGCTGCTCGCTGTATGTGCTTACGCCTTCACACACACACATCCTCATTGACTAATTAATTGTTGCTGCTTACTTGCATTATTGTGATGTATTGATTATAAATATAGTCCATTTCATGCTTATGTTGTTTCTGTTTTTCACCATTTCATTGCTACTACAAATGCAGCTGTAGCCAGTATCTCACTATCACTATCCTCATTCAAATTTTGCCCCAAAATAAGCCCAAAAAGCTGGAAATCAGAACAGAAGAGAGTTGTTGCATAGCGATGAGACGCCATCTCATCTAGTTGCATTGGTATGAACTGGCAGGTTTTTAGAATGCTGCAGAACAGTGCTTTGCAAGTAGTTGCATGTTCCAACTCATCTTTGGTCTGAACTGGGCTGAACAACAGCAAAACAATATCAAAACATCCGTTTACAAACTCTCACACAACTCACGTAGTGTAATCCAAGTCTCATTTATCCACCTGTGTGCTCAGTACTTCCCAAACACCTCTTACAATTTAAAACCCATTTCACATTGCAAAGAGAGGTGCTGTGTTTAGGGGAAGAACTTTATATTGTAATGTTTTAGAGAAAATACATGTGTTTTTCAAGCATTGAGCATTCAGCTGGATAATGATTATACTGCAAGAGTTGTGTGTGAGTTTGTAAACCAATGTTTTAATATAGTTTTGCTGTTCTTAAACATGGACCTTGATTACTTCATTTCATGAAGAATATTGGCTTTTTTTGTGAGGAACACAAAGTGTTCTTCGTGAATTTAATGTGACACATGGTGAGTAATTAAATGGTCATTGTGTGGGTGAAGTGCTCCTTTAAGAATTAGAAGTTCATTGCACTTTCAAAGGCTGTACTTGCACTATTATTATGTTATACTATCATTATGTCAGTGGCATAAAATGGTTTTAAAATGACAATAATATTGTTGATTGCAATTATTTCTGTAACAATATATCGTCCACTGAAAGTAGTAATTGTAACAGGCCTGGATTCACCTTCTCTTCACATTTTCAGAACAACACATTTAATTTGAGATAGAGAACGATAATACTTTACTTCCTTAATAAAAATAATGGACTCAGAGCAGTTATACAATTCTGCCGTTTTCTGGAAGCTGAAGCTGAATGAGCTCTCCGTCATCATAGCTGCTTTTACTGCTACACCTTTATCACCTCCTCTCTTTTCTTAGCACCTGATTTTTATTCTCTCCTCTACTCCTTTTACCACTTTACTCAGACAATTCTCCTCTCTTCTTCCCGTCTCTTCCCCTCCATTATTTTCTCACAGTCTGCTCATCCTTCTCTCCAAACCCCATCTATCCCACTTTTCTGTGTATTTTTTTTGTGTCCTTATCATTTCCTCCTCTCCTCTCCTCTGAGTATCTATCTGTTCCTGTTCTCTCACTTTATCTCCTTCACCTTCTCCTCACTATCTCTTCTTGTTACTGTCTCCCACTCTTTTATCAGCTCCCGCAGTTATTCTATCTTTGACTTTTTCCCTATTTTTATTCTAACCTCACCTCGCATTCTGGCTCTCTCCGTGTGTCTCCTTCACCGTGCGTGGGCTCCAACCTCAACACTGCTGTTTGAGTCACAGGGCCACAGTGTGTTTGTGCACAGGACTGCGTGGATGCTGTGTTTGATAGTGAGGACACACTGATAGATAGGTGTACCATCTGATTTTTTGTGTGTGTGTTTTTGCACGTTTTTCTTGCATTTGAAATAGTTGGTGTGTGTTGTTACAAACACCCCTGCTTCAAAGCATCAACCCCGCTCCACCTAGCAACAGCCTGCACTGTGCACACACCCCTCACATCTCTCTTTCAACCCCCCCATCACGCTGTGACTGGGAATACTGGAGATGAATTTACATGCTCACACGCTGGCATACTGGTGCACACACACACACACACACTAACAGTTGCTCTGTTACTGGTCTTTAAGCAGATCTGATGACGTTGGTTTCGGCTGCGTGAAAAGCTTCTAAAGAATGATATTCAAAAAGAGACCTTTCGGTTACTATGGCAATGACAGCAATATGAATGTGACAGGTTCTTCATAAATGCAGTCAGATTGAGCACATCTCCATGTAATTATACCTGGGTTGAGAGCTCACTTCAAATCCATGCACAACACACAAACACACATACACTTCTCCACACTCTCTCATTCTCTTTCCCTGCACACTGCGGTTACACTGCTTTGTGACACACGCACACACACACACACCGCCACCACAGAAACGTTCATATGAGGAAATATTGTAAGTGTAATGAAGACAGCTCTGAAAATAGAGGGCTGGTGACCTTTAGATTTAATACATTGTGTTAGCCTTCACTTTCTCTTTCTCCCTCAAACACACTCAAACATATGCACCCGCATGCTATCTGAATATGAAATAATATTTATCTAATATGCACATACAGACACCCCTAGCTTTTGCATAAATGGGGAGAGAATCTAAATTCACACAGCAGAGAGCGGGCATTCAGGTGATGCTTTTATTCATTTATTTATGTGTTTCAAATGGTGATTCAAAGCAAGCACCAAGCCTAGCGCAGCTATGGTTTTCCAGTGTATTACATTAAAAACTTGTAAAGATGACAACATTTATGCACAAAGGAAATCTTCACATTCCACTTTTGAATTTGTTGTACACGTCTTTGATGAAAGCTGCTATCTTTTCTTTCTGGGGGCCGTTTCACTATTCATGAGAAGCAAACAAAGCATACGACGTTTCGCATTTTGATCATGAAGGCAGAGATACCCTGATACACCAAGGACCAGACTTTCCTCTGTGTGGTTCTGGTGAGGGCTATGCTGCACTCTGAGGAAAAGGATTGTGTCAACGAAAACAATCCAGCAAATAGCGGAGCAACTTGTGCACACTTAAATAAAAAACAAAACAAAACAAAACCTCCAGACACCACCTGGCATAAATGCACCCATCTCTTGGTGGTTGGTCTCCCTCTGACTCACACAAAGCACACAGCTATGGCAGAAATAGAAGGCCATTTCAAATAATTGAGGATTTTGTCCCTCTTTCAAACTGTAGAGGACCCTGTGACCACTACACTGGTGCAAAGGCGTAATTTATCTTTGGTGGTACTTTTCATTTCTCTGACAGGACATACTGTGTTCTGACATATTGAAGATAATAAAAATTCTAATTGATTAGCATCTTTCAAAACAAAGCAAAAACAATAATAGAGCTAAAAAAATTACAAAATGTGAAACAGAATAAAATAGGTTAAATAGTTACAATAAATATCAGTTAAAAAGTAGCCAAACTATAGACGTAAGTTTTACCAAGAGATGTGAAAGAGGTCACTGAGTTTGTCTGTCAGAGATCCTCAGGCAGGGAATTACACAGCTGAGCAGCCTGGACAGCAGAAGCCCAGTAACCTTTAGTGACAAGTCGGGATTTTGAACCATCTGCGGGGCATCGCTGGCAGATCTCAAGCAGTATTCAGGCTCACAGGGATCAGATCAGAGAGGCAGGAGCTCGGCCATTCAAGCCTTTGTAAAAAACAAGCTTTATTAGTCTTTACCTTAATCTTGAAATCAATTCTGAAACTCACAGGTGACCAGTGATAGACAGCAAGGATCAGTGTGATGTGGTCACTTCTCTCAGTACGAATTAAAAGCCTTAAAACAGCGTTTTGTGTAAGTTGCAGTCTTTGGAAGTTTTGGCTGTGGATACCAGAATAAAGAGCGTTGCAGAAGTCAAGTCTGGAGAAGATAAAACCATAGATTACCTTTTCTAAACCTGTAGTGAAATGTCTCAGTTGGGAAAAGCAGGACCATACATGCTAGTTACCTGGGTATCAAAAGGCAGAACTGGGGTATAGGCCTCTGTTTTCTTTATTATTAGACAGAGCACCCCTGACTATAGAGACTGTTATTGCTGGTACTGGAAGGCATTATTATAACCTTTTCTGATTTAGAGACATTCAATTGCACTACATTTTTGGAAATTCACATCTTAATTTGAATGAGGTAAGACATAAAACAAGAAGCATAGGTGGTGCCATGCTTTAAAGGAATACTTCGCCCACAAACTAACCATTTACACATCAATAATTCATGCAGTGCTACCTTGAATTTGGGAAAACGGGACTGAAAGTAAAAGCATAGATAAGTTTTACTTTTAGACCCAGGCAGAAAGGGCTGAAGGCAAGGCAATGTGTTTGGGAAGTACTGAGCATACGCCTGGGTACATGAGACCTTGATTATACAGCACAAGTTATGTAAGAATGTAGTTTTGCTGTTGTTAAATGTGGTCCCCAATTACTATGATTCTTTGTTCACCAAAGGCATGCAAGAAAAACAAAGTTTTTTCTTTAGAAGTCAAGGTAACTCAGCATTAATAATTGATGTATAAATGGTCTCTTTGTGGGTAAAGTATTCCTTAAAAGGGACATGCACTTGTGTATCATCCACATTGCAGTGAAAGTCTATACAAGGATTTTCCCCAGGATCAGCATGTATATGGTAAATAGGAGGGGACCCATAGTAGAGCCCTGGGGGACCCCACAGAAGACCGGCAGAAGCATCTCCAAGCATGACAGAAAACAGGTTATTCTCTCATGCACTGTTCATACATTTTTATAGGATGTCATATGAACCATTGTATGAGGATGTGCTGCAGAGAAGGACCTTCTTGGCAGACAGGAAATGAACCAATC
Organism: Chaetodon striatus; assembly: GCA_029783705.1. NCBI lineage: Eukaryota > Metazoa > Chordata > Actinopteri > Chaetodontiformes > Chaetodontidae > Chaetodon > Chaetodon striatus. The sequence goes on along the minus strand of JAPZEB010000015.1, from coordinate 12,566,242 downwards.
CAGAGCCACATCCCTGATGCCAAATACGTTTTTCATGCAATTAATTCAAGACATTGTTGTCAGAGGCTGAGCTGAAGTCAAAAGAGAATTAACAAGGAGTACAGGTCTGTGTTGGCAGCAAACAGTAGGTCATTGGGGACCTAACCACAGCTGTCTCAGTGCTGCATTGAGAGCAAAAACCACATTGAAATTGTTCAAACATTTAATTGTTGTTAATGAAAGAAATGAGTTGATAAAAATGGCAGCATAAAGATGGGTCTTAAATGACTTACGACAGAGGGATCTAGAGAGGGCTTCTGTTAGAGGGAGTAAGCATTGGCAGTAGTTACTAATGATTAAAATATCTGAACCAATGGCCTAAATTACAGCTTTTAAAAACCAGGTTGAAAAGCACTCTGAAGGGCAGATGGATGGTTTAGATGAGACTCAGCTCTTATGTTGTGTCTAGGTTTCCCCCAGGTGGGATATAACATAAATGGAGCACATACCAGACAGTGAAACCTCTATAGCCACTCTCTTCTAGACATTTTGAGCACATGACCCAAATGCGAAATGCTACAGTGTTATATCCGTGATGCACGGCCATAAAAAGACATGGATTTGTCATATGTGTTGGAATCTATCAGAAGCTTACAAGAGGAAGATGATTTCACAACCTGAAACCTCTGTGTATTTGTTTCAACAACAGCATTGTTCTCTCCTGCTTTCAGTCCTCTCATCTCTGGATTTGCAGCTGTCATAAAATGACTTATGAATTCAACAGCAGCCCATAATTTGCTTAATTTTCATGCCAGGAATCAGTCAGTGTGGACTGGGCATTAGCTGTTAAAGTGCTTCACGTCTTAAGAACTTTTTGTTTACCTTGAGGAGGCTCTCTGCGGAACAAAACCAGTCATGCCCAGAGGCTGATTGGAGGGCGCTTGAGATGGGATGTCATCCATCTTGAAAAGCATCTCTGTAATTAACTTAAGAATGAGATGAACTTGAGGCAAAACATCACTTTGTCTCTGGCAGCATCCCGTTGGTTAAGTGCCCTCTATGCGGGGCCCTGTAGTCACGCAGTGAGGCCTGGACATGATCAATCTAGAGGGAATTAATACTTTGCATATAAAGAGATGCAGTAGTAAACAAATCCCCAGTTTTTCCAAATGATTTTAACCTCTTATTTGAATGTGAAATTTGAACTGAAAGTGGCCAAAAATGTTCACTGTATTGAAAAATGGATAACATTACTTTTGATTTCTAAAAATGTACTATGGTTTAATTTTGGCTTGTTTAAAACCTTCTGTGATCAAGTTCAATCTTCCCAAGAGTATTTAAGAATTCATTACTTTTTATTCAGTAATTTAACTGTCCGCTATTTTTATTTTGCTAAAATGTAGTCTGGCATATAAGTGCAGAATATTAACTTCATTTAATTTCATGTTCTTTTAATTACCACAAACTCTTAACACCTAAAAACACCCAATATGTGTATTTGTGCAAATTATAGACTGTATAAAAGAAGTGGAAATAGCAACTGTGATGTCACCCAGTGGTTTGTGGACTACCATTTTGAAGCCTTCTAGGTAGCATTTTGGCCATCTTGGTTTATCAGAGCCAGAAGTGACCCCTACTCAGTCTCTGCTTGTAAATACCAGCTCTTGTAGCAGCTCTTTTTCTCTGCTCCTACGGCAGCTCGACTCCTCTCCTCACCATTGATACAAAAAGAACTCTGTTGTTGTTGCTGTGTCTCGTGTGTGATAAAGAATGGATGAGGAGAGACTTGTTGAGTCATAGCTCTGGAGATTGAAACTTGAGGTGAGAAAGTTACTTTCATTAGGGGTGTCCACATATGACTTAAAGCTAATGCAGAGGTACAGGAAGTACAGATCTTTCAGTGAAAGTAGTAATAACTTTGAGTGGTCGTCTGTTAACGAGCTGCAGGGTAACGCATCCGGTATGTGCTAGGGGTGGCACTTGATGGGCGTCATATAATTCGCCGTGCTGCAGCAGTGTCAGTGTGGGCCAGGCAGGATTGTATTTTCTCGTTATTTCCAAGGCTTGACTCAGGTTGGGTTCTCGCCAATTTAATGGTGTTTTTTTTTTTTTTTTCTTAAATCAGTCTTGTAGTTCTTGTGTGTAAATGGCAGTTGTTTTAATGGACTTATCAGGCTTAGGCCAAAAACTGCTGTCGTGGATCTGGCTCAGGTCCAATTTGGACAGAAACTCTGTGTCTTCATTAATTCATCAGAGCTCTAACTTGGAGATAACCTCTTGGTGCAAATAAAGAATGTTAATGCCTTTTAATTTTGCTGTAACAAACTTAAGATTTCCATAAATATTGAAAGACATCATCTTGACGACCTTGGTGATACTGTAGCTACTGCCTTGTGTGGTCCCTCTGCTATCTGTATACACTGTCCAGCAAATGCTGCTTTCCCACATTGTAGCAATGAAGTTGGTGAGAATTGATGGCCACAAAAAAACCCCAAAATGAACTTGCTTGGACGTACAAGTGTTAAAAGTATCTGTCTTTCACCTTGAATAGTGAGGGACCATCTGGGAGGACCATATGTCTTCACACTTCCAGTAGTCTAATGAGAGGGGAATCTAAAGGTAGTCAAATTTGCATCACTGTGCACAAAGAAAGCTGTGTGTGTGTGTGTGTGTGTGCACTGTTGAGTTTTGTCCAAGCACTCTTTGCTACATCTGGTTACATGTGTACGAAGCAACATCTGTTTAACTTTCCGCAGTTGGCTCTTTTAGTAAGCAGCTCATGTTTGGTACAGTAGACACTAACCAGAGGAGCAGACAGGTGTACGCTTTTATTTTGAATGTAAGCTGTTTAATTCCTTTTTTATTTTCCTAATAAAGGCTTAATATTTTATGAGATTAGGTGCATTATGAAGAATCAATTGTGTTTCAAGTGGTAACTATACTCAGGTTCATTATCAGGCTTTTCCCTCTCGACCAACAAATTGTATTTTGGTGTTTTAATGAAGAAAGCCCTCATGTTGAATGCTAATAATCACACACCGCTTAATATGTCTGTCATTAACACGCTTTCACAATAAGAATTAGAACACCAGCCTTAGTAGAATATTAATGGAGATATTTTTTTTCCTGGTTTATTTGTTCATTCTGAATTCAAAGAGAAGTAAAAGCAGAACACACGATCAATTATATACACGAAGGTCACTTTCCTTAGGTACCAACACCTCCAGTTGTATAGATCAGAATCACTCACTAACACTCAGTTCAGCAGTTATACCATTATTTATAGATGATTATTCATCCCTGTATGAAACAAGGAGCTACATAACGCCCTCCACGTTCCCCAAGCAGAGCCTTTGTGTGTGTCTGCTGGCGGTGCTTGTATGCTCCAGGCATTTCTTTGGATGACTGGTGGCTGCTGGAATAGACTTTGACCATTTGTAGTCCCAGTGGGAGTAAAAAAAATCCCGACTGAAACTGTGTGACCACCGAGCTTTGTGAAAAAGAGAGCAAAAGCAAGTACAAAAGAGAGAATACAGTCAAAGAGTGAGCTTACGGCGAGAAATAGAGATGTAAGAGCCACAGTGAGAGACGGAGCGAGAGGGAGAGGAGGTGTTGGGATACCCAGAGGGACAGAGAGCAGGGCTGTAATGTGTCAGGCACCGCCCACATTGACCTTGGTCGCACCTCCTCCATTCATCCATTCACACTGACGCGCACACAGGACACAAGGCAGTACACACACAGAGGGGACAATACATGCCACGACTGAAGACCACTAAAGGGAAACTGTTGTGGGGTGGCCAAGACTAAATTGAATGCACCAACTTTCCCCACTTCCTTCCTGTTTTTGTTTGCCTTTTTCTGTGTGTGTGTGTGTGTGTGTGTGTGTGTGTGTGTCACAGAGACTGAACAACACAGACTTTGATTTGCGTTTGTGTGTATTTGCATTCACACACTGCGTAATCAGAATATCTGCATGTGTGTGTGTGTGTGTGTACATGCTCGTGTGTGTAGGTGGGAGAGTTTGCCGGACAGACGTCTTGTGTGGATGTTGTGACACAGAGCCGAACGGTCCATTCGGATCACTCCCACACAACATCACACCATCAAGGCAACACAAACACACACATATACACAAACACACACACACACAGCAACTATTGTTCCAACTTGCCCATGTGACTGTGGAAATGACGCCTTTTTTTCCCACCACCTTAAGAAACAGCTACAGCCGAGTGTGAATTCACACCAACTTAAAGCAGGTTGCACTCACACGACACCTACATTACAGAAAATAACCCGCTGGTTTGAAACTGTGCTCATTTATAGTAAACAAACTTTACATAAACTGCAATACATTTAATGTTATGCCTTTTATTAGATCCACACACATCATGTTCCCCCAAATCAAACAGGAGACATGTCCTCCTCATCAGAGATAGAACATATGTCCACATCACTAGAGACATGACACAACACGACATGACATGAAACAACATTACTTGAAACACAAGGTGAAACAACACGACATGAAACAACACAACATGAAACAACACGACATGATACAACACGACATGAAACAACATGACATGAAACAATAAAACATGAAACATCACATGAAACAATAAAACATGAAACAACATGACATGAAACAACACGACATGAAACAATAAAACATGAAACACGACATGAAACAATAAAACATGAAACATGACATGAAACAACACAACATGAAACAACACGACATGAAACAATAAAATATGAAACATGACATGAAACAATAAAACATGAAACAACATGACATGAAACAACACAACATGAAACAACACGACATGAAACAAAAAGAAATGAAACAAGAAAAGATACACAAATACATGAAACAACACAACATGAAACAACACGACATGAAACAATAAAATATGAAACATGACATGAAACACTACAACATGAAACACTAAAACATGAAACAACACGACATGAAACAAAAAAACATGAAACAACATGACATGAAACAATAAAACATGAAACAACACGACATGAAACAATAAAACATGAGACAACACGACATGAAACAATAAAACATGAAACAACACGACATGAAACAATAAAACATGAAACAACATGACATGAAACAACATGACGTGAAACAACACGACATAAAACAACACAACATGAAACAACACGACATGAACCAACATGACATGAAACAACACGACATGAAACAATAAAACATGAAACAACACGACATGAAACAACATGACGTGGAACAACACGACATAAAACAACACGACATGAAACAACACGACATGAGACAACATGACATGAAACAACATGACATGAAACAACACGACATGAAACAACACGACATGAAACAACATGACATGATACAACACGACATAAAACAACGCGACATGAAACAATACGACATGAAACAACACGACATGATACAACACGACATAAAACAACGCGACATGAAACAACACGACATAAAACAACATGACATAAAACAACATGACATGAAACAACACAAGACTTCAGTGTCTGCTCACATGAATACTCTGATTGTTTAACATGAACATAAATTATTGACGCTGACGTCGATCGTTCAGCCTTGTTCAGTTAGGATCTTTGCGTGTGTCTCCTTCTTCATCATCATCATCATCATCATCATCAGAGCCCTGTTTATCTCTGTTCCCACTCCCCACAAAATGGCGACCGCTCTAAAGTCCTCGTTACTCTGTGCTCCCTCCACGCCCCCGCCCCCCTTCCTCCAATACACACCAATGAAATCCAACAAACCAAAAACATTTTCCAGTTTCACGCTGACGGGCGGACGGAGGGCCCCTACCCCGTCACCATGGAAGTGACGTATCCACACGTCCTGCCGGAGGTTACTATCTAACCAGCAGCCGCGCAGCCGGTAAATGTTCTCACTCTTGAAACATCCTGTCAGGGCGGAGCCTCAGGGTGTGTGTGTGTGTGTGTGTGTGATAAAGAGGAGCAGCGGGGTCGATGATGTCACGCAGTATTAATGGGGATAAGAGCCTGGAAACAGAGTTAAAATGGACTCTGGGATCGATGTGTCCCTCTGACCTTAATTAAATCCAGATCAATTAAATGAAGCTTTTAAAACATGTTGTTGTTGTTTTCGCCCACAGCAACACTTCGGGTCTGTGTGTGACGGTGGTACCTGAACGCATCATCAGACAGGCTTCACTCTGTATCTGTGTTTGTTTAGGTGAAGAAGCGGGAGACGGGGCCGTCTGCATGAGCGACCTTCACAAGAAGGGAAGGGGGAAGGGGGGGGGATCCTGCATGTGGATGTGCATGTGCTTCCTGGTTTGCCTGAGGGGGGGTGGAGGTCGCCCATGCAGCTCACCTCTCTGTCTCCTCAACCAAACATGACATCCAGCCAAGCATGAAGATGATGATGATGAAGAGTAAACTGACCTGAATTAAAAACATGGTTCAGTTTTAATATTTGATGTTTCTGTTTGTTAAGAACCGTCAGTGTTTCCTTTACTACTAATCTAATGTGTCCGCACTGCTTTAGTGTCACACCTGTCCAGGTGTCTTCTGGTTTCTCTTCGTTTCTACACTCTGAAGATCTGCAAGATCTGCATCCGCTCCGACGTCACGTCTGCACAGATTTTTTATACGTCGTTATAAAGTTACAGCATCACAGATGTTAATAATAACATTAACGAGTCAAAGTGTCCCTGTAAACCAGGACACACTTAGTCTGTTTCCATGACAACAGAGAAAACAGATGTATGTAAAACCCATGTGACCATGTCAGTGTGAGTGAGATGGTCCTAAAGTGAATGAGTCCCAGTGGGACTAACACACCCAGGTCATGTGACTCCTGCATGTATACAGTCAGTCAGACCCAAACTGGCCGAGGCGCTC
>JAPZEB010000015.1:12545680-12559254 GCA_029783705.1 Chaetodon striatus | reverse complement strand
ATTCTTTCAGTCACTACCAAGAGCTCATGACCATAGGTGAGGGTTGGGACGTAGATGGACCAGTAAATTGAAAGCTTTGCCTTCCGGCTTAGCTCTCTCTTTACTAGGCCAGTCAGGCACAGCACCCACATCACTGCAGACGCTGCACCAAAGTGGGGATCGCATGCTCCAGTCTACTCTTACTCATCAACAAGACCCCGAGTACCTGAACTCCCTTGCTTGAAGCATATTTATTATATTATACTCTATTTCCGACAATATATCCCCCTAAACCCCACACGCTTGACCTTTAAACGACTAAGTATGATCATACAACATTTATAATCATAGTTGGTGGCATCATATGTAGTTGCACTGTGTTTTGAATCTGGACATGTTGTGTCTGCATAAGGGCTGGAATTATGTGATGTTTGTCCATTAATGCGATAACATCTGATCCTGCCTCAGTTCCAGGCTCTGTCCTCCATCTGTGTGTGTTTTGAGGCATTACAGAAGCCAGCACCACACACTCAGTACACAATGTGCCTTCAGAAGTGGTCAGTAGGGAAAGTTTCTTTTTCCAGCAGTGCCTCATCTGGAGTTCTTCCTTCCTCATACTTTTACTCTCCGTTTGGCGTTGTTGTACTGGCAGAGTGATGCATAATCTCATAAAACTATGTGAAAATGCCAAATTCATTCACTCAGTTCATCCGTCAGTTCATATTCTATTTCATCACACGACTGTGGAATAATTTTTTCCCTTGGTTTTCCATCACACCATCTATCCTCTTCATTATTTATATATTCCTAAATTAAATTTTCTATTTCAGGCTCCATTCAGAACAAAACCATTTTACTCCGCAATGCCTGTTCGCTTCTGTACACCTCAGTGTCAGGTGTAGCTACTGTATGAGGACATAGGATTTAATAGAAAAGCCACAACATCACCATTGTGAGGTTAAATAAGTATAATCCAGTTTAGTTTATCTTCAGCTTTACTGGTTTCTGTAGAGACGTTTCAAAGAGACAAAGCACAATAATAGCCTGGTACACTGATGTAGAGTAATCAGCATCTCACAACACATGAATGATGACACCCAGAGTGACCCCTCATGCACACACACACGCCAAGACCACACCCTGTCTTTCTTTCATCCAGCAGATCATTCAGACATGATGCTGAGCCATATACAGTACTGCACACGCACACATAAACCCACCCAACACAAACAGCAGGGGGAGATGACAATGAATAGTGACCCTCCCATTCTCTCTTCTCCACCACACACACACTCCCTCTCCCCTTTATGTCCCAAACGATGACCCCCTCCATCCCTTTCTCTTTCCTCAGTTAGTCTTTGAGCACAAACACTTCACACAGAGTCGCACAATGAGCGCTCTGTAATGGAGGGAAGCCTATGTCTGCATTGTACTGCAGCGCTTTGTCTTTGGCCATCATCACACATCTTTCTCTCTCTCCATCTCTCTGTGTGGCTCTATCCTTCCCGCTGTACTGAGAAGGCTCCAGGCGAGGAGTGTGTCGGTCCCCAGAGGCCTATATCTGAAGAGTTATGACGCTGAAACACACTTCACTTGCTGAAATTGTACAAAAAAATGGCTGAGATGGTGTGTGCTTTATTTCAGCAGGATGATGAGGTAGTTAAGGAAGCATACACGTCGTTGTACAGTGTCCAGGAAGATGCTTTAATGTCAGAACTTTGTGTATTTGATTATTTATGAGCGTTCACATGGCAACAGATTTTGCGTCATTGTTCCTCCTTTGTCATCCACCTCTCCTCCTGATATCTATGTTCACATCAACGTGGCTGACAATGAACTCTTTCTTTCCCTCCATCCTTCCCTCTCTTTCTCCTCTCTGTTATCTACCACTCTGAATCGATGTTCACATCAAATCACATGACTACACATGCCTCCCTGTCTGTCTCCATCCATCTGTGGCCCTCCTTTTAGCTACTAACAAAGAAGGGAGTAATGGGAAATTGGAGGAATCTGATAAACATTTGTCTGGACATGTCTCGACGGCATCATGAAGCCTATTGTTGTGATGCGATAAACGACTTTAATTGGCCATTGAGTGCATGATCGTTCATAGATTACGGCGAGTGTGAAGTGCTGATATTCAACAAGAGACTCCATTTTTTTTAAATTTAAATTATGAATTCAGTGTTGATAAATATGAATCCCCTACGGAGACGTGGGGGAACAAAAAAATAGATGGGGAAAAAAAAGATGGGGAGCAAAAAAGGTGTAAACAAACAAATATTTTTGCATTCTTCTGTGAAACTTTTGCATTCTCTGCAAAACTTGTGTTCTCCCTAGAAATATTTTGAGTCTCCATGCTCACCTCCTAACAAGCAGAGCGCTTTATGGAGGTGAATACAGATCAGCAGGTGTGGTGAGACATCGGAAACAGCAATCTTTAGGATTTATTGGATAACTCATTGGGAAATAAAATTTGATAACATTTATATTTACATTTAACATGATGATAAAATCAAAGCATAAAGTACAATGTACCAATGTTTATGAAAGAAAACATGAGAGAAAATGCATATATCCATCTTTCAGGACCTTTGCTTTGCTAAGGAGCATAAAAAGAACATGTTGAACTTATCATAAGCATTTATATTTATATTAATTTCGGCCGGGTTATTTGAACTGCATACATTCTTATCCGTGCTCTGAGAAAAAAAAAAGGGTGGTGGAGCGTTGTTCCTGTGGGCATCGGCAACACTAAACCCCCGAGCTTGCCTGAGAAGGACTCAATACACAAATCACTATTTTCAAATATCCCATGGAAAGAGACTTTCACTGCAGCCTGATTTATTTTGTTCTGAAAAAGCTGGCCACCCACATTTAAGAGTACTGTCTGTGGTGGAAACTCTAGGGTCAAGGTACCAAGTCTGAAGGGTTACTTTTGGTTCCAAAGGTACCATACCAAAAGTGTTTGGTGGAAACGGGGCTACATACCGCTGCTTTGTCAGTGGACCTATATGTCAAAATATGACTCAGTAGGTAGCCTCCTGCATCAGTCTGGATGCTCATGATGTGTCTTTTCAAAATAAACTTACAACTTTGGTAAAACACTTCATTTTTTTGGTTTACTTCCTTTAGTTTAAGCAACAAAAAACATGGTTTGGCTAAATATAACTACTGTTGTTAGTGTAAGTACATTTGTTACTAAAATTATGTGACATATGTTACTAGCATATCATGCTACACATACTAGCACACTATTTTATTGAAATAACTCCACTGACTTTTGGTTTCATGGTTGAAAGTCTGGAGTTTTTCCCCTCTCATCCACCCTGTGTGGACTTTCTCACTCTTTACACTACAGTAGTTGTTGGTGGCGTGAAAACTGCTGCCGTCTGGTGCGTATCATACCACTGCGATGGGTGCCCCTGTGCATCGGTGTCTGATGTGGAGACCCACTGACAAAACAGCTGTATTTAATGAGTTGGAAGTGAGAGCAGGTTGACAACACTACTCGAAATGACAGCTGCCGGCTGGCTTGATCACGGTTCACTCACGTTTTCATGTTGCATTAATATTTCTTTGGAGAATGTAAAAGGTTATCAAGAGGGTGCAAAGTTTTTTCTCCCCTACGTCCCCTGTAAATGCTTCTGTTTGACAAAAAAACTGAAAAAATCTCTCTTATTATTGATGCAGTTTTCATCTATTATGGCTTTTGGTTGCTTTTCACAAGACACAGGCTGATTAAACGTTCTCGCCACATTCAGAAAGGATCAATACAGGCCTTTTAGTTCATGTAAGACATGGAAAATCTGCACTAAACTGGAATTACTGGGGATTTTCTGCAGTGTCTGCGACTGGCAGCTCTGGCTAATGAGGTATCTGGTTCCTCCATACCGCATGTGAGTTGTTATAAATTGCCATATTAAGGGCTTTTTTTGAAATCACTGCGTTGTGTGCTGGATGTGTTCATGCATGTGAGACAGGCAGAAAGCAAAAAGCAGGAGAGGAAAAATGTCTTCTGAATGCTCTCGTATGTGAGCACGTTCTATTTTGGTTTGTTTAGTTTGCGGTGAGTGCATCTGTGTCTCTGATCTGCTCACTGCTAAACAACCAGGCACAGATGCTCAATCTGTGTGTGTGTGTGTGTGTGTGTGTGTGTATTATTCACAGGTCTGTCATTATTCCTTTGCATAAACTCACCTTCTCTTTTTATGCCCTAATTGTCTTATTCATGCATATGTACATATTTGCAGGTTGCACATTTACCTTGCTGCAGCTGTACAGTTGGTACTTTATTAAAGGTAATGCAGCTTAATTAAAGGACAAACACAGAGTTAACTTGTGTGTGATTGTGCACACGTGTGTCCGACCGTGTGTTTTACACGGTTGAGTAAATCCTTCCAGTCTCCCTGCTCTGCTTTCCCCATGACAACAGTGAGTCATTTTTCCTGTGGCTTATGGACACACACACACACACACACACACACACACACACATGGTCACAATCCTTGTGTAAATAACTGTCTTTTTATGTGCATACTGTAGGAGGCTGAACAACCAGATAACCTTGTACGATGACACACAATTTAAATGCAGCATTTTTGTCCTGGATCTGAGATCTTGATAGATTTTACAAGGTTGTGTGTGTTTCTGTGTGCGCGCGTGTGTGTGTCGGGATACGTGAATATATTCCAATCTTATTCCGTCTATTCACTCTCTCCTCCCAGGCATTCACGGTGTTACACTTAGTTGTATAAATGAAAAGTGAGAGATGTATTTGTGTGAAGAATGAAAGAAGAGAGCTTAAAAGAGAAGTTCAATAACTACTTTGCTTTCACACCTCTCTGTACCTTGCCAATCGCTGCACATAGTTGTCGGATTATCTTTTTCAGAAAGCCCCCCAATTCCACCGTCAAAAGGAGGGGTTTTAGCCGTGCGATCAGACAATCAGATAAGAACCTTGTTTTCGGCACGCTGAGGCCTTGAAGCTGGAGCTGGTAACTTTTATAAAAAAAATAACTTTTGTTATATTCTCTGAAACTGTCACTGTATTCACACAGCACTGAGGGAGACAGATAATCCTCTGCCTGCTCTGTTGCCTTGAAAGGCTTCTAATGGCCTTACCATATGTAAACGACAACACCCAGTCAGAGCCGAGGAGTCTCTAACGCAGTGCTGATCAAATATGACTCAAGATTCTGTCACTACATTGCCTAATTTCTCGCTTCAAATGTTTTCATAAACATGTGCTGGACATGTGCTCTAAAATAATAAAGTTGGCTCGACTGTTTCCAACATGGCGGCTGGTCACAAACTTTCTCATTCTACAGCTAAACAGTACACTAAAATATGTTTATGAGAACATTTGAGATGAAAAATTGGCAATGAAGTAACAGAATCTTGAGTCCAATTTGGTCAGCAGAGCCTAGTTTGAGAGTTTGACGGCAGTTCAAGAGCAGTTATTGACTTGATTGACAGCTATGTTGGAGACTCCTTCGCTCTGATTGGTTGTTTTTGCTTTTTGGTACTAGTATATGCTATTAGAAGCTGTAGCAAGAAGAGGAGGGACAGTTTTTTCCACAGATTATCTGTCTAGTACTTTTTTCAGAATATATTTACAGTATCAGCAAATAAAACACACCGTTAAGTGTTACCTGTTATTTTCATTGACCAAGTTACCACCTGTAAGGCAAGGCAAGGCAAGTTTTTTTTTATATATAACACATTTAGGCAAGAGTGCAATTCAAAGTGCTCTACATGAAACATCAAAAGCATTGAGACAAAGAGACGAAGTCCAAAAGAAACAAATTTGAAAAGGACATTTTAATATGATTAAAACACCACTGAAAAGCTGAAGATTTGAAAAGCTAACATATATGAGTATAAAGTACAAGATTAAACGTTGCTTTGTAGAGTAGTACATTAATAAATATTGGATTTAATAACAGGAAGCAGCAAACAGACTAGTCTTCAATCTTGATTTTAAAGACCCCAGAGTTGCACTATTCTGGGAGTCTGTTCCAGATATTTGATGTATAAAAACTAAACACTGTTTCCCCATGTTTAATCTTGACACAAAGCAGATGTGTCCCAGAGGAACTAAGAGGTCACAATGATTCACTGACTGTAGCTTTAAGGCTGCACAGGTTGGGGTGGATAGTTTCCCCTAAACAGCAGTGCCACTGGCAAAGGGAGTACCCCCTAAAAAGTACATACAGAAGTAGCTGCATTCAGTACTTGGGTCGTTTTTCAAAAATAGTAATGTATTGCGTATTACTTGTTATTTTTTGAAGGTTATATTTGCGGTGGCTGTCGCTCAGAGGTAGAGCGGGGCGCCCATTAATTAGAAGATCAGCAGTTTGATCCCTGGCTCCTCCAGTCCACATGTCGAAGTATCCTTGGGCAAGATACTGAGCCCCAAATTGCTCCCAGTGGCTGTTCCATCGGTGTGTGAGAGCTTGTGAAGGGTTACTGTGTAGCAGTTGGCCACCAGTGTGTGAATGTGTGTGTGAATGGGAGAGTGTGACATGTTAATTAATTTACCATTTGTATTACTTTAGTTAATTACTCCCTGTTGAAAGTAATTCATTACACTACTCATTACATTACTTTTACATTACTCTGCATCATTGCCTGAGATGCACTGTCACGTAACTGCCAGCTAACAATACCATTTAACTTTACATGTGCCTATATAAGAACTAATCCCTTATTCTAATAAAGAGGAACACCATAAGTTGATGAAATGCTTAAGGATATGAACTGCATTTAATTGGCAAAACAAACCAATGAACCATGGCTTTATAGTGGACAAGTCCAGCTTATTTGACATGTTTATCACTAAAGCAACAGGTAGGTGGTGTAGATGTAGACTCCACCTGTGGGTATATAACCCTGAAATCTACACCGTGTAGATTTTGGTGGGAACGCAGGGAATAAATCCCCATCCTTGGGAGTGGTGGAGGACTGTATATTTGGACAAAATTAAAGACATTTACACCATAAACTGATGCAGAAAAGGCACAAATTGGTGTGAGAAAATTAGTGTTTGATGCTCAAATTTTTCTGGCGGAGGAACCCCAAACCCCCTGTTTCATATGTGCCCCCACTAGAGCTTAGATTCTCTGCCCGAGTCGGGCCATAATTTCCAGCCACTATTCTCGTCCTCATAATAAACCTTGGCTATGTGATTTTATTATTGTTTTCAAATGTATATGGTGTGATACTCAAAATATTATGTGGGCCTATTATAGAAAAGTAAAAAAAATAAAAAATACTGTGAAATTGAATTAATTAACACACACTTTCTTCGTAAGAAAGAAGAGCCACGTAGCCTTCGATGCAGCTGCCTCATCATGACAGAAAGCTGTTTCCGTTTGTGTCAGACAAGCGTACAGTAAGAATGCATGCGTGCCACGTTTTCCATTTGTATATCCAAACACGCGTCACTCCGTGCAGTAGCCATTTCACACTGTTTGGTTTCTACAAGGACTGGATCATTGTAAATTAACACCCTGTTTTCTGACATAATCCGTCCTCATTGTTGCACTATTCATTAAGATCATTCTGAACAGATTTCTGTCATTCAAACAACTCTGGTTCAAAACGTCAGCTGTAACGGCCCAATCCTTAAAAAAAATGTCAAGTCTAAACCGGGCTCGGGCTCATAATTACACTTAAAGGGACGGGCTGGGCCGGGCTTGGACAGAACATGCACGGGCGTCCACCCAACACTGAAATGGAACCTGCGCCCTTGGTTGTACCTCATGTGGGGGAGATCCTCAAGTCGTTTGTCAGACAACTTGTTCTTCCTCTGACTTAGCACAAGACTGTCTAAGCTAAAGAGCTTCAGGCGCACAGGATGGTGTCACTGTTGTCAGCACCTTTGATGATGTTTTCCATCCGTTCATTATACATTATACATAATTGAAGAACTTAATGCAAATCATCGACATAGTTGTTTAATTAGTAGCATTGATGTGGTTACTGAAATTAGTACAGTAACTAGTGACACTTCATTACACACAGCTGCTACACTGTTACTTGCTGCATATAACCAACATGTGTAATATATACTGTTGCGACTGCAGTATCGATGCAAGCGACTCAGTAGTGATGGCAGACCTCCTGCCACTGTAACAGCTGGCGTGGATGTGGACTACAGAAAAATAGTGAGGCAGATGAAAGCAGGGCCAGAGGGAGGACCGGCACTGAGGTCACACAGAGGGCACAGAAAGAGAAGTGTGTTATATCAGTGTGTGTGTCTGGATGAATTACTAATATTATGAAAGTGAGACACAGAGTGAAAGCATGACCTCTATCTGGACATGATAGCTAGATAGCTAGCTGCCTGGCTAATAAGCTAACAAGAACGACATTCAAGTGGTGGTGATGGGAAACAAAGGAATCTGTTCAGGTGGAATTCTTTGGGTGCATGTTTTTGTGTGTGAGCGGACAGGAAGTGACTCATTTTGAAATGGCTTTTGCAAACCGCACATGCTTTTGGGGATGCACACACAAACACACACTTCTCAGGACCACACTTTCAAATTTCCTTGTGTATCCTCAGACTGGCACAAACCACACACACAGCCCAGCAATACTAGGTCAAGCTGTCTGTGCGTCATTAAATATGGATAACCGTTTGACTTGCTGAGCTGATGTGTATGTCTGTGTGTGTGTAGGTGTGTGTGAGTGTGCTGCTATGAAATGGTTTTTATTGCCCAGCCACTGAGGAAATAAGAAAGTCCCTCACTCCCTGATCCATTTTGGGTGAGTCATTGGCAGGTATGAACAGGAGATTAGACTAATGTGTGGGTGTGAGTGTGCGTCTGTGGGTGTGCATGATGAAGTGTGTGTGGTGGTGGGTTGGTGAGTGGGTGTTGGAGATATGTGTGTGCATGTGTGCTTGGCTTAGACTAATCTGCTCAAACAGTAAGTAAAAGGTAGCAGTGGAAAGAAACCTGAGAATTAAGCAGAGATGGAGGATGAGCAGTGACTGTAACCATCAGTTTAACAGTTTTTTTCCAGACGGGGCTGAGAGGAAATAAAGCAGGTGGCAGAGAAAATACAGGTTGCAAAGATGTGCTGCAGCAAATACTTATAGGCCTGCTGCATACATAGATAGCTGGGGATGCCAAATACCAAGATTACTGTCACAAAATGCTGTTAGATCCAAAGGAAGGGAGAAGAATAATAAAAGTATTCTGATCATTAGAAAACATTTAAACACAATTCAGTGATGCAGCGTTGTCTTCATGAGCGTGAGTCAGGCCCCTCTGGTTTCCAAAAAGACACACATGATCCCAAGATTATATTTTATCAGTAGTTAACGTGCCATAATTTGATAACATCTCTAATTTAGCTGCCTTTCAATGATTCAAACATGGGAAGTTGTGCACACAATATGAATATGCTCAACTGCAACTATTGGCGTGTAGAAGCCATCAAGGCTAACAATTTAGCAAGCTAGCAAGTGGTTGACATAATGAAGGCATAAAGCATACTGACAGAAGAAAAAGATGGGGCTTTTTTAGCATATTAAAAATGGATGTCCCATGGACAGCTGCGGGAAATCGTTGTTTGCATAATCCTGAATATATCGATCTAAAATAAAAAAAAACATAATAGCTAGACAGTCGTTCTTTTTGCGGCAGACAGCTAAGGCATCTGTCTTTAGTGTTGTCATGCTGCATGCTCTTGATGGCGTCATTACGCTAAGTTCTGTGCAGTGCAAAACCACGCAAAAACATGCGATGGTGCCAAAGGAATGAATAATGAATAGATCAAAATGCCTTTGCACTCTGCTCATGAAAATATCACGTCATAGATAGATAGATAGATATCAATGATGGATAGGATACGACATGGTGGTTTTGTCTTCCTCAAGCTCGGGTCCTCTACCAGAGGCCTGGGAGTTTGAGACTTCTGTCCAGTATCTTAGCTGTTCCTAGGACTGAACTCTTCTGGACAGAGACCTAAGATGTTGTTGTACCTGGAATCGGCTGGAGTCACTCTCCCAGTTTGGGGGTCACAGCCCAGAGTGCTCCCATTACTACTGGCACCACTGTTGCCTTTACTGCCCACATCTCTTTTAGCGCCTCTATCAGCCCTTGGTATTTTTTGAGCTTCTCGTGTTCCTTCTTCCTGATGTTGCTGTTGCTTGGGATTGCTGCATCTAGCACCGCTTTCTTTCTCTGTTGTTTGTCCATCAACACGATGTCCAGGTGGTTATCCATCACCAGTTTGTCACTCTGGATCTGGAAGTCCCACAGGATCTTAGCTCGGTCATTCTCAACCACCTCAGGAGGTGTCTTCCATCCTGACCTTGGGACTTCCAGCCCATACTCCTGTACACTAAGCCAGCCACTTGGTTATGGCGTTCCATGTACGCTGTTCCTGCCAGCATCTTAAAACCTGAGGGTGTCTCAGGAGCATCTTTGCACAGGCAGGACAAAACATAAGCATGAAGGGGGGGGAACATGCAGCAAGGGGCCTCGGCCAAAACTGGGCATGCGGCCGATGCTGCTAGGACATTGTCTTTGTACATGGGACACCCCCTCTACGTTACTGAGCTACTGGGTGCCCTACTATTCAATTTCAATACTTTTATCAATTATTTTTCCTTATTAATTAACCTAACCTTTTAGCTTAGGTTTTATGGATTTTGGGATATGAAGCATTTGGAGATACTCCAAGAAATGACATTACAGTAAGTGAAAATACCAATGTAGGCACTGGTGGACCATGTCTACTGCAGAGTTCTTACCATTTACTGAAAAATGAACTTCCATGGCCTCTGCCATCTCCGAAAACATCAGCAAACATGTCACAACTCCGAGCTTTCAGAAAATTTCCACTTCCAAGGTTGTGAATAAGAGGGGGCCGTGCATATGGGCTCTTCTCATGAACATGGTAAACATGACCCCGTTTGAAGGCAGCAGGTGGTAACACAGTATTTCAAGACACACCGCCAAATTAAGTCCTACACCCAATTTACTTCCTCTGGGTTGGAATGAAGGAGCAAAACTGCACACCTGATCCAATTAACAGTGTGGCATTTCCAAGCCAGCTCTGATCAGGTAGGTCTGTTTCCACTGCTCTGCCAATCAGCATTAAGCCCTTAATTGGATCAGAGGTGGTGGGCTGCGTTAGGAAAAATGCCGCCTTAAACGATAGGCTCTAATTATTTTAAGCCCATCTTAAAACAGTACTGACGTGCCCATATGTACACTGTAAACATCAGTGGCTGCTGTAGTCGCTCCAAGGCCTTTTTTCACTGAGACATTTTAACTTGTCAAACACAGGTGTGACTAATAAGATTAATTATGGCTGTATTTCGTTCAGGGTGCCAGCTCCAGAGCGTAGATATTTAGCATGGTTAATGTATAGCTCGGTGGCTCACCTAAATGGAACTGAGCTATCATTAGTGTTATTAGTCACGCCTGTGATTTTCCTGCCATGACAAGTCAAAATATCTGCAGTGGAAAGGTGTGTTAGCTTCATCAGACTTCTTCTGGATATCATTTCCTGTTATTAGTCTATATATAAGGTCACACTTTAGTTTTTAATGAGCAAAAATGACAGCTCTTCCAATAAGTCTGTGTTTTTTGAAAGTCATGAGCGATTGTCTCATCATTCCCTTGATTGATTTTCCTCTCAGATCATGATGATGAATGGTTATTTTTGTTCAGAGCGCAGTCGTAAGATTTCATAGGTCTAGACGAGTCAAAACTGTTTTGACAGAAAGAGGAGAAATCTTTCTATACTTCTCCGTTTTCTCTCCCCTGCTTTCTGTTTCAGCCACTCGATACCTCTCGCCCACATCCTTTCAGTTCAGTGTGTGTGCTGCAGTCCTGATTTGGACACTGATTTCCACTCGAATACATTTCTGTTCGATTTAAATTTAGCTTGGAGATGCATGACCCCACTACTGCCTGCAGACACTGCTCGGCCTCAACTGGGATTTTACTGGTCTTTCTTTCTCGAGTATGCTCATCGTATTTCTCTTTACTCTCTTTTTTGTCCTTCTAGTTTCTTTTTAAACTGTTTATGCTCTTTTAGGCAGTAGGGAAAATGACAGGAAGTGGAAAGATGGGAAGCAAGCATGAGCATGAGTCAAGATTTGGGTTGATTTGATTGACTGGATTAAGATAACATTTTTCTTAATGTGTTTGTGCAGTTTGAACCCTGGGCCTTAGCACTAAGGAGCACTAATATAAACCATTCTAGCTTAATGTTCAATTATTTATTCCTGAGACAAACACAATGCTAGTTTTTAGTCCTGTGGTCCAAACTGAATCATTATTGCCTGAAATATAAACGCTGCACATTAAAAAACACCATAGAGGTCCAATTAAAAGTCTGATTGTAATTTTGATGCTAATAACAAAATCATGATTTTTTTTTTCCTGATGCATTGACGGAGTCCATGCTGAAATAATTTGGATAATAGGAAACATTATAAGCCACTCAAAGAAAGCATCCCCTCTGTTCAGTACCAGTCACAGGGGAAATGGCTGTTTTAGCCTGTGCCTAGGAACAAGAACGTGCCATCTTTGCAGGGTTGGCACCAGAACAAATTAAACCTGGGGGTAAGAGAGGGGGCCAATGTGTGAGTGCAATGCAAATGAAATCCACAGTTCTTAGTGTACGGCAGATACATATAAGACTGCTTAGCACATGACTACCATATATCAACAATAGGAATAAACAGGATGTTAGCCAACTCAGTGCAAAACGCGTTGTAAAGGCCACTGCGACTGCAAGTAACAGCTGTCAAATTCAGTTTTGTTGCAGTAATTGTTAGTTACGGTTAGTAAACACATTTAAAATTGGCCCGTCCTTCCTACACTGCTGGTACGCACACTCTGAGCTACTATTGTATGAACGTTACGTTTGTTGTAATAGAAAAGCCAACACTTTAGCAAGCTAATGAAGCCAACACTGGCGCACACCTGTCCAACAGAAAACAGGTCAACTTTGCACTGCCAACATAGGTGCCCAATAGAATCATGAAAGGAGCAGAGGACTTTTACTTTGACAAAGTTAAATACATTTACACCATGAATTGATGCAGACAAGGTACAAATTTATGTTTAAAATTTCATCAGAAAGCAAGAAATTAAACCCCTCATTTCACATGTGTCCCCCATTGTTAGAACAAAACCTACACCCCTGCTCACCACTGAAAGTAAAAGTGAAAGTCAACCCTGGATACAGTCTTGTTTTGGAATGAGCTTTGTCCGCTTGGCGTTTCACCTCACTATATTTGCGTTTTGTTTCGGTGCAGTGTCCTGACTTTCCTAGCTTCCTCTTGGATGCTACGACCTGATTGCTACCTTTACGTTTACAAAGTTAAAGACGGGGGGCTACACACCCATGAATGTCCTGTACACAGCAAATTAGAGAAAATAGGGCACTTTCTGTACTTGGGAACTTTTTTTTTAAGCTATGTTCAATGTTAACTGCTGTGAAGACTGTATTCTGATAAGACGATATGCATTTTTTTGGAAGGCATAAAATGAAGGTGAATATTAACTTCTTTTACAAAACTCTCGATCCAGTTTCCCTCGGTGAAAACCCAAAATCAGTCA
>JAPZEB010000015.1:12502960-12513566 GCA_029783705.1 Chaetodon striatus | reverse complement strand
CTTCTTTTTCTGAATGAATAAGATTATCTTAGAGTAAGGAGAAAAGTTTTCATGCAACAAAGAGAGTTAACCAGATTATTTAAATTTATTAAACTTTTCTCAGAATTCTGACACAATAATCTCATGACTTCAGGAAAAAAGGGTAATTTTTCTACTCAAATGAATGCATCATGCTTCTGTACATGGGCAGATTATGAGACAATAGGCCCCAGGGTGCAGATATGCAAAAGGCCCCACCGCCTCTCCTACACAGGAGCAAGACACACAGATTTTGTGGTGGTGTTGCTGCTGTTTTTGTTGATTCACATCTCTTTGTCTTTGTTAGTGAATATTTTGGGGTCATTTTGCAGTTCCTTTGCATCTCTTTGTGGCCATTTTGAGTCTCTTTCTGGTCAGTATGTGTTCATTTATGTGACATGTGCAGGTGAAAGCCAGGGGGGTCCTGAAACTTTGGGCCCCTGGGCCTGTGCCCGGTAAGCCTGTTCAGTAACCCATACTTACTCGCTTCCATAGAGTCCTGAACAGACTAGACCTACTGTAAGAAGCAACAATGCATAATCTTCTGTCTTTCTTTAGAGCAAGTGATCCAAGAGGTGTGAACACTGAGCAACACTTGGTGACAAATGTAACTTTACAAAATGTGTGAACTTCAATGTGCTACAACTCAAGCCGTCGTAAAACAATATCAACTAATGATGAAGTGCTCCGACTGTGGAAACAGTGTAATGCCTTCTGTGGTTCTGAAGCAACGTCTGAGAAAATAACAATTCTCATCGTGCAGCTGTTGAGTTGCATTTATGGGAATTGTGTTTTTGGCGCTAGATCCATACTTGAGAATAAAAGTCAGGATCTCTCAGCCTCTGCTGAACTGATTAAACAATCCCTTTTTTAATCTTTCTCTCTCAAGTCTCCAAACTTTATGGAGTAGCAATATTAAATTGCTAGAGTACCCCTTTAACATCAGTTATATCCATGGCAACAGCCCTTTGGCATGGAGGCAAGAGGCTGGATTATTTCTTTGCTTTGAATATGCTGGAGGAGATATGTGGATTATAAAGACTTATGTTTCAGTCAAGTGATTAAACATGATGGCACTCTAATGCTCAACTTTGCTTTGGTATGCGCTCATCACAGAAACAGTTTTGCAGACAAAGATGACCTGAATACACACAATAAACCGACACAACAGTAATAGTACATTTAGGATTTTAATATACAGTTTTCAAGATAAAGTTCTTTGATAAACAAAGGGACAGTTTTTTGGCTATATAAAAAGCTATTTAGAAACCAGTGACTAGACTTTGAGACAACAGTGGTCGTGTGCTTACATTTTCAGGTATCAAATACAGACACAAATTTGCTCAGAGTGAAGAGGATACTCACAAAATTCAGAATAAACGTCTCACTGACTGATTTACAAGAATCACTTCATCAATAGTTTGAACCACGTCACTACACACTGAGCCATTTAAAATGAGCTATACTCCCAGAAATATGCAGAAAAAGAGAATCAGATAGAGGAGGTCAGTTCACATTCATGTCACATCAGCAAACAGGTGAGAAATCTGGACTAAAGCTCACTGAACTAAACACAGAAAAGTTCTTGGAGGGATTTATTGGTAGAAACAGGGTTGGTGCAAGGGCATATAAACTGAGATCCCTGGACAGGTTTACACATTGGCCCACAATAGCCTGATAGTGATGGTAATAAAAAGAGTTGTCAAACAGGCTGCAGGGCATCGTGGTGCAGAGCTGCTGTGTTTCTGCCCATTTCCTCTATTAAGCTGAAGGACTGCAGGCACCGCCAACCAGAGGCTACATCCACCTGGATCTCTTGGAGCTCATAAACTGTAGTTCATTAAGGGTTGCTGCCTGCAGCCATGGCAGGGAAAAAAACACCCTTTATCCACGGATTCTCACTATGCGTATATTTTTAGTATGACTCGCCCTGGGTGCTGTCAAACCATTTGTGATTTATGTTTTGTTGTAAAGTTGTTCCTCCTGTATTGATGGAGCTGAGGGCAAACTGACCTCCACGCTGAGAGAGACACCCAGAGATAGTGTGCTACTACCACAAGAGCACAAGAGACAGACAGAGAGAGAAGGTGTTTGGCAGTGCAGAATCGTATGCAAAAGATTCATCGCAATATACAGTATACCAATGAGCATCACACCTGGGTCATCACAGAGTTACACTCCATTTGTTCTTTCTCATGAATATTTCAAGAAACTGATATTTTTTAGCTTCACAGGCAAAATAAAAGCATCACTTCCTCTGCCATAATACCATCTGTACCAAAGATTTGGCTGTAATGAGTTGTAATCATGGTGTGAACCTTGTTTTGACCCAGGTCTGATTGGTAGAATTAAGAAAACAGATTTACAGTACAATACACTTGTAAATTTATACACTGTGAAAAACATTTCAATGGTTCTCCTTAAAAACTCAAGTAATTGAACTGCAAAGGGTATCAGACATCAAGAACCACGACTTTTGTTTTCACTGTAGAAGTGACCATCCATAAAGCCCCACCCACTTTGGTTACGCCTATAAAGCTTTCTATTCTCGCACGGCACATATGCAGTTTATAACGTAACAGTGGCAGGTATAGCACTGAAAGTTATTAATAACCATTGACGCAATGGGTCCTTTATTTTAGACAGCCTTTAATTTCCAGCTGGTGACGATCGAGTTTGCCAGCTGTTGCTGGAGGATTTTATGAGCTGTAGCAAGGTAACTAAGCTAATATTAGCAGTATGAGTTGTTTGAAAACGCCATCTCCAGCTGACTTTTAATCTATTTCTCTGACTCATTTTTAAATGGGAACCTTTTAATAGGGTTCTTCAATATGCACTTGATGTCTACATACAAGACTACGTGCCGAAAGACTGAGTTAAGTTGCATGTTTCTCACGTAAAGTATGAATTCTTACAGCAGAGTATGACTGCAGCCACCTGTAGATAATTTGTTCATGTAGGACAGGAATGTCCACTTTTCCGATTGGCTCATGGGGCACAAGAGCTTTTTATTTAGAAGCATCCACTCATGGAGGTGGCAGTTCAAGCCAATCCACAAGGAACAGCACTGGGCTTTGACGCAAATTTTATACAGGCCTATTGACCAAAAGTGGAATTACACCATCTGGGTCTGTCATGTGAAGCCATGGGGCACATAAAGACTCTTTCACATAGACTTACATTATGAAAGAGACATCTTTAAATAAGTAAAGTTTATTGAGTGTAAATCCCTCACGAAATGATTTGTTGCTGTTGGGATTTAAACCATTTCATCTGAAAACATTTTGAAAGTCCAGAAGAGCCACATGATTAAATCATTTTATCCCCATTCAAGTTACAGTTAGCAAATTGGCCTTGCTTGGCTGCCATAACTCTCTGATGCACTTGCTCTATGGGCCCCACAATGCGAAAGATTTGGGTAATTTCATACTATGAAATTGAACTTTTATGGCTTCATGTGCAACTGAGCAACTTTCATCAGAATGGATGGGGGCCCGCCTCCAACTCTATATCCAGTTCTCTTAATACATCCATAGTTCAAGCACACGTTAATTCAAATTTTAAGATTCGTGTAGCTGGTCCTGCATAAGAGAAAGCCTGCTGAAATATTTCAAGAAAAATATTGATACAGTTCAAACAGAATTCCATGTCTACTGATAAAATGAATCACCCATTTGGGGAATACAGCCTGCTAGCAAGCTAGCACTTAATGTTTTGCTACATTATTACTATTGAATTGCTATATAGCTCACAAGCTGGCTAAGCTAGCTAGCTTAACACAGCAAGCTAGCTTGTTTTGTAAGGATCAAGTTGGAAGTTTGCCCCACTTGTTTTATCAAATTCAAAATTAATGATAAAAGTAAAGTAAAGTTTCTGGGAAACAAAATGGTGGTCAGTAGCCACTGGGCGTTCCTGTCCTACTTAAACCAATGATCTGCCATCTCCACTCTCACCAGTCCTGCCTAGTTATGGCTGCTAAGTTGTGATCGGACAATCAGGGTTGGGGTTTAGCCGGAGGTCAGTGGTCTTGCACTTGAATTAATTTACACCCTTGTGGTAGCACTTTGTTTTACAGTTCAGAAGTTGTGAATAAATAATTAAAATGAAGCAGCTACTTTGTATTTACTGTTACTTTTCAATACTTAATGTTACAAATGTACAAATGTACAACCTTGTTATAATTACAGTCCAGCAGTTGTATTTACATTGATATTATCCAGTATTGGCACTTCTTTTTTTTTTAAATAATTTAATATGTTGTAATTACCTAGATGATTGATATGTAAATAAGTTACATAACAGACCTAACTACCAGAAATTATTTTCTCTACCAATGTAAAAATAAAATATGTAGCCACTACTTATTTATTGCATCTATTCAAGTCTCTACAATGTTGATTACAAGTAATTAGTATTTCATTTATCAGTGTCTAGCAGACACTGAGTAATAACTGCACTGTAAAATTAAGTGCTACCATACTTGCTGTGAAGGTGTCAAAGAACCACCATTATTAATATTCAAAGACTCAGGCGATCTCAGTAAGCTGTGTCTACAGCAGCTCAGTAAAACTCTTCATTGATTTTTTTCTTCTTTTACCCGACCATTGTTCATGTATTCCTCAGACAAACTGTAATCTGTCTTCTTGACCAAAAACAAAGTACGCAGCTCAATTACTTGAGAATCTAAGTCGACCCCATGGATTTGTTGTTTACAGCGCATTCATCATAAGAGCACCAAAGAAAGTGTACAGTATATATACAGCCCAAAGTGTAAGGCGTAACATGATACAACAGTGTAGTGCAGATATTTATTTTCAGTCCGGTCCACGCTGAGTCCATCCCTTTCAATTATATTCCACGGTGTTACGCTCCATTACCTTTCCACTCTATTCATATTCACTCCGTTCAATTTAATCTGGAGTGTTTCATTCGATTCCATTCCACTCCATTCAGCTCTAATGTGATTTCAATTAGTCCGTTCCGAACCTTTTAATTCCACACAGTCCGTGTTTATGTATCTCTGAGACCAGCCCAGTTGTGTTTGAGTCACCTGGATATTTTTTCAATATACAGTGTAAGTGTTGTGTACATTTGGATTCTTTAATCCGCTTTCCCCTCTGTGTTCTCCTCTTGCAAACTGTCATTACTGCAGAGACACCCTGCGCTAGTTTAATTATCGTAAGCCTTGTTCCCATGTGTGCAGCATTACACCAACTGTACATTTACAGCTGATGTCGTCTGTAAATTGAGTCCTGTATTTCTATAGGCAGTGTCAGCCCACGTGTTTAGCTGGATGCTGTATTGGAGTTATTATACAAAGGTTGCGCTATATGATTAATTAGCCACGTCCCCATAATCTGTGACACATTTAGAAGGTGATTGGCATCGATTATTCTCCCTTAAGATATGCAGTACAGTTTCCCATACATAAATATTATTTATGTGGGCCAAATACACATATCATCACAAACTGTTTTATGTATTATAACAGAGCATATTGTGACATATTCTGTACAATAATTTCCCTATGTACATTGTACAGTATAAATATTATGACCTTTACCTGCTACTTAAAGCATGAGGCCTGTGGGAAACAGTTTTTCTGCTTCAGAATCGGATAATCTTAAGAAATCAACCTGATTCGACCTCTCGTGAGGAACCAGACAGACAGGTTAAGAGGCCATCTGAGCTGTCCAAACATATTTAGGCATAAAAGGTCTACAGCAGGGAGGTTTTAAGTTTTAAAGGTTTCAGGCAGGTTTGCTAAAAACATGTACTGACCCTGTTTTAAGAGCACCCCAGGGCATGAGTGAAAGAAGATTTTGCTTTTTGTTAGCTTTCCTGGAAAATAAAGGTTATACAGTTACTGTAAATGTACAGGATTATTGTAAGGGGTGGATGTTGAGGATGTAGGACACTGGCTGAGTGTGATTATTCAGTGTCCAACTTTGTTCATGCACCCATTTAAAAATGTTACTAGACTAGGTAAGGCAAATTGCCCCTAGCCGAGTCTGAAAAATGCTAGCCAGAGGCTAAAAGCTAATGAACTCTCCATCCCTGATAAGGAACGTCATTTTAACAGTTGGAGCCAGCAGGTGTATAGTTGCTCAGCTCTCTGCGGATGGTGCTGAAAGGCGACAGCTCCAGCTCGGTGGTGCACTCGTGTTCGTTATCATCACTGGCAGTGGCCGAGGACGGCGCATGGTTACAGCAGCAGCAGCAACAGCAGCAGTCCAGGAAGGCCCTGCCCAGCGGGCGACACAGGAGAAGCAGCAGCGCTGGCGTCACGGCGGCCCGACAGAAGAGCAGCAGCTGGGAGAGAAGATGGAGCACGGACATGGTGTGCTCAGGAACGCCAGCCGCCATGTACGCAGACACTATGTTGCAGATGTTCTCAGGCACCACACACGCGCCGTAGACGATCGCCAGCGCCACAACTGTGCAGTTCATTTGGCTCTCCAGCCGGATCTGCTTCTTGTTGCTGCGCACGCTGGCCTGCTCCGCACGCCGGATCTTACGCGCCGTCACCAATGAGCACCCGATGGTGAAGAGGGTGGGGAGGCAGAAGTAGCAGCCGAAGCACCACCACAACCGAGCACCCTCGTAGGTCAGGCCCAGCACGTAGAGCATGTCAGGAAGGGAGGTGGATATCCTGATAATACAGCGTTCAACAGGAGGCTCATCTGGCATTCCTGTGTCCTCTGCCACCAGCTGTCGGATGAGGAGCTCTGGGAGGGCCAATAGGAGAGCGCCGATCCAGATGACAGCTAGCTTAGCAGTAGTAGAGGTGCAGTTCTCGATCATCTCGTAGTACATCTGGACATTGGTGGCTGCACGGAAGCGGTCGATGCACAGTGCGCATAGGGTGAAGGTTGTCACACCAAGGGAGGCAACCTGGGGAAACACACAATGACAAAGTCTTACATTTTCATTCACAATCCAAGTCCCTTTATTCTTTGTGTACAATAAATGTACAGAATTTGTCTTTGTGGCTTGCAGAGGCTTTACTTGAATGAATCATGGTGCCTCAAGAACACTGTTTATATCTAAAATGAAACAGCACAAGACTGTAGGGGAGAATAACAGAGAAGAAAGCAAGCCTGAGAGTTTATGCTAACAATAGCTCATACTAGAGATAATCTACAATCATTTTAACTGCCAGATGGGCTGCGCTTGTCGAGGTTGTCAGGTCCCCAGTCTTAAATGAATAAAAGAATAACAAGAAACTGACAAATTTATCTGCGGCGTAGAAAATGTCTGACATTATCTTGCAGAATCTTAAAGAAGGGCTGCCAGTGTAGTAAAACAGTAGATTCCCCTCGCGTCACACACAAACAAAGGCCTTCCTGCTGGTTGACAAGTCAGCCACCGCCACATAAATAAATGGCAGGGCACACACAGTAATGGCGTTGGCCTTTCGATGCACCTGACACAGCTGTAATTACAAGCAGTGGGGCAACAGAAGCACAATGGCAGGCTGTAAGCTGCTATTAACACAGTGTAGCATCCCTGAATTCAGTGTGAGAGAAAAGAGAGCACAGACAGACAGACAGAAACCATGCACACACACAGCCAACAAGTGACATGGTGGATTTAAAACACAGCACTCATTCATTCAACTGTATTTCCACACCTCCTGTGTTTTACTAATTAACAAACTTCCTAAATATTCCACTGTCTTCCTATTAGTGTTTCACTCAAAACCTTCATGTAACAAGCTAATTGCCTGACACTGCCTCCACATTCTCAATATAAAAAAAAAAGAGAAAAGAAAAAGAAAAAAAAAAAAAAGCAAATTGTCAGAGAGCTCACAAATTTCCTCAGCATGGGAAAGCATCTGTTGGATTAACAGCCATTTTGGCAGAGTGGGCACCCTGCAAAACATCTCTCTGCAGCTGGAGTGTGTGTATGTATGAGTATGTTTTGTGTCCTTGTCCTTGCTACATAGTGAGGACCAGAACACATTTTTTACCATCAAAGTCGGGACATTTTTGGAAAGAGAGGACATTTCATTTCTTTGAGGCCTTTTTGAGGGTCAAGAGGAAGTGGCAATCTCTGCGCCTGAAAAATTAAGCCAGCACACAAGTACAAAAAAACTACAACTCCTTGATTGGCCACTTGAGGCTGGCTCCAGAAGTCGGTCAATCCAAACAGACCGCCACGTTAGAATGGCCAACTTAACAGCAGAAATAAACATGTTTACAGCCTGATACAAAAAACACTTTTGGTCCTGTTAGCTAATTTCCCTCTTAATGACAACTGGACTGGGGGTGAATTTTTATACAACACACCCATTTACATTTTATTAAGGCTTAAAGTCACACATCATTTAGGGCGGACTGCTTTGAATGACAGATCACAGACTTCTTAGTCAGATCCACCCCACAGCTGTAGTGCCAGCCTCTTACCCAAATATGGTCACTCTTGCTCCACAGTCCAAGATGGCACTCCTCAAATGCCAAACTGGAGGCTTCACAACAGGAGTCTACAAGCCAATGGTTGACGTCACAGCAGCTACATCCATTATTTTTGCATACTATATTTGAGACTTAGTTTTAAAGTTCAGGTTAAGGTTAGGGTAAGGGTTAGGTTTAGGCATTTCATTGTGATTGTTAAATTTGGAGTAAGGGGATAGGATACGCAATATATCATGTGGGTCCTCACAAAGATGGAAGTACAGGGATGTGTGTATGTGTGCACGTCTGTCCTTACATGAACCAGTTCCTTCCACGATTTTGCCTCAAGCACAAAAATCTGCCAGAGCAGCTACTGATCCCCAACCATCCTCCAACCTTGCTTACCTTTTCTCCTTCTGTCACTTTTTTTCTCCCCCCCTTTTTTTTACTTTTCCTTCTCTCCTCACTCACTGTCCCCCCTCATGCATCCCTCCTTCCTTTCCTCCCTTCATATCAAATTTAATTACAACAGCCAGCTTCCCAGATGGCCCCAGTGAGCCACGGCTTTAGTGCTCCAAACACATACTTCCTGGACAGATATAGATGTACACACACTGCAAGATGCTCTGTGTATCTAGGCCTCACACACACACACTCACACTGACCCTCCGACACACATGGTTGCCTAACCAGACTAATGAAGGAAACGGCGAGGGGTTAAGTGGGGTATATGAACCACCAACATGCTCCAGCACTCTGGACAGTAACTGTAACCAATGTGACTGCTTTTTGGACCAGAACTGTTATTATCTTCCGCTACGTCCCAATCTTGTAACTGTCATTGTAGTGAACTGTTTTAGTATTCAGTTACAGCAGAACAATAATTATTCATTAACTTTTTTAAATGATGCCTTTTTTTTCCTCAGAGCAACTTGGAGTACATTTAAGCCAAGCATGATTATGTTATTCACACTCTGGACAGAATAATCCTTCAGGTGATTTGAGCAGGTGTCAAAACTCGAGTGCACTTGGCAGATGTTGTCATCTTACACTTAGTTACCCATGCTTGGAAAGCCAGGCACACAAAAAAAATCTAATAAACGCAGGAGCCTGTGCAGCAGTCTCGAGCTAAGCTTATTTTCATCAATGTCTACAGGTGTTGTTACACACAACAGAGAAGGGAAAAAAATATGAAGAGCTCAGAAAGCAAGTCATGTTCCTGTTAAGTTCAGGGATTTGCATTTGTTTTGATTGCACTAGCTACAAAAATCTTGCATCACAAGAACACAGGTTGTTAAAACTGTCCAAAAACAGCCTCCTGAGTGTGTTGGATCACTTGTACTGTTACTAAGCAGCAACTCATACATTAAAGTATACTATGCTGGATTTCCTCTAAAAAACAATTTAAAGGCTTATACAAAAGCAATTCCTCTCAGTCACTTATGACGCACTTGAAGTGTGTGGTGTTGTTTTTATCTGCAAAGAGACTGCCTTTGCCTGTATTTTCTTATTTTCTTTTCATTTTGCTTTAAACGAGATGTTCCTGTGAACAGTGTGCGGGTGAGGTTGGGACTTAATAAAAAGGTAGCAACCAGGTGCCAGACCATAAGCAGCACGCATCTAAGAGGAAGCTACAAAAATCACAGACACAAATATAGAGTGACACGACTGAATCCAGCTTTCACTTTCACTTTTGCTGGCAAAAGCGTGTACAAACAGTAACTGACAAAACCTGCATAGTATAGTTTTAATGAAGGCGTTTATGCATGTAGTATTCCAGGAAACATGTCATTTTACCACTATCTGACACATTATAGTCAATTGTTGTCAAATGGCCATTTAAACTGATGGCACCTTGACCAGGGAAAACGATTAACATTCATTCCAATGTAGGACTGTGACAAGAAACTGTATTAGGAGCTGTGCCTTGTCAAAATGAATCAAAACCTGTATGACTGGACCATGTGGGAATTTAATTTGAAAGGACAGACACAGGAAGAGGCCACGCTAAGCAGTCAGACAGGAGTCAGGTTACAAACCAATCACAGCCGACAGATATCTTTCCCTTCTTCTGTAAATATTCAGCCTGATAAATACGGAAAAGTTGATCATGTCAGTGCAGGGCTACCCAGAGCTTTACATCTGCCCCACAGACGATAGGCCTACACACTTATAAACAGCTCCTGGAAGAA
>JAPZEB010000015.1:12422162-12432178 GCA_029783705.1 Chaetodon striatus | reverse complement strand
AATATCATTTTTCTGGTTGAATAAAGGTTAAATAAATAAATAAATAAATAAAATAACACATAACTAATAAGTTATTCAAAGCCTAATTTTTATACACGTAATATTTATGCTGGTTCAAATAAACAATTTATTTGATTGTTTATCACATCTTTGCTGAGCAACAGTTTTGTGTTAAAGTAATTAAAGGCCTGTCTCTAATATAAGCCTGTTATGTTCAGTGATTTCAGCAAAAAATAGCTCGGGCTACCTATTAAAGTTTTACAGTAAACATCTTTAAATGAAATGGGTAATGAGCAGAATGATGTACGTTTATTATTTAGAAATTTAGTTGTTTAGTAGTCATGTCCAAATAGTCTTTGAGTGTACAAGAAAACTAAGAAAAATGCAAAAAGTGTTGCAACCGTCCCCAGTCTCCCCTATTTAAGCATTTCCTGATGTGTCAAGCTGCCTTTCTGTGGATATGTGTCTTGTTTAATGTTATATACAAACACATCACAAAGTCAGATGCCCAGTCAGAAATGAGAAATGGCCTAAATCTGTGTTTCCGTAGCTAAAACAAACCCCGAGCAGCAGAGGGAACATGAACTTCACTGAGTAACGTGACAGGTGATCTAACAGAGCACTGCTTAATCAACACACCGACAAACCACAAGTGGGAGAGTACCGAGCGCTGCACTTTGAAAGGATATCACCTCTCCCTGAGCTTCCTGTTATCCACTGAGCTGACAGTGTGTTTCTCTTGCTCTGTTTGTTCCTCTATTTTAGTGGTATTGTTTTTTTGTTTTTTTTTTAAACTCTGATTTTCATTTTCACACTAGACTGAGCAACAAAAGCTGTTTTCATCTTTTTTCCAGCTGTTTTAATAATCACAAACCCCTCCTGTTCCCATACTATGCCCGTGTCATTGTTTAGCCTGGGCTTCTCTTTCCCGTCTCCTATTTCCTCGCCTCCTTTCCCCCTCTCTCTCCTTCATTTTCATACTCTATCTTTGTCATTTTACCCATTCTCTACACTTCTATCTTTCTCTGTCTCTCCGCCTTTGAGGACCCGTTAGCTGACAGATGTGTGTAGAGAATAGCTTCTGACAACTCGGGCATTCCTCTCATCTGTCATCCTGACCGCCTGAGTATCTGTGCTTGAGAGAGGGAGAGAGACACGAGGAGAGAGACACAGAGAGGAGCCACTGGAGACCCAAAGAATCAAAGTGGGAGTACCAGGGGAAACAATTACTTTGAAGGAAAAGGCTTTTGCATTTTGTGGCTAAGTGGTTCTCTTGTCATTAGGAATTATCCATTTATTTAGCCGGTCTTTGTTTATTCAAATACTTCCTTAGTCAGCAGGTGGGGAAAAGTGATTGGCTCCAAAAGGGGCACAAGCTTGTTTCTTCTACTCCTTCAAGTGACTCACAAAGGTAATCTCTTTAAAAGACAATTTGCCGTATGTAAAGCCGCTCTAATCAAAATAGTTTAACAATGGATGAAATGAATAATACAGTTGTCACCAGACTCTGCAGTGTGTTTTCGGCTCATTGTTTTAGTTTCATGGCCCTCAGCTGCACTGATTTGATTCTCACTGCTCTATCATTTCCGTTTCTAGTACCAGCAGTAGCTGTTTTTAGCAAACAAGCTCTGATGAACCCTCTGTGCGCTACCTGCCCAGCGCCAAACAGCAGACAGACAAAGTCAGTGATTGGATGGTGAACATAGCATTTAGCTGCTACAGAGCCAGGTATTTATCTCAGGAGTTGGTAAAAACCAAAAAGGGAGGCTAAAAGCAGACTGGATATTGGGCTTACATTTGTGAGGTGGCCAGAAACATGTCTGTAAATGAAGAGAACATGGAGAAGAAGTGCAGGTTAGGAGAATCAGCGTTTGCATGCACACTAATCTTCCACTATTTTTCCAAATCTGACAATATTCCGAATTTGATTTGGTTCATTTGATCAGCATATTCTGTTTGGGTATGCTAAATTAGACCTTTTTCTGAAATGAAGTATTTTTCAATTAAGATATGCTGCTATTAGCAGGGTAGTGGGAGCATTCTTTGGCATTCAGAATATGGTAAATGGTAAATGGACTTGCACTTGTATAGCATCTTCTAGTCTTCCGACCACTCAAAATGCTTTTTACACACATTCACACACCCTCGTGACTGAGGCTACCGTACAAGGTGCCACCTGCTATACAGCTTTAACACACTCACACACTGATGGAACAGCCATCGGGAGCAATGTGGGGTTCAAATTGCTAACATTATTAGCACAAGCCTATGGCATTTTACATTGTATAAATTAGCCTAGCAGCCAGCGGGCTTTTCCTCCACTCATATGAAGCCAGGGACAACAGCAACATTTAACAAAGGTAATGTTACAAATTTTGGTTCCATTACAAGTCACAAGGTTCAAGACAAGACAACTGTCTTATACTAAACATGTTTTCCAAACAAATATAGCATGCTAATGTTATTAGCACAAGGCCATGGCATTTTACATTGTATAAATTAGCCTAGTGGCTAGCAGACTTTTCCTCTACTCATATGAAGCCAGGATAAATCACACACAGGACATACAATGGTATTTTGTGGAGGCTTTATTGTTTTTTATTTATTGTTTCTTATCTGTGAAATTAAAGTAAATAAAAGCTTTGTTTCCACTGAGGGAAATGGTTTCAGCTTACACAAGTAGACAGGAGATCTGTGTCATCACGATTTGTGGTTACATTTCTGGAGAGGTGCACGTCAGACTATGGCGTAGGGCATGGTGTCGAGTCGATGCAGAAGTATAAATCCCGCCTAATGTGTCGACTGCATTTAATATCTTATTACACATTATGGGGAGCTATTATTTTCTAACATTTTGATTTGTTACCATCAGCTAGCACTCTTCTTTCCTGCTGTGCTTGAGTTCTTGGTGTATCACTGGCAACAACTGTGGATTACTTGAGTAGCATTTCACTGCAGCTATGTGTGTTATGTCACCCGCATGGATGTGCACTTCAGAAACAATCACTGTGGATTCTCTCTAATCCAAACAATGCCCCATAATCCATCACCATGGCACACAATTACATTTAAAATAGCCACGTTCACATGTGCAGTATAATATCTGGCGTGATGAAGGTAATAATTGCAGTGCTGTCTGTTCTGCATAGTGTGACCTATGTCCATAATAATCTGTCTTCTCTCTGTTGTAATGAGCAAAGTAATAGCCAGGTGTTAAGTACTCCTCTGCCGGTGGGCAGGATCCTGGAATGACTTGCACGGCCTTTGGGACTTCCAGACCTCATTTTGAAACCTTTGTGGCAGCCTTGCTTCATGTTGTGAGAAGCTAACAGAGCAGGGAGTGAAGGTCCGCTGGTTCAGTCAGGCTCTCATTACTCTGTAAAGGGAACTGAGTGGATGAACTGCATCTTCTCTGTGCTGGATGAGAGGGTCAACTATTCTTCCGCAGGCCTGTAATCAAAACCCATTTTGTACTCCCACAAAATTACACTGCGTTGCTCTGCCAACCAGTTTGATTCTATTTTGTATGCAAGGAGTAGAATCCGGGCGTGTGTATGTGTGTTTGAGCGCACAGTACACACTTTTCTGGATTCGTGCTCACTCCTTTAGCAAGCATGTAGATGTGTTTGTTTCCCTGATTTCCAGGATCCAATCTTCAAGGCTCTGCTCTCACCCTGCTTTCATCAGCTTTGAATCCTGACATGAATATAGATGCAGCGTCACTTCACACAGTCGTGTTAACATTCGAAAGCAAACCATCGCCTCGATCCAAAATTACAATCTTTTCGATTGTTTTCAATTTTGCTCTCTCGCTAGTTTAATCCAATGACTGTGTATAAAGATGGACGACAAGTGTCCACTTCCTCCCACTGCCAAAATATCCCGGATACAACCCCCACCGTCTTGCACTGGTGACATCATTTGGAGCCAGAGTCAGTACAGCGGCGATCTCTGCAGTATCGAGTTCCTGTCTATAGATCCGTCTGACAAATCGTGAGGAGCGCAATTGATCACAAGCACAGCGAGTGGTCCATCATGACATCACACCTCTTTTTATAGCATCAGATAACTAATTAAAACCACACATATGAGAACACTTGAACACATACCAGCATCATAAGAGCTACTTAAAATGACAGAAACCATCTAAGTATCATCTATACTGCAGCCAGCCACCAGGGGGCAAACAAGGTTTTCTGGCTTCACTTTTGGAGAGCTGTCATGGAGTCCATCTTTATATACAGTCTATGGTGACATGAGACAAACTTTAAACGGACAAACAGCCTCTTCTCCTCTTCAGTATCTTCACATAGCCTTCTGGTTGACATGCAGTTCATCTGTTTCAATTCCTTGGATTGTGCAGTGACCTTTTTCCTCACAACCCTGCCCCAACCTGTTTCTCTTTCACCAAGGCATTGTGATAAGTTGATTTGATTAATTACCAAAGTTGAATGAGACAGTTACTGATACGTCTCGTCTTATGATCAGATTACTGATTAAAGGGGAGCTCCAGTGATTTGGCATCACCATGAAGTTAAGTCCACTTCAGACCAAATATTCGAAATCATACGAAACCCTTTTAGAACGCTGCATAGAAAAGTTGCAGCAGTGTGAACTGGCCAGTCTCAAGCCGGCTAATAGCGTCACCTGCAACTCAGCTGGCCAAATCGCCAGAGGATGGTTTTGGAATGTAAAGCACGTCACTTGTGTCAGCAGCTTGTAGTGAAGTCCGCTGGTCAAGTTAAAATGACTGCAGACTGCGTATTCTATGAAAAACCCATTTGATCTGAGGACTATAGGAAAGGTAACCTTAAATGATTTTGTTGTGATCTATCAAATATAACAGACTTCATGTGATACAGACATCAACATTCGTTGAATACACCTGTGAGCTGTTTTCTGCTGGGGTCTGACAGCACCACAGACAAACAACACACAATACTGCAGTACACAGCAATACCAGAAGCGCTAGTAATAAAAATAGCAATTCATTGAGGTTATTCATGATTATGAAGACATTTGCTTATGATTATTTCTAACAGCGGGCCTTGGTTTTGATAATTGCTTCCATGCTCCACATCTTACATGGTGTTTTTTTTCTCTCTCTGAAGGTTTTTACTGTAATTCATAGAAGTGTAATAATTTATTCTGACATTATGGCAAGGGGCGGTCTTTATTTCAGGCAAGGCCTCTGGTATAATATGCTGCAGGGATACTGTGAATGGTTATTATGTGAGAAAGTAGACCCTGTCTTCATTTTAAATGTGACCCAGGATTTAAGGGAAATAAACTTTAGTGCTTTAAAGCACGTCTAAAAAATATTTTTGCAACAAAATACAATGTCAAGAGTCTGTACCTATTCGGTCTATACCTCTTTCAAAGCAGGCTATAAAGGTTATTCAGTTAATTACATACCGTGAAGGTTATTCGTCCTTGATAACTGATGTTGGGGTTTTTTTTTAATTATAGAGCGTAAGAAAGCAAAGTCCCTCACAAGGAGAGGCTGAAGCTTGGTTACTTTATTTAGTCTGTTTATTCATTAATAGGCAATATTGAATTTATGTTCATTAGCGTAGGCTAATGAGAGCGTCCTGCTGTGTGTGTGCCGGCACCTCTTTGTTCACGTGAGTGCCAGCAGGTGTTTGTGCCCAGTGTATGTGTGAACAATTGTCCTAATCTACATGTGTTCATATGCACCGGTTTTTGTAGGAGTATGTGTTGTTTGTGTGGGTTTGGATGCTCACATTTATGCATATGCTGCTACGTGCATGTGTGTTTCTCTCCTTTTCTATAATTTGCAGTGTCCTCAGAGATGCCGAGCAAATCTTAATACATTATTCATTCCAATCATCGTTAAGGTCTCGCTGATGGTGAACAATGTTAGTGCACACGGGAGTGTACATGTGATGGCGATCTCAGGTCTTGTAAATGTAAATGAATTTTAAAAAATGAACTGAACTGAATGTGCGCAGCAATTTTTATGCAAAACAGCTGTGAGCACAACAGACGAACTGAACTCTCATTACTAGGAGGTCATTACTTATTAATATTGGGTTTTTTGACAAGTGACATGTAGATGAATAAAGCTGACCTGCTGGATTTTGAGATAAACAATTAACTTTTCTATCACCAGACTAAGTGTTTTCAGCTTTTCACTAGTTTACAACAATGTGTACAGCACATTTGAATTGACAGCTCCTTGCTATGAATGACATTGACTCTGACAGGAGGGTGTATTACAGCTCTGAAATATGAGTCAGCTGTGTAACTTATGAGAGATGCGAGGAATTGCCTTAAGTTCACCTTGTCTTATCTTACTTTACTTTAAATTAGTTTGTGAGAAATGGTCAACAAAGTAAACTTCTTCTACGTGCTTGCCGTGGAGGATCACTTGGTATTCAAAGTTTCTCTTTGAAATCTCACTTTTTTCTTCTGGAACAACTTTTTGTCGCCAAAACAGCTGTGGTTCAAAAAGAAAAGAATCCACCCAGCTTCTTTGCTAACTTTCTTTTCCCACACCTGTTTTTGCTGCCTGCACTCATCTCCCCCTTTTCTTCCTGACTCAGGAGTTTCAGTACTAGACCCATACGGAGTAACTAATGGCAACAGTCTTTTTTTTTTTTAAAGAACGGGCTCCAGTCGGCCACTTTGTAGGGCTGAGTGGTCCGGGAGGTATACCTCACACATTAGCCCATCGTCCCCCTGCCATTTGTTACCACTGACAGGACCCTATGCCTGTGAATTACAGCTAATACACCTGAGCTGTGCTCTCATTTAAATAGCAGCTGCTAAAGAGGCTTTCAGCCTATTAAGCTCATCCAGGTTTAAAGTGTCTGCTCAAATGGTGCTGAGCAGTTTGTGAAACTAGCAATCACTTCAATTCCAAAACAAAATTAATATTTGTTAAAATGTAGATGAAATAAAAACAACAAAAGCTCTGGGATTTCAGGTTGCTCTCCGTATGTTGTTTTCATTACTTTGGTCAGGACAAAGAAAAAAA
The DNA here is from genome assembly GCA_029783705.1 of Chaetodon striatus. NCBI lineage: Eukaryota > Metazoa > Chordata > Actinopteri > Chaetodontiformes > Chaetodontidae > Chaetodon > Chaetodon striatus. Next base: position 12,425,178 of record JAPZEB010000015.1, on the reverse strand, counting down.
CAATTGCTGGGATCTAGACCTCTGAATTTAAAGTTGACTGATTCGTCTGGTATTGTCACATATAACAGTGGTTTCAAAAATGACAAATGAGCACCACAGGGGGACTCCACAGGCGAGACTAACGCCATTGTTAAGCTGTGATCGACCATTTGCAAGTGGTGCTGGAACCAGTGAGAAGTGACAACAGCAATATTAAGCGCCACAGACAAGATACACTCTGCCAATGAGCGTATTCTTAATGAGCCCAGTCTCACTCCAAAGTTGTCGAAATCCGGCACTTGGGTGGTGTCTTGCAGCATCAGACACCAACAAAAAAGGCGTCCTTTAGCACTGGCATGATACGTGGCCGGTTGCTGTTATAGTTTAACGGCGCCCGGCGGCATCAGAGGGAAACACAGTGGGACAAGGAAGGAAGTTAAGGCGGTGAAAGTCCGACTGGGGCAGGCAGAAAGGGTGGTGGATGGGTCTAACAAACAATAACTTTTAGCCGAAAGAGCAGTGTTCAAGTCCTGTAGGGTTCTAAAGCCAAACTATGTTCTTTTTTCCTAAACCTAACTATGCGTTTTTGTTGCCGAAATCTAACCATGTTTTTGTTGCCTAAACCTAACCACGTGTTTTTGTTGCCGAAATCTAACCATGTTTTTGTTGCCGAAACCCAATCATGTGTTTGTTGTTGAAGGAAAACAAATATCAGTTGGCGTTGTTGTACTGACAAAGTACATTGATTTTGGAAGACACGTTAAATTTCCTGTGAAAATGGAAGTGCATCTTGAAAGAACACAACTTGACAAGGTGTCCCAGAACATCAACAACCAACGCATCCAGGGTACTTTGCGCATCGTATTTGGACATAAAAAATCCATGACCAAGCACCTCAATATGTGACTAGGTCTGAGTGACAATGTGTCGTCTAAATCGACATCTCTTCTCAATATCACTCAGCATTGTATTGAAAACCCAGGCAAAACACATATGTTGGCACTGTTATACATCAGCGTGGACTCAAAATGACATTTGATTCAGGCAGCTAGGTGGGTCTCTGGTGGTTAGTAAAGGAAAATCGAACCCCTCTCCCCAATGGAAATCAGTTTGTGTGGACGTAATGTCAGACTGACGATGTAAATGGAGTGTAACGAGTTGAAGAAAAAAACAATGCACTGCTGCCTTTTAGTCACTTTAGTTTTAGTCGTAGTCACTCCTCTGGCAGTTGAGACGTTGTGGGTACAAAACTGATCAGTGTATGAAGATAAGACAATGTCAAATGCAAAGATCCACTTGAGGTATTTGCACAACTCAGAAATGGCTGCCACTGTGTAATTGTTGTTGGTACATACAAAACTGTCCTCCATTTAATCAGATCCATTTAGAAAATAATAAAAGTACTTAAATTATTCATGAACAAAAGAGACCTAGACTACAAAACAACCCTTTGAGACTGTCCTGCAGAATGTGACCTCATAAGCTGTCTGTACAAGCGGCAATTACGACCCTTATTTATCTCCTCTAGTGGCCGTAGTAATTACAATAGAAGCAAAGAAGGAAGTTCAGGAAGATGACGTTTAGCATAAAGAGCGACAGAGCCTGCTTAAAGCAGTGCTGAGGGGAAGTGCAGACAGTGCCGGCCTGTGGCACAGCCAGTAAAAGGCAAGTGCTAAGGGCGCCGTCATCGTTTAACTTGTACTATTTTTTACTCATGCTAATATTACTATTATTTTGAAATATTACATAAAGCCTACTAAATACTAGAGAGGGCCTTTTTTTCTGGGTTCCTGCAGCCGGTGGCCACAACAAACAGCTCATTGAGGCTGCATTGATTTACACCGTGAAGCATGAAGCTCTTTTCAGGGGTGCCAGGGGGTGGCTTGCCTAGGGCCCCAAATGTGCTAGGGCCACCACTGTTCAGGGCCGCTGACCAAGCGTTGGTATCTCATGAGTTGGGAGTGTGAATGTGTTGAAAATGTAAATAGGCTGCAGGCGTCTACATACTTAACATCCACATTGACTGAATCAACTATGAAGTCCTCATCTGCTCGGTTCCCATGTTTTAGAAATGAAGCTGGGCGATTACACTGGTAGACTGTATCCCCTCCCACAGTAAACTGGGAAATTACTACTGATTACATAAGCACAGCACAAATTACTCTGGCAGAGCTGCTAAATCTTTTGTAAAATCTACAGTGAACATGATGTGCGATCGGTCAGTTTGTTTGTGTGCCCGAAGGGACGTGAATTGCCAGTGTGTTTATCCCCAAGGGAGGAGATGCACTGATTCCCAGGAGAGAGGAAAGAGAGATGCAGACAGTGGAAATCTGCCAGGGGGGGTGGAAAAAACAGAATAAAAGTCAATGCAGAAAAATAAGATAAGGGAATAAGAGAAACCACAACAGTGAAGATAAAAAAAAGAAGCAAAAATGATCTGCCTTTCCTCACCTACAACTTCTCCCTTGTTACTAGTAAAGATTAATACATCAATAAGGGCTAAAAGCTTTTACCTGTATTCACCTAATCACTGCTGAATATCCCTAATCTTCACTGTACGTACTGTAAAGCCCCGAGAAAAAATGAAATGCAGAAAATCTGACAGAGAAAAAGAGAATCACTGAGCGAGGTGGAATATGTGACAGGTAGAGTTACACGACAATACGAGTCACTCCCAGAGGAAATTCCAAGCTCTATTTCACTGCTGATGCCTTGTCACTCCAAAGCCACCATCTGTTACCTACCAGCCACTGAACTCTTTAATACTCATCAGGAATTAGCTTGAATTTATCCCAAGTCAGTATAATGTCGCTATAGGCAACTCCTTTTACTTCTTCAATGTCCCTTAATATAGGTACACATATTGTAGTTTTTTATAGACTGCTCCCAATCCTTCCCAAAAGTGAAAATGCCATTCAGCTGTCTGAGATGTAATATGCGGCACATTTTAGCTGGCAGCTGCTGGATAAGAGCCTAGACCTTTTGTGGTGGCCTCCAAATGTTGCTCTCAGTAAAGACTTTGCCATTAGCAGCACCG